>CM040239.1:119553951-120153951 GCA_022545495.1 Chrysanthemum lavandulifolium
AACCATAAATGAATCATAAGATCGATTTAAGATGCAATTTTGACTTTCCTTGAAAATGGTTGCAAAATAAGAACTGATATAAATGTAATATGTCTAAATGAGACTAGCCTTAAGGATTCTAACCATCTCTAACTCTAAAACTCCAAATGAAGGCCTAATCCAAACAACATTTTAAGGAACTTAAATGCAATCTACTCTATTTTAATATCTAATCCATGATTAATTCAAACATGATCTAATAACTAAATCAAAGCTAACAAATGCATAAACAACAATTAAAACAACTAATTAAAGTAAAAGATTAATGCATCAAGGCAGAATAAGATAGAATTGAAACTTAAGATTGCTCACATGAGTCTAGCTATTATGCAGCTTATACCATAACCAAACTACCACTATTCTAATCAAATCCAATCCCAAATCCAGCTCTGCATCAACCAATACCCATTTCCATATCTGTTTAACCCAAAGTTCCCCACAGTTGACTTTCGTTGACCATAGGCAATTATGCTTAAAAATGAATTATAAGCTTACTAAAAGCTATGGACAGCTTAAGTAAGCTTATTTGAGTTGTAATAAAGCTTATTGAAGCCTGGCTTAAGATAATTAAGACTGAATAAAAAGACGAAAATTTAAAAATAAGAAACTTTAACCAAACTTTAAATAAGAACTTGAAATGAGTTACTACTGATACAATAACTTGAGTTCAATACAGGGAAGATTAAAGTTACAATTTAGAACTTAATTAAGACTTAAACAATAAAAACGCCATACATGAAAACTGAAAATACTACTTGTCTCTCCTTCTCTTTCTTCTTTTTATACACCAAAATGCTCCCACTTGTATTCTGAGCAAATCCCACTTGTATTTTGAGCCATTGGATGAGTTGGGATGATATTGGCCGTTTGATGAATTTTGGCGGGAAAATGATATATCAACTGGGGGAAGGTTTGAGTGCAAGGGGGGGAAGCATTTAATGCTTCTTGGATTGTTGGGTGAGGTGGAGGGATAAGGGTGTGGGTTGTGAGTGGAGGAGAGGAAGGTGAGTTTTGCAGAGCGCAGTGAAGGAGATGGAAAAAATAGGAAAAGGAGGTGGAGTTTGACCTGGGGTTTGACTTGGGTGTAATAATAGTGGACGGGGTCAAAACAGGGGGGTCAAGGGCATATGGCAGGGGTTCAAGGTTCAAAAAGGGTTCAAGGGTCATGGTTTGTTATTTAATACATAAGGACCAATCTTGCAATTCACCAAAAACCAAGGACCAAATCTGCCATTTTGCAAAATTTATCATAGGGACCAATTATGACAAGTTTCAATAGTACAAGGACCATAAAAGACATTTTAAACTTCCAAGGACTATTTTGCCAAATTTGAAACTCAAGGACCAAACTTGTAAATTCTCAAAACTTTTGAAATTTTTCACCAAAGGACTAATTATGACAACTTATGATTTCAAAAGGACCTTTGGTGACTTTTCTTTAAAATAAGTGCTCGGGGACTATTTTTGACAAGATTTGAAAGTCGGGGACCTAAACCGCCAATTATGCAAACTTAGCTCGTTTTTCATCCGATTTTAAACATTTTGCATCCGAAACATATAAAATGCAATTTTGAGATATTTTCGAGATTTTGATGCATTTCGAGCGCTTTTAAATGTTTTGCGCTCAGATTGACCAAAATGATGAGTATTTACACACTCATCAATCCCCACACTAAACTATTGCTAGTCCCTAGCAATCTTTTGAGAAAACTTAATGGATTTGAATCTCTTTACCAAAAGCCATTACTTACGAGTAGCCAAATGTTTCATTCAAGTAAGAACCTTGGTACATTGATAACCAAATGATTTTGAGCAAATCACCGCCTTCCAACGGTTTTGATTTGTCTTTACCGTGCCGCTTGCTCGGACTAGCCAACTCTTAGATAATATATACTATCTTTGGTGAGTCGATTACCAATTATGGTTTTCCAATCGCCTTTACCACAAGCCATAAACTTGCGGGCTAGCCAACTCTTCACTAATTAAAGATATGGTGAATAACACCATACAATTTTGGGCAAATTGCAAGTCGTCAACGGATTTGAGATATCTTTACCAAGAGCCGCTTGCTCTGGATTAGCCAATCCTTTTGTTTATTAGACATGGCGGATCGATAACCATAAGTCGAGTAAGTGCAAAACACTTACTCCAAAAAAAATTTTTTGGCCAAAATGGGGAATTAGGTGGTATAATTACATGATAAAATTCGTGAGAATTCCCCCCACACTAGAAATGAATATTGCCCTCAATATTCAAAGTACCCGCAGTTATGCGAAACATAGAACGTAAAAGGAAATACTACGGCCATTATTTTGAAAGATTTTTTTTTTTTTTTTTTTTTTTTTTGAAACTTATATATACAACAATGGGCAACTCCCCACACTAGGGTGGTAGAAAGTAGAAAGAAGTCGAAATACGGTGAAAACCCATATAGTGTGCTATCGTTTTTGATTCCCGAGTCGCTAGCTTGACTCGATCCCCGCATTCATTTGTTCATGGGAAAGCAACGTGGAAAACCAATCTCGATCGGACTTTCGCTCACGGTGTTAATAAACATATGAACATCGAAAGTTCCACACCGACGAGATACAACCGCGGTATTGTTAATAGTAGAAACTATAAAGGATGATACGGGGTCAAAGATGGTGTCCTCATTCCCGAAAGAGAAAAGGAAAGAGCAACCACACCATCCGTGAAGAATGGAATAAAGATGTGCATGAGAATGCAAGTCCATTCCTCATCGATAAAAGCAAATCACCATTTTGACATTTTAAGCTTAGTCTTGAAGTTTGTATGGTGATTGTCAATAAGATTTCCGGTAGGAGGGTTGGAAACGGTTCTTCAATCAACAATTTTCCGTAAAAGGATGTCCCCTCCGAATCAAAGTAAGTATTATCAATTCTGTTGGAATCGACTCATCACTAAGAAAGGCATCGACTTCATTCCAAAGTTGTCATCTTCCTCATCCGGAGTGAGAGAAGGGATGGAAGAGTCGGAAATAATAAGACTAGGAGATGATGGATCATTTTGAGCAATTCTTCAATGGGAAGAATGTCTCCCATTGGATCACAAATCATCATCCAATTCGGATGAAATCAAGAGAGTTTGGTTTCATCCACGAGTTAACAAACTCGATACGATAAACCGATTCCGGAGGTGGGACAAGTGGTGTGCTCTTAGAGCTAGCAATTTCCACCACTTCCGATAAAGTCTCCGATTCTAGATCATCATCATCAAGAACACTCTTGACTTCCCGGTACAACTTTCAAACCATTTGTTTGAACCAGGGTTGATTTTCAAAGCTTTTAACTCAAGACGCTTTTGGTGACTCCTCTTAACTGTGAAATTTGAGAGTGTTGCATTGATTCTTTCGATTTTTGATCAATTGTGGCAACACTGCTTTGGATAGAGGTTTGGAGTTTTGGTTGATATTAAACGTGAGTTCTTCGTTGTCAACCCGTATGGTCAACTCTTCAAAGAATACATCAATTAGAGCACGACTGCTCTCAAGAAAGCTCTCCCAAGATGAGGGAACTCTAGGATCCGCATCAAAGTCTACTACAACAAAGTCGGTGAGGAAAGTGAAACTTTCCTACTTTCACCACGACATCCTCGGCTATCCCAAGTGGACGAGTTATGGTACGGTCCGCTAGCTCGAGTGTCATACAAGTGGATGTAAGTTTAGGAAGAGACAGCTTCTTCCATACCGAGAGTGGCATGAGGTTAATGCTTGCGCCAAGATCGCCAAGGCGGAGCATTGAACCATCCCCAAGAAATCACACGGATTAAAAACTCCGGGTCTTCAAGCTTTTGGGAAGCTTTTGAGAAGGACCACGAGCATTGCTCATTGAGAGGGTTTTAGCCATCTCGGATAACTTATCTTTGTTGCTCAAGAAGCCTTTAAGCGTGGATGCAAATTTGGGCATTAGAACGAGAGCATCAACGAAGCTTATATCAAAGTGTAGTTCATTGAAAATTTGGAAAATTTTTCCATTTGCTCTTTGGTTTTGTCTTTGAGCTTCTCATCATGCAATCTTGATGGGTAAGGAAGTCGACTAGACTTTTGAGCCGGACGGAAGTCATTTCGCTCGAATTTGTCTTGAACTTGGGTTCCGACTTAAAGCTTGACTACCGAAGGTGGGACGTGTCGGTACTTCGTGGGCTTGAGAAATGCACCTTGTCCGTTGTATCCTTGGTAACTTGACTCATTGCTCCCGGTGGAGGAGGCATTGGAGTCGAAGGTCCATTGTGCGTCTTACCACTACGAGTGGTGACGGCTTTCAACTCGGCATTTGGATTTGGAACTGATTGCTTGGGAGTCCTCCGTAAGATGACGAAGCTTTGTTCATATTCATGTTCATGAAACCGCTCATCATATTCTTCAACTCATTTGTCTCGCCGAGACATTGTGGTATCAATTTCCTTTTTAGCTCAACTCTCATGTTATTGATCCGAGTTTGCATTGAACGATGCTTGACTCGGTAATTTTCATGAAGTCATTTGGTAGGGAGCTTGAGAAGGTTGTTGATAACTTTGCCGATTGGAGCTTGATATGGTTGGTTGAAATTGTTCCGTTTTGATTGAAATTTTGAGAGTTATTGAAGTTTTGTCCTTGATTCGAACAAAGCGATTTTGATTGCCATGGTTTTGCACAGAGGAAAACCGGTGGTGTCATACCGCTAGGTGCACGTAGTGAGGATCACTTGTGGTCGGTATTGATTGTGGTTTACGAAGCTACGGAGCTTGGTAAAAGAAGCATCGGTTGCTTGACAATCATAATACGCGTGTGGACCACTACAAGTTTCACACACCTTGTTTACGGCTTTGATTGGTTCCGCTTATGAATTTCGCTTTTGATTTCCTTTACCTCTTTCATCATACAACGGATGACGTCCGTTAGAGCGGCTATCTGAGCGGCTAACTCGGAAGAGTTACCGGATGAAGAAGCAGAGTGTTCGAATATTGACTTTGTTGCGAGAAATAGGAACTTTGATTTTGCTCGCAAATCTCAATCACATCTTTAGGCTTACGATTCAAGATATTGCCACCGCGGTCAAGCGTTCAAAGAATCTTGATCGCTACCGCTCAACCCATTATAAAAGATATTAACTTGTTGAAGCTCCGTGAATTCATGATGGGGCATTTCGAGGAGATCTTTGAATCTCTCCCATGCCTCTCCAAAGTTTTCATCGAAATTTTGACGAAATCCAAAATTTCATTTTAAGATTAGTTGTCTTTGATGGAGGAAAGAAATAATTGACAAACTTTTGAACAAGATCCTCCCAAGTTTCGATGGATCGAGGGGTTCTTTTTCCACCAAACCGGCCGTCCCTCAAGTGAGAATGGAAATAGCATCAACTTGATCACTTTTGTGGTACATCTTTGAAATTGATTGTTGAGGTCAACTTGTTAAACCAACGGATGTGTGCATACGGGTCTTCTCGATCAAACCCGTGGAATTGATTCGTGAACACAAGTGTGATCAAATGTGTCTTCAATTCAAAGTGATCGAATTGATTCTTTGGTAAAATGATGGCATCTCCATAACCCTCGGTGGGTGCACGGAGCATTTCCGCCATAGTTCGCTCGTCTCGCCATATTGTTGCTTGGAATAGTACGAATCTCGGGTTCGACTATTTGGGCAAGACGCGTATGAGAACGCCTTCTAGGAATTTCGCTAGATCACGAAAAGGACTCAATGATCTAGAAGAACGAGTGCGCATGCACTAGAGTTAACTCTAAGGAATCTCGAGCCAAGGGAATTATGAAAATGGGAAAGAAGAATCTTTTGGGTTTTATGGTTTTATATATATGTAGAAACAAAAGAAAAATATTTTTGTGTTTTATATGTTTTAAGATGTTTTTGGATTTTTGATTTTATAAGAAAATATAGATATATATAGATGGTATGACAAAGGAGTGAATATTCAAATCACTAATCGCTAAACGTAAGATAATTAGCACAACTCGGCGTGGCGCCAAAATTTGATTGGCTCCAAACCGGTCGGTCTTTATCACACAAGCTAACCACTTGTGAATGGTCAACCGTAATAAAAGCCAAACAATTTCGAAACCAATGCAATTAAGATCTAGAGGAGTTTAGTGTTTCCCAGTCGTTAAGTCCCAACGAGTTGTCTGATCAATAACCAAACGATAGTGATCGGGTGATATTGAACGGAAAAAGGTTTATGATTGAATACTTATACCTAAAGAAAAAGTTTGTAAATTACAGGGCTTAAATGCAAATTAAAGAAAATTAAAAAGCTAAATTATATTAAATAAATGCTATCACTATTTTTAAAATTTGATTTTCTTGATTTTTCTTTATAAATTTAAATTAAAACTACGTAACGCATAAAAGAAAATGTGAAATTGAAATAGTATTAATCCTAAAAATATAAAATGAAATTTTACAAACCTAATGATAAGAGAAAATTTTGAGAAAAAGAAAATTATTTTTATGACTATTTATTTAATTATTATTAATTAAAAACTATTTTTACCTATTTAATAATACCCTAAAATATAAGAAAATATGAAATAAAGCTAGAAAAGTGAAATTATGACTTAGAAAATCTAAAATAACTAAAGAGAATTTTCAAAACTAATTTTGTATTTTTCGATTTATATTCTAATTTCTATGAATTAAAAACTATTTAAAACTAATTAAATTGCTAAAATTACAAATTTAACTAAGAAAATCTGGAAAAATTATTTTTTGCTTTTATATTTTTCTTAACCTAGGAAAAGTGAAAACTTATTTTTTGAAGCTTTTCCGAATTAATTGTATTAAAAGCTAATTAAAAATCCTAAAACCGATTAAATTAAGAAAAATAGCAAACAAGAATGAAAAATCTGAAAATTCAGAAAAAGTCTAAAATAATATTCTAAGTCTAAGAAAATATAAAAACTATGGCTTATGTGTGAGAATATGAGGCTGCAGTGCAAACTGCTTATGAATAAGCACTTAATAATAAGCCAAAGACCACAAATGGACACCAAATGAACCCAGAAGCTAGATTATGCTATAACTACCTGAAATCAACCTAAATTAACTATTCTAAACCTCTGGAAAGCAGGATGCAAGAATCTAGTGTGAATTGCACTTAAGAACCAAAACAGGTTTTAGCTACTACTTTGTAGCTTGAAAATAAGCCACTCAAATAAGCTGAAACTCAAAACCAGATGTGGGATCCTAAACTAGACCTAGCAAAGAACCTATGGACCAAAACTGAGCCTGAGATGAGCTCAAATGAGCTTTTGACAAGCTCTGCAAGTGGCTGAGAAAACACTTTGGTGACTATGCCATGTCACGGGGCATATGAGGGCTTATTGAATGACTTATTTAGAGCTTATAAAAATTTCAAAATTCAACAAAAATCATTTATCAAAACTAGACCAACTGAGGTTGAAAATCCCAAAATTTCAGTTACTTTGAACCAAAATTGAATCTATGAAAAATCAACCAAGTTGGGTGAAAATCAGACTTTCCAACTTTTGACTTTTTATACAGAAATGATATTTTGACTTTTGTGAGATTTGATCTTAATTTGTGAACTGAATGTGATGTTTTATGGTAAAATGGAACTGATGCAAGCTATATTATCTAATTCTAAACCTAAATGCTAGATTATGGCTATTGATTCAAACAGAAATGGGCATAAGATCAGTTCACATGCAATTTTGACTTAGAGTGAAAATGGCTGCAAAATAAGAACTGATATAAATGTAATATGTCTAAATGAGACTAGCCTTAAGGATTCTAACCACTGAGAAGCTCTAAAACTCCAAATGAAGGCCTAATCCAAACAACATTTTAAGGAACTTAAATGCAATCTACTCTATTTTAATATCTAATCCATGACAGAATTCAAACATGATCTAATAACTAAATCAAAGCTAACAAATGCATAAACAACAATTATAAACAACAGATTAAAGTAAACAGATTAATGCATCAAGGCAGAATAAGATAGAATTGAAACTTAAGATTGCTCACATGAGTCCAGCTATTATGCAGCTTATACCATAACCAAACTACCACTATTCTAATCAAATCCAATCCCAAATCCAGCTCTGCATCAACCAATACCCATTTCCATATCTGTTTAACCCAAAGTTCCCCACAGTTGACTTTCGTTGACCATAGGCAATTATGCTTAAAAATGAATTATAAGCTTACTAAAAGCTATGGACAGCTTAAGTAAACTTATTTGAGTTGTAATAAAGCTTATTGAAGCTTGGCTTAAGATAATTAAACCGAATAAAAAGGCGAAAATTTAAAAATAAGAAACTTTAACCAAACTTTAAATAAGAACTTGAAATGAGTTACAATGATACAATAACTTGAGTTCAATACAGGGAAGATTAAAGTTACAATTTAGAACTTAATTAAGACTTAAACAATAAAAACGCCAAACATGAAAACTGAAAACTAAAAACTACTACTTGTCTCTCCTTCTCTTTCTTCTTTTTATACACCAAAATGCTCCCACTTGTATTATGAGCAAATCCCACTTGTATTTTGAGCCATTGGATGAGTTGGGATGATATTGGCCGTTTGATGAATTTTGGCGGGAAAATGATATATCAACTGGGGGAAGGTTTGAGTGCAAGGGGGGGAAGCATTTAATGCTTCTTGGATTGTTGGGTGAGGTGGAGGGATAAGGGTGTGGGTTGTGAGCTGGAGGTGAGGGAAGGTCTGGTTTTGCAGAGCAGTTGAAGGAGATGGAGTGTTTGGAGGGAAAAGGGAGGTGGAGTTTGACTGGGGGTTTGACTTGGGTGTAATAATAGTGGACGGGGTCAAAACAGGGGGGTCAAGGGCATATGGCAGGGGTTCAAGGTTCAAAAAGGGTTCAAGGGTCATGGTTTGTTATTTAATACATAAGGACCAATCTTGCAATTCACCAAAAATCAAGGACCAAATCTGCCATTTTGCAAAATTTATCATAGGGACCAATTATGACAAGTTTCAATAGTACAAGGACCATTAAAGATATTTTTAAATTTCCAAGGACTATTTTTGCCAAATTTGAAACTTGAAGGACCAAACTTGTAAATTCTCAAAACTTTTGAAATTTTTCACCAAAGGACTAATTATGACAACTTATGATTTCAAAAGGACCTTTGGTGACTTTTCTTTAAAATAAGTGCTCGCCAAGATTTGAAAGTCGGGGGCTATTTTATGACAATCGATTTGAAACATTTTGCATCCGAAACATATAAAATGCAATTTTGGGACTTTTAAATGTTTTCAGCGCCAATTATGCAAACTTAGCTCATTTTTATTGGTTTTGGTTATTTATGTAAACATCCGATTTTAAACATTTTGCATCCCCTTTGGAAACATATAAAATGCAATTTTGAGATATTTTCATGTTGACCAAGATAACCAAGATTTTGATGCATTTGGAGGCGATACATGACTGCGTTTTAAAATGTTTTTGTGACATTTATTGATGATGCCTCTAGATTTTGATGTTTACTTGTTACATAAATGATGAGTATTTACACACTCTTTGATCACTCAAGATACTTTCGATCTGTTGGAATAATCCATGAAACGATCGCCCTTATACTCCTCAAAGAAAATGGTATTTACGAAAGGAAAAACAGTCTTGAAGGAGATGGTTAATTCCATGTTGTCCTATTCAGATCGAGTCAAGGGTTATGGGGTGAAGCTATGTTAACACTTGCTATTTATTAAATAGGGTTCCCAACAAAAGGAACAAGGTTTCCCTTATGAACTCGGACTAAAAGGAAACCCAACTGAACTATCTCGAGGTGCGGGGTTGTAGGGTCATTGTAAGACTCCACGATCCAAAGCAAAAGACTTTGGGTGAAAGAGGTATTATCGCATCTTTGTTGGATATCTTGAGCATTCCAAGGCTTTTAGGTTCTATGTTATTGAACCTAATGAATATGTTTCAATTAACTCCATTATTGAATCAAGGGATGCGAGACTTTGATGAGAATAGATTCTCATCGGTCCCTAGACCAAGTCGAGGATTCCTAATGGAACTCATGACATCGGTGTATCAGAGGTCCTCGATGATGAACCATCGGTGGTCCTTGATGAGGTTGTGGTACAACAACTGAACTGTGCTCGGGAAAAGCAAAGGGTCGAACTCCAAAGTCATTTGGACTGAGTTTCAACTATACTTAGTTGAAGGAACAAGGGATGAGGTTTCGGACCAATACTCCTATTGCTTCATTGTTGAGGATGATCCTAAGACATTTGAAGAAGCAATGAAGTCTCGTGATATTGCTTTACGGAAAGAAGCAATCAATGATGAGATGGATTCCATCATGGGCAACAACACTTGGGTGTTGGTTGATCTACCTCACGGTTGCAAACCTCGGGTTGCAAATGGATTTTCAAAAGGAAAATGAAGGTAGATGGAACTATTGAAAAGTTCAAGGCTAGACTAGTCATTCGTGGCTTTAAACAAAAGTCGAATAGACTATTTTGATACTTATGCCCTGTGGCTCGTGTCGATACCATAATCTTGTTGATTGCTATGACATCTATTCACAATCTGGTTATTCATCGATGGATGTGAAAACAACTTTCTTGAATGGTGAATTGGAAGAGGAGGTTTATATGAACCAACCTTAGGGCTTCATCATGCACGCAATGAAAACAAGGTGTGTAAACCGATTAAGTCTCTTTATGAATCAAGCGGGCACCTAAGCAATGGCATCAAAAATTTGATGAAGTGCTTTTGTCTAGTGGTTATGTTCTTAACCAAGTCGACAAATGTGTATATAGCAAATTTGATGAATCGGTAAAGGAGTCATCATTTGTCTATATGTTGATGACATGTTGATTTTGGCACCGACCAAAATCGGGTAAACTTGACAAAGGAATTTTGTCATCAAGGTTCTCCATGAAGGACATGGGGAGGCGATGTTATCCTTGGTATAAGGATTAAACATGAAAGTAATGTAATTTCTATCTCTCGGTCTCATTACATTGAGAAGGTGTTGAGGAAATTCAATTATTTTGATTGTACTCTGTGAGTACACCTATGGATACTGTGAGAAGTCGATGCCTAATTATGGCAAGGTCGTGTCTCAACTTGAGTATTCTAGGGTAATTGATCGCTGATGTATGCCATGACTTGTACAAGACCGATATTGGTTTTGCGATGGGTAAATTGAGCGGTATACTAGTAATCCTAGTGCTCATCATCGGCAAGCGCTTTAGAGGGTATCAAGTATTTGAAGAGAACTATGGATTATAGTCTCTCATATCTTGGTTACCCATCGGTGTTGGAAGGTTACATCGATGCAAGTTGGATCGATAATCAAGACAATTCGTCTACCGGTGGTCGGGCATTCCTACTTGGTGGAGGTGCAATTTCTTGGGCATCCAAGAAACAAACTTGCATCACCGTTCAACAATGGAATCAATTTGTGGCTCTAGCATTTGTGGTAAAGAAGTCGAATGGTTGAAAACTTGCTTCTTGAGATTCCATTGTGGCCTAAACCTATAGCACCTATTTCTATCCGGTGTGATAGTGCGACTACATTGGCTAAGGCTTATAGCCGATGTACAATGGTAAGTCTAGACACTTAGGTGTCAAGCATAGCATGATTTGTGAGCTTATCATGAATGGGGTGTCATCTATAGAGTTTGTTAGATCTCAATGTAACTTAGGCGATCACTTGACGAAGGGTCCGGCTAGAGACTTGGTTATAAAGTCGCTAAATGGATGGGTTTAAGTCCAACTTAGTCATTGAATGCTAGGACACCCAACTCCTCCTAAGGAAACTTGGGAGCTGAGTTCAATGTGGAAAGTCGAACATTCGATGGACCTGAGCACATCTTTTATTTACATCCCAAGGTTGTGCTCGAAACCTGCTGAAAGGAGGATGAATTCTTTACTTAATGGTTAATTTTCTTTGAAAAAGTGCTTGGCGGGAGCATAACTAAAGAGGAACCACCTATGTAAATGTTGAAGTTTTGCCGCTTGTGAAGCTTTGGACTTTAGCTTTTACAACATTTATGAATTTGGATATGGACACATGGCTTGTATAGTGTCGGAGGCGATAAGTGTTTGAAAACTTGTGTGTATTTTATCTTGGTATTCAAATGGGTTGAAGGGTTCAATTCTTAGAACACCCCGATTCTCGAATATTTGAGCGTGTAATTTACTAAGATGGAAATTCAATCCTCAGGACATTTTCGTTTATGCACATGTTTTGTTTAATGTTTGGTTTTCATGCAAAGGAAGTGAACTAAATTTGGGGAGGATTGTTGGAAAATTTAGTGCACTTGTGGGATAAGTTCACACCTTGTAATGGGTTAGGAGGTACAGAGTTTACACTCATAAGGTCCATGAACACCCTGACTCTAATAGTGGTTTGTATTGGTAGTGCTAGTGGAAAGTACTGATTGTGGTTTCCACTGAAGCTTGTGGTTTCCACTGAAACTTGTGGTTTCCACTGAAGCAGGGTTTCCACTGAAAGCAGTGTTTCCACTGAAAGCAGTGTTTCCACTGATGTAGTGTATCCACTGATGTAGTGTTATCCACTGCTGGTGCTATGAAAGTACTGCTTGTAACGGGCTTTGACCTATTCAAGTGGCAGTTACAACTGCATAATGACCACGTTTAATTGGTCATGTAACCACTAACGGCTATAATGGGGATGGTTATGAGGTGATTAATGTGCCGATTAATCCTCATAATTCCATTTGAATGGCTAAGAGTAATGTCCTATAAATAGGATATCTGATTATGCATGACAGATATACAGAAAACCATTAACACTTATTAGCGCAAGGGTTATAGAATTTTGCCTAATTCCATAACTGCATTTGGTCTTATCCCAAATAGATATTCATGTAACCCAGGCATTAGGGTCGAATAGTTTACTTTGGAAAGTGATCACACGATTCCAAGTGATATCCGGTAACCACCAAGTGGTATTTGTTTCTGCTGACTTATTGCTTGTTTCTGCTGAATTGATTATCTTAACCCTGCTACTGGGCTCACGACTCCAACAAATTTGTTATAGTAACTTATAGCATTATTACGTCTATCAGAATAAGATTATTTATGTTTCTTAAAACTTCAATTCAGCTTCATATCTGCCTTTTTCTTTCTTGTTCCCAAAAGCATTGTTGCTAATTGGTAATTTGCGACTTGGTTTATCCACAACCTAAATATTGGCTACGCTTTTGAGATCGCTGATTATGGCATTTTCTAAATACATATAAATAAATTAAAACAATGTGTCCCACATTTCAAACAAACAATAAAATTAGCAAGTCGTAAATAAAACTACATAAAGTTCTACACTTCATCTAGTTATATTGTAGATGTTGTTTTCAAAGTTTACAATTGTCACATTAACTACTACCGCTATAACATTTGTTAAAAAAATAATAATAATAAAATAAAAGTAATAATAAATAAAATAATAAATAAATAAAGTTTGTACGTGAGAAGGCTAATATTCATAAAGTATTTGTCTGAGAGCACACGGTGAGGAACTCCTATCACACGCCAAATGCACAAAAGATAACAAATAACATGTTATTATCATAACGCGCTATGTGTCATTGGGCTTTTAGCTAATAAATTGGCTCACGCCATTTGTTACATTTTCTTTTTTTTAGTGAGTGGGTATTTTAGTAGAGTATTTTGTGGGACCTAATTAGTGTTATTGGGTTTTTTTGTTGGGGAATGTTGTTTTAGTTATTGGTGTGTTATTGAGAGGAGTATGATGTGCCGCTGAGATGACATACCAATAACGAAATATTGGTTTCTACCTCACCTTGCACTCTGTGTGTGGATTACTGTTCATAAAGTATAAATGATTAGTATTTGTTGGGTTAGTTAATTCAATGGCTAAAGTCAATTAATATAAATTTGAATGGAAAACAACCTAAGTAAAAAGAAATCCTTGAGTGCAATATGTTCAGGGAGTTGATGTGACCAAATAAGTATTATATTTATGTATCATTTATCCCGTATATTTTACACATTTGCTATGTTTTTATATAAGAATCGTTAGTTAATCGTTTAATTTTGTGATTGTTAGTAATTATTGAGCAACAACTTGAAGATATACAAATAAAAGGAATATGATACATCTTTTCTAACTTTTGTTTTAGAAAATCTTCTAACCATGTGTTTATGACAGATTGTAAAACGATTGGAGATAGATAAGTAATAATAGATTTATGTAATAATAAATTTATCGTCCAAAATTTAATTTTAAAAAATTTCTGATTATAACCATTTGCTAAATTATATATTTCCCAAATTCTATTAACAAACATCTTGATCTTGACCATATTCAAAAGACAAAATGCAAAATGATCATTGGAGAAATGATAAGAACAAAAATTAAGATATTACATATGTCAATGTCAATGTCAATGTCAGTTAATGAGATTGTTTGATTAATTGAATAAAGATTTACGATGTACAGATATATAGCCATAATGGGCCCGTTACAATAATATAATACGGGCTAACATTTCTTCGCAGTTGGAGCGAGAGGACACCAGACGCTTAGACTGATGCGAAATTCCTCAAACAATGCGGATGACAATCCTTTCGTGAAAATGTCTGCATACTTATATCGCGAAAGAACATGAAGAACCCGAACTTGACCAATAGCAACCAAGTCTTGAACAAAATGTATATCAATCTCAATGTGCTTCGTACACTGATGTTGAACCGGATTACATGATAAGTAGACTGCACTAACGTTATCACAATAGACAAGTGTAGCGAAAGATAAAGGTGTGTGTAGCTCATGGAGTAATTACGTAACCAACAAGTCTCGGAAACAACATTGGCAACCCCAGGGTACTCTGCTTCTGTACTAGAACGAGAGAGAGTCGGTTGACGCTTAGAGGACCAAGATAGAAGGTTGTTTCCAAGAAAAACACATTAGCTTGAAGTCGATTTCCTAGTAGTAGGGCAACCAGCCCAATCCGCATCAGAATAGGCAACCAATGATGAAGTAGAAAAGGCAAACAACTGTAACCCATAGTCTAAGGTACCCCGAACATACCGCAAAATTCGTTTGAGAGCCGAGAAATGAGGCTCTCGAGGGTCCTGCATGTGAAGGCAAACCTGCTAGATTGCATAAAATATAACTGGGCAAGTAAAGGTGAGATACTGAAGAGAACCTGCAAGGCTCTGATATAAAGTAGGATCAGATACCAGATCACCATCATCCCCCAGTTTAGACTCAGTGTCAACAGGATTCTGACTGGATTAAAGTTAACCATATGTGCTCTCTCCAAAACCCCAACAACATATTTCTTCTGAGATAAAAACTACCCTAAAGAATCACGTGTAACATAGACACTTAGAAAATAATTAAGTGGACCAAGATTTGTCATAGCAAACTTCTGATGTAAGGATCCAATAATCCGCTACAACAAACTCTTAGAAGAAGCCGTGAGAACAATATCATTAACATATAATAACAATGGCGATGTCATCCCAATGCGTATATATATATATATATATATATATATATATATATATATATATATATATATATATATATCTATATTATATATAACAGAGGCATTTGGCATTAATGCCACCTCAATGCCACCTAATCATTTTCATGCCACCTAGGCATTATATGTCCACCTAAGCAATTTAATAATCCAACTATTAATCCAACTAATAATTTCGGTTTTAATGTATAATTTATATTAATTTTGAATATTATTTTTCAAAATTCGTTTTATAAAAATGTCATTGGTAAGATTTGAACTTGGGTTGTTTTTAAGAGTAGCATTAATAACTTGTGTGTTTACCAATTAGGCTACAAGTTATTTTGATTATAACTTGGAAAACCAAATTTATAAATCTCTACAACCATTTTGATTAGTTTGAAAAGGAATGTAATTATCTAAAAAAAAATTATATTAAGTAATTATCTCTTTTAAAACTTATTATACATATCTTTTCCTTAAATATAGTTTCACCTTTATCACATACAGAAAAAAAATCTCTTTTCCTCAAAACCCTAATGGTGAAAAGAGGTACGTTTTATATGATTTTTTTGTTAAATAACTTCTTTGATGGCATGTTTTATGGTAAACTGGATACACAAGGTTTATCAAGGGGTGTTTGTTTGATGATGATCCAAATACGTACTAATATTTGAGTTTGTGCAGAAAACCCTGGATTCAACAATGGAGGCCATCAGTTTAATGAGACAAAATTAGAGTCTGATGAAAGAGTTGCAGGCAAGCAAAAGCGGAAGCAGCTATTAGTGGCTTGGATATTCGTTTGAAGGTTGAAGAACTTGAGCAAGCGCAGCAGCGTGCAAAAGAAAAAAATTAGATGGTTGTACATTTTTTCTTATTTTTATTCCTAATCATATATCACTATATCTGGAACGCTTTGTTAAAAATTCATTGCATATTGCATGGCATCCACTCCAGAAAACCCTAAACGTTCACATTATATACTGTCCAAGATTTATGTGTTTTTTTTATCTGCATCTTATGATTTCTGTAAGTTTCCTTGCGTTGTTCATGTAACCCTTATACTACTTTTGTCTACTCTTTCTGTATGTTGTATGTGGTTTTGTTATTATTATTATTTTTTTGCTTTTAGTGTTGTGTATGTTACCTGTTTAAGTATGAGAACCAAAAGCAAAGTTGTGCATAGGGCCCATAGGGAACAGCTGTTGGAACATGATGAGTTTCTTAGTCCTATTGATGATGTGGGTATTGCTGATGCTCTAGCTTATGACTGGAGAACCATTAAGGTATGTTCAAATCTACCTAATTTATTCATATGAGATGACTTATTAAGCAGATTAAATAAATAGTGTGTTTAAATATGTTATGTACTTTATTACAGTTGTGGGGCGAACCATGGTGGTCATCAGAAACTTATTAATTAGAAACAGACGTGTAGACTAACCAGGAGCATTGGTGATTTTATATTTTGCATTCGAACTACTTACTTCCGTTACTCATCATGGTTGCAGGTGCAATTGCATTCGATCATGAAGGGAAAATATGTAGTGTTGACACCGAACTCTATCTATCCTTACAAAATCGAGTTAGCATATCCATCGTGTGAAGTCGGAAATAAGTTTCTTCGATCATGCACCACGTGGTAAGTGATTATTTGGGTTACATCTCATCATGAATGCACAAAATTATTCACTTCGCCATCCGAATCCAAGGTTTCTGTTAGTACGCTTATGCATACTCAATGCCTTTAGACAAACATCCGAATTTGATTCGGTTGACCGTAATGAGTGAAGAAATCACCTACAAGAAGCATAGAGTCTAACTTACGCAAAGTCGGGAGGTTCGGTGAACGTCTCCACGAGCTTTTGGTGTCATTATCGTGAAACAAATATACAAAGTTACTAAGATTTATATGTGAAAATGGTTTATAAAGTCGAGAAGGAACAAGAAGATGCCTCTAATGTCCTTCCGTCGACACAGCATTGCTTAGCAGAATTAATCGAACCATATAGTTGGTTGGAGAAAGCAACCAGTCCATCTCTCTATACAATAATAATATTGGCTCTTATTGTATATAATTTGTACATATAATTTGTTTTAAATTGTTTACCCATGTGATGCATGCCCTTTTAACACAGGCTCACTTAGGAACGTGGCAAATGAATTTATGGACAGTGGATGCCTACTTGAATTTGACTCCCGTTCTCTTTTTGTGTTCATTAACACAGATATAATAATCTGAAAGTTGCTTATAGAGACAAGTCCCATGAACTCAGGTAAGTTTTTTTTTATAATGCTTAAATGCTAATGAATGATGTACTAATTTTGTTCAATTATTGAATTCGGTTACCACAGGATGGAGTTGTTACGTTAGATTTCGAAAATGACTTTAATGGATCAATATTTAGGCATTTTTCTGATATATTGATAATGCAGTGAGACAGATCTTTCCTACAACAGATTTAGTGAAAAATCAGTCAAATCATTGAATGTTTTCTACCTGTTGGATGCTCTTTCTTACTAATATTAAGCAAGAAGTAAAATTGGAAAGCCTCTTTCATTTATCGGGAACTTATTCGAAGCTACTCGGCGAGGACAACTTGAAAGCTAATAATATTCTTTTGTTTTATATAATGATTTTAACTTTTATATAATGAGATGTACCCCAAGTTACGTTTGATTTAATGCGAGATCTTGCGGTGTGTCCGAAAGAATATTCATGCTTAAAGGGTGAGTAACACACTCTACTGTAAATGTGAACAAATAAGCGGGTGTCTAAAAGGCAATACGGGTCATTTCAGGTTAATAATTAACTACTTGCTTGAAAGAACTAACGTCTAATACTCCATTTACATTGTGAACCACATTCTTTTTCATTCTGTTGTCTATGTATTCTAAGTGTAGCATTTCCTCAGGATAAATTGGCGGAATCATCCTTAAAGCCGGGTGTACAATCAACTTGAACATTCAATGTGGCTCCATTTTCAGTTATGATGAATAATCAAGTCCAGGGTGATGGTACTCATGTTGAAGGTTAGTCTTTTGTGTCTGTAATGAATACCAATAAAGTAATAAAGATGTAATGTTGCCAATATGGTCATGAGCACTGGACTTATTTCCTTATGACATTTGTACAGCTTTGTTTCCACAAGTGTGTGACCGATATGTTCCTCCTGTTAAAGTTCTAGACTTTGAGGGTGGTGTCGTTATTGATGGGAACGTGGGAACTACTTCGGCTGCTTTGAATACCACCAATTCACGTAATGTGTTTTCCCACTCCCACTTTCTTTAAATATTGCTATGTATGTTAACTGTATTTACGCGATAGCATGTGTAGTAATGTTCCTATCTCTGTACAGCCACAGGAGAAGGGGTGCATGAATTGTCTAAATTTACAAACATCGAGATGACGCAGTGCTGCACCAAACAATGGCTTGCGCTCTCGAAGGCGGTAAGCTACTTCGCTTTTGGTTATTTTTAAATACTTTCCGTGTTTATTAAATGCTTATTTCTTTGTCATACTTACTTGCAATAAATAAGGATGGTTACCTTGGGAGTTTCTCTAATTAATGTAAATGCACCGCACTTAAAGCGATCGCAATCGCGAATCTTGCAATCAGACTAAGTGCGACCATGGTCGGTCGATTGGTTTGGACAATGATTGATGTAGTTAGCTAGAGACTAATGGTTCAAGGTGGAAATGGTGTCAAGACCATGAGTACAATGGAGTCATTGATGCTTTCCGTTGTATTCTATAATTTTGCCATCTCTCGCATTGGTGCACATATTGAGTGTAAGTTTAAGCTATCATTTTATAAAACAATCTCACAAAATACCACTGTGATACAAAGCGGGATCTAATAAGGGTGTTTGAGACAGCTTATATCAATGCTTATCTATTCGTTAGTTCCTGAAATAAGCTCGAGACATAGATAATCATTGATATAATCTGGTCCAAATGGGGCTTCCTATATGATTCATGAAATTCTTATTAGGATTGTTATGCTATTATTATCGTGTCATCTTGGTCAAGGTATTGCCGATCTTTGTTGGTCTTGCTCTTCTTTGAGAAGCATTTGGTCGCATGATACATGGAATGGCAAGAGAACTTATCTTTCTTCATAATGCATTAAGAAGTTTTTCCGGTTCATTACACATAAAAGAAGATATTAATATAGTGACGATTTTATCCGGTATTCATCTGAAATCTATGGATAAGTGAATAGAAAATTGCATAACATATTAAGTACCGCTTTATCCAGCTGCTTATGCAGCAAGAAACAAAATCGCAGTTTAAGTTAAGAAATATGCTAATGTAACCATTAAGGATGTTGTATTACAGTAGAACCATTGAAAGTTTTGAAGTTAAATACTCAAAGAGTTATAACAAGCATTTCTCCATTTCTTGCAGATAACAAAGAGCTATAAAGAGCATATCCAAGTCAAGGGAGTCCTAGAGTTGGATTTATGCATGATAAACAGGTTTGATAACGTATCATAGGCTTATGATTCATACGCAGGAGTCTGACTAACTTTTTGGCATATGCTGAGGGACAATTTTCCAGTTTATGTCCTTGATTTTACCATGAAACTATGAAACATAACAAAGCACTTATCATGGATCCTTACTGATTAAGTTAGCACCTACGAGTGGTAATAAAAAGGATAGGAAACAATATATTGAGCACAATGTATAGCAGACGCAGTTTCGTGACTCCATAATTTACTAGATCACACAACGCATTACTTCACAAAAATGCAAAGTCAAATCAGTTGTGGATTTTGAACAAGAAAGCTGCAAATAGCACAACTCTCCACCAAACATATCAGATTACTACAAGCTGACGAAGTGGTGATGTCATAATCATAGCAACTATTACCTAACTGGAACTTCTTTAACATCATTTTTATACACGTAAGATTTCAAATAGCATTTTCGATTTTTTAGCATTTTTATTTAATTTGCTGAATAATGAGTTTTGCTTCAGAAACTGTATTCTTGGTGATGGTTGTCTAATGGAACTGAACCGTCATCATTTCTCGCAATCAGGGGGATTTAATTTTTGGCTCTTAATGCTGATTCACCGACTGGTATTGAATGTAGTATTTCTGTTGAAGAGTTTTTGTTTGCCACTTTGTCATTTTTCGACCATTATACCTTGAAAGATGAGTTATATATTTTCATTTGTTTATAAATGCTTTCAGTTGATGTTTGTGCCATGTAAAGTATCTTCAGAACACCTTCTCTTTGACCTTAACTCAAGATGCCATCCTTAATTCATGTACAATCAATAAACTAATATTTACTAGGCTCTAATCTAATATAATTTTGAAAGTCAATGCTCTAACTATATACCACATTCATTAGAGGTATATCACTATATTGTCTGATGCATTTGGGAGAGAAGCTAATAATTTTACTAAGATTCGTGTGCTAAACAGAGATGTAAGCAATGTCTTAGTCATTTGTCTTTTTAATACATCTTTTGTTGCAAGGGTATGAGTGCCTTCCTTTAAGACTGAAAAATGAATACGATCTAATACATTAATCCGATGGTGTTGATGAGTTGAAAGTATTTCTAATTTACCCTTCCTACAGGTTCGCATTGTTCTTGAGGGTTTTGACAAGTTTAGTAATCTGATTGGTTCTGTGTACTACTCTGACGGTGAAACAGCTAAGGATCTGGCAATGGAGCTTATCGAAAATGTATGATATATTCTTTAAACTCTGTGGCTATCTTTATTTTCTCCTGTCGTTCTTGAGGCTTACTTAATTTGATCTGTCCATACCTAAACAGTTATATTTGTGATCTGATACCTTAAGAAAACGGATTAACTTTTTTGCTTTCTCTACCTTGCTATCTTTCTTTTGTGTAGGGATATGCCAAATATGTCGAGTGGAGTGCAATAATGATGGAAGAAGAAGTCAGGAGGAAGCTAAAAGCTGCAGAACTTCACGCGAAGAAGACTAAGTTGAGACTTTGGACAAACTATGTACCCCCAGCTACCAATTCAAAAGCTATTTCAGACAATTTCACTGGAAAGGTTGGTTTTTCAACTTTCTTACATAATATAACTTTCATCACAAAGCTCACTTTGTTAACTACCCTCTAATGGCTGACCAGCGAATGAGATATTAGGATCTATCTTTATAGATAGTACGTCTAGCATGTGTTAGGAGTCTTAGTTCTATTCTTAGGGAGTCTTAGTTCTATTCAAATACGCATTGTAATTTATTTCAATGTAAATTTTATACAATTCAAACTAATTTAGTTATGAAAGGATACACTCCGATTATCTTTTTATTATAATGAGTCAAACGGTAACATAAAAACTGAAAAGATTAGCCGAGAAGGAAACACGACGAAGGAGTGATAAGGCCGCAATTGAATTAGTGTATATTCAGTCCATAAAACCTCCTAGGTACGTATATCATTAAATCATTTTGGTTATAAACTGAAGCATGTTTAAAATTATATATTTTTGGAATCATATGACGCTATCTATCTATAAAATTGGTTGAAGCTATGGACAGTAGTTGGATTAGGTTAACGTGTGTTAGTGACACTTATCATGTTCGTTTTGTCTTCAGGAAGATATTATCAGATAGATCACTCGAACTGCTTTCAGGATCGTGTTGTCTGTCACATCCTGATAAGAAAGACTTGTGTGGCGAAGATGTTCATTTCATTTACTCGAATGACCAAGCGATAGGTGTAGTAGATGGTGTACGTGGTTGGTCTGATCCTGGTATTATTGTTGGGAAATATACGTGTGAACTCACGTCAAATTCGGTAACTGCAGTACAAGATGTATCCAAGGGGTCTGTTGATCTTGCTAGGACCTTGGATAAAACTTACCTAAATACTAAAGCTAAAGGATTATCTACTGCTTGCATTATCGTGGTTACAAATCAGGTACTGTTAAATGTGGGAAATATATGTATGTCACACATATGGTGAGCAAACATGTTGACTATAATCGAATTATACATACTTATTATTGTTCTCTTTATTGATATTATTATTATTATTTGTTTATAGTCAATATAGATCTTCCACTTTTTAAACTAATTTATGTCATCCTTTACGTGAAGTGGATGTTATTAACTTGGGTGATAGTAGTTTCATTATAGTTGGAGGCGGATGTCTTGTTCATTTTCGGATCACCTGCACAACACCATGATTTTAATTTAACATACCCACTGAAGAACGAAAGTAATAGTGCATTTGCCAATGTCTGTCCACGTTAAAATAATAACCGCTTTATTTTCTTAACTTTTTATTATATGAAATGCAATATCGAATTCAGTTTATCCGTGTCGCAGTTGTATAAGCAAGTTAAAAACCTATTTCTTGGCCGTGTCCGCTTCTCCAACATCGATTTTCTAAGAAACGGGAAAGTTAAGTTGATCGGGTTAGTAACTTCATTGTTTATTCCTATTTTTCGGACTAGCGATAGAAGGTGGACTGGTGGTAACTTTCTATTTTAGTCACGTTGCAGGTCTACTGAAGTTGAAACTTTAAGGAATGAGAGCCCAAAAAACCCAGCATTAATGGCAGCCGATTGCAAAGAACAATAACGAAAAGCTATAGTTAGTTTTTTTTATTTATTTGGCCTACTTATTTGGTCTTAGGCTTATGTTTTTTGGCTATAGGATAATCTCTTTTGCTTAAATTTTGAAGTTATGCTGGCGAACTGTATTCATGTGCAATAACTGTCTGTGCGTGACTGATCATTTTGGGTTTGAGTCAAGACGGGTAATTTTATGTGACACAAGACTGTCATCTCAACCGTCTACTATATTATATGTTGTTCATTTTATATCATTAGTTTTATGGCTGGATGGAAGATGTGTATCTCATTGGTGGTTTAGATAGAAATTTATATCAACTGCACAACAATATTTGTGTTTGAAATTAATATGGAATTTGTACTTTCAAATCTTCTTAAATCTAATGATGATAGACTTTGAATGTTACGGTTTCGGAGGTGTTAGTCATTAAGATAGACTTTGAGTTACTATGAAAAACTCGACATTTACTTCCTTTTTCTAATTTATTTCAATAGTTTTTGACTCATTTATGCTCTAAATTGTGATGAAATTCCTAATACCAATATTAAAGGTAATTTTGTTTTTCAAAAGTATTGGGTAGAAGGTTTCTCTAACTGGTGATAACAACCTTCTTACAATAAATAAAAATATGTTAACAATAATTATAAGTCATGCCCGCCCATTGGGCGGGCTTCGAAAACTAGTATATATATATATATATCTCTATATTATATATAACAGGAGGCATTTGGCATTAATGCCACCTCAATGCCACCTAATCATTTTCATGCCACCTAGGCATTATATGTCCACCTAAGCAATTTAATAATCCAACTATTAATCCAACTAATAATTTCGGTTTTAATGTATAATTTATATTAATTTTGAATATTATTTTTTCAAAATTCGTTTTTATAAAAAATGTCATTGGTAAGATTTGAACTTGGGTTGTTTTTAAGAGTAGCATTAATAACTTGTGTGTTTACCAATTAGGCTACAAGTTATTTTGATTATAACTTGGAAAACCAAATTTATAAATCTCTACAACCATTTTGATTAGTTTGAAAAGGAATGTAATTATCTAAAAAATATATATTAAGTAATTATCTCTTTTAAAACTTATTATACATATCTTTTCCTTAAATATAGTTTCACCTTTATCACATACAGAAAAAAAATCTCTTTTCCTCAAAACCCTAATGGTGAAAAGAGGTACGTTTTATATGATTTTTTGTTAAATAACTTCTTTGATGGCATGTTTTATGGTAAACTGGATACACAAGGTTTATCAAGGGGTGTTTGTTTGATGATGATCCAAATACGTACTAATATTTGAGTTTGTGCAGAAAACCCTGGATTCAACAATGGAGGCCATCAGTTTAATGAGACAAAATTAGAGTCTGATGAAAGAGTTGCAGGCAAGCAAAAGCGGAAGCAGCTATTAGTGGCTTGGATATTCGTTTGAAGGTTGAAGAACTTGAGCAAATGCGTGGCAAAAGAAACAAATTAGATGGTTGTACATTTTTTCTTATTTTTATTCCTAATCATATATCACTATATCCGAACGCTTTGTTAAAATTCATTGCATATTGCATGGCATCCACTCCAGAAAACCCTAAACGTTCACATTATATACTGTCCAAGATTTATGTGTTTTTTTTTATCTGCATCTTATGATTTCTGTAAGTTTCCTTGCGTTGTTCATGTAACCCTTATACTACTTTTGTCTACTCTTTCTGTATGTTGTATGTGGTTTTGTTATTATTATTATTTTTTTGCTTTTAGTGTTGTGTATGTTACCTGTTTAAGTATGAGAACCAAAAGCAAAGTTGTGCATAGGGCC
Organism: Chrysanthemum lavandulifolium; assembly: GCA_022545495.1. Lineage (NCBI taxonomy): Eukaryota > Viridiplantae > Streptophyta > Magnoliopsida > Asterales > Asteraceae > Chrysanthemum > Chrysanthemum lavandulifolium. The sequence goes on from CM040239.1 coordinate 119,578,864, forward strand.
CATAGGGAACAAATTGTTGGAACATGATGAGTTTCTTAGTCCTATTGATGATGTGGGTATTGCTGATGCTCTAGCTTATGACTGGAGAACCATTAAGGTATGTTCAAATCTACCTAATTTATTCATATGAGATGACTTATTAAGCAGATTAAATAAATAGTGTGTTTAAATATGTTATGTACTTTATTACAGTTGTGGGGCGAACCATGGTGGTCATCAGAAACTTATTAATTAGAAACAGATGTGTAGACTAACCAGGAGCATTGGTGATTTTATATTTTGCATTCGAACTACTTACTTCCGTTACTCATTGATCGGTGCAAAACCGTCAAGTTATCTCACGCAAGCTAGTCACTTGTGAATGACCAACTGTAAGAAACTCAAAACAGTTACACACCAATACAATTTAAGATCGAGAAGAATCAATGGATTCCGGTCGTTATGTCCCACGGAGGATGACGGTGTTTAACACAATCGATGTCGAATAACCACTAAGGATAGTGATCAAGAAGGTTTTTGAGATTTTTATAAACTACAGGAGATTAAAGGAAATTTGAAATCTATTAAATAAACGCTATCACTATTTTTAAACTAATGTTTTGGTTTTTATGTTTTTATAAAACTGAATTAAAAACTACGTTACGTACAAATAAAAACGTGAAACTTACTCAATATTAATCCTAAAAATATGAAAATGATATTTTTACAAACCTAATGATATAAGAAACTTATTAGAAAAAGAAAATTATTTTTATAACTAATTAATTAATTATTATTAATTAAAAACTATTTTTAACTAATTAATAATAACCTAAATTACAAGAAATTAGGAAATAGAGCTAGAAAATTAAAATTATGACTTGGAAAATCTAAAATAACAAAAAGAATTTTTAAAACTATTTTTATATTTTTCTGATTATTTTCTATTTTCTATGAATTTTAAACTATTAAAACTAATTAAATTACTAAAAATTACAAGATAAACTATGAAAAATCTGAAAATTACTTTTTCACTTTTTATATTTATCTAAACTTAATAAAAATGAAAAATTATTTTTTGGACTTTTTCTCGAATTTTTCTATTAAAAGCTATTTAAATAATCCTAAAACTTTTTTAATTAAGAAAAATAGCAAACTGTTATAAAAAATGTGAAAATTTCAGGAAAACTCTTAAATTATACTAGGAATCTATGAAAATAGAAAAACATGGTGTTGTGTGGGGATTATGGAATCTATGAATTGAGCTTATGAATAAGCTCTTTAATAAGCCAAGTGAACCAAATAAACAACCCACCGATCACGAAAGCAATAATATACTAAATTAACCAAATCTCAACTAAAACAATAAGCTTTAACCACGGGATAGCAAGTTACAACAGATTGATGAATTAAAACAATAAGTTAAAAGATTGGGACCAAACTTGCGGTCCCAAAATAAGCATCCAAATAAGCTACAAAGCGAAACCAATTATTAAACCCTAAATTAGACCGGGTATCTGCTATAACCAAAATACCGGACCTTATGGAACTATGATAAGCTCGAGCAAGCCTAGACCAAGCGAGAAAAACTCGGTTGGTCGAGCTTTGGAGCGAGCAACTAGGCACGATTTAGAGCTAATGCACAAGCTTGTTTAGCAAGCAAAAGCTAAAACCGATGTGAGGTATAAAAGACCACCTAGTAGACTGCTTGTAGACAAAAATTTAGACCTTGAAAAGCTTTAATGAAAGCTGTGCAACTTCTGCAATGTCTGCACAAAACCATTATTTGACATGTTTTGACTTTTAAAATCCAGTTACTAGTTTGACTAATATGAGACTTGATTCCAATTTTAAGGCTGATAGTGATGTATTAAGGTGTAATAAGTACAAAGCAAGCAAACTTGATGATTTCTAAACACAAAATATTGATTTTGCAATCCTAGATCCACAACAGTTAACAGTGAGACAGTTTAAAGTGAAAGTTTGACTTTGGTGATGTTACATACCAAACCTAAGATGATATCAATGTATAATGACTAAACAACTATGAACTAATGATTCCAACTCATGTATACTCCTTTGAGACAGTTTTATCAACAATGCCAAACACTACTTTATAACTTGATTTTGCAACAAAACATATCCAAACTCGTAATTAACTTATAATTATGATCAAACTACTTTAATATACCTAAATTACTACTAATAGGACAGGTTTTAACAGATTTTAACTACAAACTCAGATTGTGGACAAGATATTGAAAATCACTTACACTTTGTCCAAGCCACTATGGTTTGTTAACACTGAAACAAGGAACATTATCCTACTAAATTCAACCATTTGCTTCCATTTCCAACCCAAATACATCTCTGCAATACCCTGTATCCATTTCCAACCAGATTTGAACCAAATTGCCTTCACAATTGACTTTTATTGACTTTCCATGGAACTTGATTAAACTGATTCTTTAAGCTTACAAAAAGCTATATAGAGCTTAAGTAAGATGATTTGAGCTTAAATAAAGCTTATTGAAGCTTTGAATACCAAAGTTTGAGTTTGAAATTTAGAACAGTGTACATAAGACATGCAAATGAAATGAAACTTTGATTTAGAGATCCAAACTGAATTATATCAACTAGATAACTTGTTTTCAGTATCATGAAGCTAAAAAAATACAAAGTTGAAAGCTAATTAAGACATTTAAGAAAAATGCGACATACAAGAATTAAAAAACTAAGTAACTCCTCTTCTCTTTGCTTCTTTGCTTCTTTTATGCTTCCAACTTGTTCCACGTGGCCTTCTGATGCAATCCCACCTCTCAATTGGACCAATGGGTGAGTAATGAGTGGATTGCTTGTTTTACCATTTTTGGCGGGAAGTGAGAATTTCAACTGCTAGCTCTGAAAACAGGCAAGTAGGGGGTGGGTTTGTAGAGGTGATGATGAGTGGGGAGAAAGGTGTTTGGGATAAGGTCTTGGGATGGAGCAGGCAACAGGTGTGGAAGCAGGAGGTGGGAGAAGATAAACAGTGAAGGGGCGCGTATTCTGTTTTTTGACTTATTTTGACCAAGGGGTCAAAATGAGTTTTGGCAGGGGCTAAGGAAAGGGGTCCAAAAGGTATAAAGGCAGGGGGTCAATTTGCAGTTTTGACAAGGGTTTGGCTAATTTGACAAGGACTTGTCTTGTAGTTTCTGAATTCTTAAAGGACCAAACCTGCAATTTTCCAAACTTGTTACAAGGGACCAAACCGACAACCCTCAATAGTACAAGGACTAAATTTGACATTTTGATTTTCCAAGGACTAAACTTGCCAAATTTCAAAGTTCGAGGACCTAAGTTGTAAATTTGTAATTTTAAGTTTCAAGGACTAATTTTAAAACTTAGGAATCCCTAAGGACTTAAAATGATATTTTTCTTTATTTGGATTTACCAGGACTGCTTTTTGACAACTTTTCAAACTTGGGGACTAAAGCGCCAATTATGCAAACTTGATACGTTTTCACCGATTTTGATGTTTTGCATTTAAAACATATAAAACACTTGTTTGTGATATTTTATCATTTTGAAGCATTTCGAGTGTTTTCGGATGTTTTTGCGGTTTAAACAAGACAAAATGATGAGTATTTACACACTCATCAATCCCCACACTATGATATTGCTAGTCCCTAGCAATGATTTGAGAAAATTAATGGATTTCATCTCTTTACCAAAAGCCATTACTTCGGAGTAGCCAAATGTTTCAGTTCAAGTAAGAACTTTGGTACACCGATAACCAAGTGATTTTGAGCAAATCACCGACTTTCAACGGATTTGATTTGTCTTTACCGTGCCGTACCTTACGGACTAGCCAACTCTTAGATAAATTATCAATATTATCTTTGGTGAGTCGATTACCAATTATGGTTTTTCCATCGCCTTTACCACAAGCCATAAACTTCGGGCTAGCCAACTCTTCACTTTTTAGGATATGGTGAAATGAATACCATACAATTTTGGGCAAATTGCAAGCCGTCAACGGATTTGATATATCTTTACCAAGAGCCGTTTGCTCTGGATTAGCCAATCCTTTTGTTTATTAGACAAGGCGGATCGATAACCAAATGAGTAAGTGTAGAACACTTACTCCAAAAAAATTTTGGCCAAAAACGGGGAATTAGATGGTATAATTACATGATAAATATTCGTGAGAATTCCCCACACTTAGAAATGAATATTGCCTCAATATTCAAAGTACCGCAGTTATCTTGAAACATAGAACGTAAAGGGAAATACTAAGGCCATTATTTAGAAAGGATTTTTTTTTTTTTTTTTTTTTTTTTTTTTTTTTTTTTTTTTTCAAACATTCTTATATACACAACATGGGGCAACTCCCCACACTAGGGTGGTACACACGGTGAAAACCCATGTAACATGCTCTTGTTTTTGATTACCGAGTCGCTAGCTTGACTCGATCCCCGCATTCATTGGTTCATGGGGAAAGTTTGAAGATCTGGGACAACCACAGGGGGAATGTCCTCTCCAAAGTAATGCTTCAACCGATGACCATTCACTTTAAAGTTTGGACCATCGGGTTGAGATAACTCAATGGTGCCATAAGGATAAACCTTAGTGATAGTAAATGGTCCAGACCAACGGGATTTAAGCTTTCCCGAGAAAATCTTCAATCTTGAGTTGAAAAGAAGGACTCGATCACCAACGTTGAAAACGCGGTTTTTGATCTTTGAGTCATGAATCTTCTTTGTCTTTTCTTTATAGATCAAAGAGTTCTCGTATGCTTGATCACGGAGTTCATTTAATTCATTCATTTGAACTTTCCGGTGATCACCACCGTATCGAATATCAAAGTTGGCATGTTTCAAGGCCCAAGATGCCTTGTGCTCTAGCTCAACAGTAGATGACACGCCTTCCGTATACCGCTTGTATGGAGTGCACCCGATGGGTGTTTTGTAAGTCGTCGGAAGGCCCAGTGCGTCATCTAGCTTATCCGACCAAGAGGCACGGTTTTCACCAACCGTCCTCTCCGTAATTTTTGATCCCCGGTTAGAAACTTCCACTTGCCCACTAGTTTGGGGTGGTGCGCAGAGAGAGGCGGTGAGTTACACCATACTGCATGACTCTTTCAAACCGGTCATTGCAGAAATGCGTACCACGATCACCGATTATGGCTCGTGGAGTTCCAAACCTAGCAAAGAGAGATTTCAAGAATTTCACAACAACTCGGGCATCATTGGTATGCAAAGCCTTAGCTTCAACCCATTTTGACAAGATAGTCAACGCCACGAGTATGTACTTATTACCGCGAGAAGGGGAATGGCCCCATAAAGTCAATGCCCGGATGTCAAAGATCTCACACACTTGAATGGCGTTTGTGGCATTTCATTCCTTTGTGAGATATTCCCGTGACGTTGACAAGCGTCACGTGCTTTGACGAATTCGTGAGCATCCTTATAGATCGTGGGCCAATAGAATCCGGAATCAAACACCTTCTTGGCGGTGTAGTTGGGGCTATGATGTCCCCAAGAGGTCCAAAGATGGCAAGCTTTGAGAATGTCAATAGCTTCGACCATACACACATCGCTCGATGACTTGATCCGCGCAAATTTTAAACAAGTAGGGTCGTCCCGAGTAATGTTTAACATCCTTGAAGAACTTGTTCTTCCGTTGGGACGACATCCCTTTCACTATGAAGTTACCCGCATGGTAATTTGCGAAGTCGACAAACCATGGGGTAGAAGAGTCTACACGAAAAGAAACCGCATTGAGTGTCTCGAGAGGAAATGTTTCATTTATTTCCTTTTCTCGAACACATCTTGGTGAGGGTTCTCTAATCGGGATAGATGATCGCACTAGGTTCTCGGCTCCTTTTTATCACGTATAATGATATCAAATTCTCGAGGAGGAGAACCCAACGAGCAATCTCGGCTTTGCATCTTGTTTTGCAAAGAGATATTTAAGAGCCGAGTGATCCGTATACACTACGCATTTGGTCAAGATGAGATATGGCGAAATTTCTCAAACGCATACACCACACTAATAGTTCTTTTTCCGTAGTGGTGTAATGGGTTCGAGCTTCATCATAGTCTTACTTGCGTAGTGTATAGGCTGAAAATGCTTTGTTTTATGTTGCCCCAAGACCGCACCGATAGCAAAATCACTTGCATCGCACATGAGCTCAAAGGGTAAGTCCCAAATGGGGCAACTAGAATGGGTGCTTCCGTAAGCCTTTTCTTTAGTGTTTCAAAAGCTTCGACGCACTCGGAGAGAAGATAAAAGGAGCTTCTTTTCAAGAAGATGGGTCATAGGTCGAGCGATTTTGGAAAAATCTGTATGAATCTGCGATAAAACCCGGCATGACCAAGGAAACTCCTAATACCTTTGACGGTAGTAGGATGAGGCGCTTTAGCAATAACATCAACTTTTGCTCTATCTACCTCAATCCCATTTTTGAAATCTTATGGCCAAGGACTATGCCTTCTTTGACCATAAGTGACTCTTCTCCCGCTTTAGACATAGATTGGTGTCTTCGCACCTTTAAGCATTTTGTCTAAATGGGAGAGACAAGTCTGAAATGAATCCCGATGACCGAGAAGTCATCCATAAACACCTCCATTGTTTCCCGATCATGTCGTGGAATATGGCCATCATACAGACGTTGGAACGTGCCGGAGCGTTACATAAGCCAAAGGGCATACGTTTGTAGGCAAAAGTTCCGTACGGGCGGTGAATGTGGTCTTCTCTTGATCCCGTGGATCAATGGGGATCTAGTAACCCGAGAAACCATCAAGGAAACAATAGTATTCGTTCCTCGCTAATCTCTCAAGCATCCGGTCCATGAAGGGTAGAGGAAAATGGTCTTTACGGGTGGCGTCATTCAACTTACGATAGTCAATACGGACATGCCATCCCATAACCAATCGAGTTGGAATTAACTCGTTTTCTTCATTCGTGACAACAGTTATGCCACCCTTTTTGGAACACGATGAATCGGGCTAACCCAAGGACTATCCGAGATAGGGTAAATCAATCTGCATCAAGAAGTTTGATAACCTCTGTTTGATAACATCATGGATTTTGGATTCACCCTTCTCGATGTTGAACTCTTGGCTTGAAGTCATCCTCCATCAAGATTTTGTGAGTACAAAATTCGTGGTTGATACCCTTAATGTCGGAGAGTTTCCAAGCAATTGCTTGCTTGTGTGACTTCAAGACCTTTATGAGAGCGATCTTTTCATCTTTACTCAAATCTCGAGCAATAATGACGGGTAATTTATCATCACCCTCAAGGAATGCATACTCAAGATGAGGCGGTAAGTCCTTAAGTTCGACTTGTGAAATTCTTCGCTTTTCTCAACCGACTTGACTTCCTTGTTATGAAGTGTGACGGGAGGAGAGGAGGAGAAGTGTCCCGATTTAACAACTTCTCAAGGATAAGAATATCTCCTCCGGATTAATCTCATGGTGATTAATCTCTTCCGAATTGCATCACTAATGTGAGGGTTGATGAATGATCATCTTTAAGCATTTTCTCAATGAGAAGTATGTCCCCTCGATGTCAATTGGAGCGTGATCAATTTCCCATGGAATGTAATCACTAGCCAAATATGCTTCAATCTCTTCCAAGATGAAGTCGCCTCAAACGGAGCGAGAGAAGGAGTAGAATTGGCTATGATAGGTTGAGAAGATGTGGTGGGATTCCCACTCACGTAATTATGAGAATAACCCGAACTTCTTGAGAGTACTCTTCGAAGCAACATCAATGATATCGATTCGGTTAACCGACTCGTAATCATAGTTTGCGGAGTACCTCAAGTTTGATCAAGGTTAAAGGTGACACTTCATTACCAACACGTAATGTGATTTCTTGCTCAAATACATCAATGAGAGCACGACCCGTTCTCGTGAATCCTCTTCCAACAATGAGAGGAACCCGTGGATCAACATCGAAATCAACGACTACAAAGTCACCGGAAAATGGAACTTTCCTACTTTCACAAACACGCCCCGGCAATTCCAAGAGGACGAGATATTGTACGATCCGCAAGCTCGAGAGTCATGCATGTAGGAGTAAGATCCGGAAGAGAAAGTTTCTTCCATATTGAATGAGGCATCGTGTTTATGCTTGCACCAAGATCGGCTAAGGCAAAGCATTCAACCATTCCTCGGAAATACACAAGGTAGGAGAAATTTTCCAGGATCTCCAAGCTTCTGAAGCTTCTTCAAGATAACTGCAGAGCGGTTCTCGTTCGATGGAGTTTTAGCCATTTCAAACGACTTTTCCTTGTTGCTTAACATGTGTTTGAGAGTTGATGCAAACTTGGGCATCAACATGATAGCATCCGCGAAGCTTATGTCAAAATGAAGTTCTTGGAAAATTTGAAAGAATTTTTCCATTTGATGACCGACTTTCTCATGAGCTTTTGCTCATGTAAACGTGATGGGTAAGGAATAGAAGATTTGGATTTTTCAATGGGAGCTACAGAGGTTCAAAACAACTCTGGATTGGATTTTGGTTTCGGACAACCCGAGGATGGACATTGTTGGTACTTCCGTTGTTAGTAGGAAGTTCCTTGTCCTTTGTCGCCTCGTGTTCACTTTCCACTACCTTCGGGAGAGAAGAAGAAGAGGTAGTAGGAATAGCGGGTCCATCATACGAAACACCACTTCGGTCGTGATCGCTTTGCATCGCCCCTCGGATTAGCGATCGTGTTGCTAGGTAAAGTACCGAGCCCGAGGGTCGATCATTTAAAGACTTCTTTAATTCACGATCCGATGACCAACAACTGTTTGTCTCCTCTTGAGTCTTCATGAATTGCTTTAAAAGCTCATCGATGTTGACACAGAGGTGGTGGAGGATAATTTGAGGCCTTATGTTACGGTTATAGCGAATTCCCTTGATTAGGTTCATATTCCCGAAATTGATTCCCTCGGTTGTAAGTGTTTTGATTAAGATTTCCTTGTTGTTGGAAACCTTGGTTGGGTCCGAATAGAAATTACCTTGGTTTTGATAACCTTGGTTCATTCTTTGTTGGTTCGATTCGGTTAGGATTCGGTTGAAACCGGGTGGTGCACGATAAGTGTTAGCACGGTAGTTTGGTTCATTCGAGGACGGTATTGATTACCTCCTTGATTTGAAGTACCGGCTATAGCATTAGCTTCAAACGGACTACCATCGGTGGCGATGACAGTTGTAGTATGCATGAGGACCACCACAAGTAACACAAACTTCAACTTTCTTCACTTCACCATGTGATGGTGATTGAGTGAATGTGACTTTCTTTGGTTAGCAAGAACCAAAGCTCGAACAATATCCGTGAGTTTGTCAATCTTAGCATCGGTGCTAGATGTACTCACGGAGATGAAGTAGAAGGTCCAAGATTAGACTCAAGATGATATGTCTTTGTGCGGAAAGGACGGACCGGGACTTGTTTTCAATGATTTGCAAGGCTTCTTTGTGGTCTTGCTCAAGAAATTACCTCCGCGGAGGCATTTAGAGAGTCTTGATTGGTCCGATTCGCACCATTGTAGAAAGTATCCATTTGCATTAACTCGGTAAAACCATGATGCGGACACTTGCGGAGCAAGTCCTTGTAACGATCCCATGCCTCCCGAATGATTCATCAAATCTCGAGAAAATTTCATTATCTCATTCTTAAGACTTGTGGTTCGGGATGGAGGATAGAATTGCTCACAAACTTTGTGACAAGATCTTCCCATGTCTCAATGGAACGAGGGGTTGTTTCTCAAGCCAATTCCGGGCTTGTCCTCTAGAGAAAATGGGAATGAAAGAAGCTTGATAGCTTCTTGTGGGACATTCTTATACTTGATGGTAGATGCAATCTTGTTAAACCATCGAATGTGTGCATGAGGATCATCCCGCTCAAAACCATAGAATTGGCTTTGGGTTACCGATTAAGTAACCCGGTTTTGAGCTCAAAAGTATCGACCCACGATGGTCGGACAATAATGGCATCTCCGTAACCCTCGATGGGTGCTTGGAGAAGCTCATTCATGGGTTTGTCTTCCGCCATTTCGACGGTGGTGGTGGTGGTAGACGTTCCTCGATCCACGGTGAAGGAGCGAACGTCCTCACGCTCTTGAGGAATCTTTCCAAGTTCGACAAAGGACTTGTAGAACTGGAAGAACGAGTGCGCATGCACTAAGTATAAAAATCGGTTTTCAAAACAAATGCGAGGCAAAACGACAAGTGAACTTAACCAATAATCACAAATGAAATGGCTTCTTTAAAAAGGTACACCAAATCACAAGTGACACAAAGGCAAGTTTTAAATCGATGTTCGGGAACTTATTATGGTCGCACCCCGCTAGGTAGTGCACCCTTGATTTCGGTGGTTGATTTTATGTATATTAAGTATCACCGAAAAGACGTGAGGTATAGATTTGTCTTGATGGGTTTAAAACTTTTGGACAATATTTTTGGTATCGTCTCGTTTAACCAAATTGTATTTCTTTAAGAATCACCTTAAAAGAAACACAAGTCGAAAACGTTACGATTGTTTTGTTGTTTTATATTTTTTTGGTGTTTTTAACACTTTAGGAAAAGTGTTAATGAACTTTTGATTTATATTAACTTTACGAAAACTTTTACAAACTGTGGTATATGTGCAAGTGCGGGTCCGAAAATGCTTAGAACACGCTTCTGACCTCCCGGCAAGGCGCTAAAATTTGATCGGTGCAAAACCGTCAAGTTATCTCACGCAAGCTAGTCACTTGTGAATGACCAACTGTAAGAAACTCAAAACAGACACACACCAATACAATTTAAGATCGAGAATACGGTGGATTCCCGGGTCGTTATGTCCCACGGAGGATGACTGGTGTTTAACACAATCAGATGTCGAATAACCACTAAGGATAGTGATCAGTAAGGTTTTTGAGATTTTTATAAACTACAGGAGATTAAAGGAAATTTGAAATCTATTAAATAAACGCTATCACTATTTTTAAACTAATGTTTTTGTTTTTATGTTTTTATAAAACTGAATTAAAAACTACGTTACGTACAAATAAAAACGTGAAACTTACTCAATATTAATCCTAAAAATATGAAAATGATATTTTTACAAACCTAATGATATAAGAAACTTATTAGAAAAAGAAAATTATTTTTATAACTAATTAATTAATTATTATTAATTAAAAACTATTTTTAACTAATTAATAATAACCTAAATTACAAGAAATTAGGAAATAGAGCTAGAAAATTAAAATTATGACTTGGAAAAATCTAAAATAACAAAAAAGAATTTTTAAAACTATTTTTATATTTTTCTGATTATTTTTCTATTTTCTATGAATTTTAAACTATTAAAAACTAATTAAATTACTAAAAATTACAAGATAAACTATGAAAAATCTAGAAAATTACTTTTTTCACTTTTTATATTTATCTAAACTTAATAAAAATGAAAAATTATTTTTTTGGACTTTTTCTGAATTTTTTCTATTAAAAGCTATTTAAATAATCCTAAAACTGCTTTTAATTAAGAAAATAGCAAACAGTTATAAAAAATGTGAAAATTTCAGAAAACTCTAAAATTATACTAGGAATCTATGAAAATAGAAAAACATGGTGTTGTGTGGGGATTATGGAACTGCTATGAATTGAGCTTATGAATAAGCTCTTTAATAAGCCAAGTGAACCAAATAAACAACCCACTGATCACAGAAGCAATAATATACTAAATTAACCAAATCTCAACTAAAAACAATAAGCTTTAACCACAGGATAGCAAGTTACAACAGATTGATGAATTAAAACAATAAGCTAAAACAGATTTGGGACCAAACTTGCAGTCCCAAAATAAGCATCCAAATAAGCTACAAAGCGAAACCAATTATTAAACCCTAAATTAGACCGGGTATCTCGCTATAACCAAAATACCAGACCTTATGGAACTATGATAAGCTCTGAGCAAGCCTAGACCAAACTGAGAAAAACTCAGTTGGTGCTGAGCTTTTGGAGCAGGGCAACTAGGCCTGATTTAGAGCTAATGCACAAGCTTGTTTAGCAAGCAAAAGCTAAAACCAGATGTGAGGTATAAAAGACCACCTAGTAGACTGCTTGTAGACAAAAATTTAGACCTTGAAAAGCTTTAATGAAAGCTGTGCAACTTCTGCAATGTCTGCACAAAACCATTATTTGACATGTTTTGACTTTTAAAATCCAGTTACTAGTTTGACTAATATGAGACTTGATTCCAATTTTAAGGCTGATAGTGATGTATTAAGGTGTAATAAGTACAAAGCAAGCAAACTTGATGATTTCTAAACACAAAATATTGATTTTGCAATCCTAGATCCACAACAGTTAACAGTGAGACAGTTTAAAGTGAAAGTTTGACTTTGGTGATGTTACATACCAAACCTAAGACAGATATCAATGTATAATGACTAAACAACTATGAACTAACAGATTCCAACTCATGTATACTCCTTTGAGACAGTTTTATCAACAATGCCAAACACTACTTTATAACTTGATTTTGCAACAAAACATATCCAAACTCAGAATTAACTTATAATTATGATCAAACTACTTTAATATACCTAAATTACTACTAATAGGACAGGTTTTAACAGATTTTAACTACAAACTCAGATTGTGGACAAGATATTGAAAATCACTTACACTTTGTCCAAGCCACTATGGTTTGTTAACACTGAAACAAGGAACATTATCCTACTAAATTCAACCATTTGCTTCCATTTCCAACCCAAATACATCTCGCAATACCACGTATCCATTTCCAACCAGATTTGAACCAAATTGCCTTCACAATTGACTTTTATTGACTTTCCATGGAACTTGATTAAACGATTCTTTAAGCTTACAAAAAGCTATATAGAGCTTAAGTAAGATGATTTGAGCTTAAATAAAGCTTATTGAAGCTTTGAATACCAAAGTTTGAGTTTGAAATTTAGAACAGTGTACATAAGACATGCAAATGAAATGAAACTTTGATTTAGAGATCCAAACTGAATTATATCAACTAGATAACTTGTTTTCAGTATCATGAAGCTAAAAAAATACAAAGTTGAAAGCTAATTAAGACATTTAAGAAAAATGCGACATACAGTAATTAAAAAAACTAAGTAACTCCTCTTCTCTTTGCTTCTTTGCTTCTTTTATGCTTCCAACTTGTTCCACGTGGCCTTCTGATGCAATCCCACCTCTCAATTGGACCAATGGGTGAGTAATGAGTGGATTGCTTGTTTTACCATTTTTGGCGGGAAGTGAGAATTTCAACTGCTAGCTCTGAAAACAGGCAAGTAGGGGGGGGTGGGTTTGTAGAGGTGATGATGAGTGGGGAGAAAGGTGTTTGGGATAAGGTCTTGGGATGGAGCGAGTAACAAAGGAAGCGAGGAGGTGGGAGAAGATAAATAGTGAAGGGGCGCGTATTCTTTTTTTTGACTTATTTTGACCAAGGGGTCAAAATGAGTTTTGGCAGGGGCTAAGGAAAGGGGTCCAAAAGGTATAAAGGCAGGGGGTCAATTTGCAGTTTTGACAAGGGTTTGGCTAATTTGACAAGGACTTGTCTTGTAGTTTCTGAATTCTTAAAGGACCAAACCTGCAATTTTCCAAACTTGTTACAAGGGACCAAAACTGACAACCCTCAATAGTACAAGGACTAAATTTGACATTTTTGATTTTCCAAGGACTAAACTTGCCAAATTTCAAAGTTCAGGGACCTAAGTTGTAAATTTGTAATTTTAAGTTTCAAGGACTAATTTTAAAAACTTAGGAATCCCTAAGGACTTAAAATGATATTTTTCTTTATTTGGATTTACCAGGGACTGTTTTTGACAACTTTTCAAACTTGGGGGACTAAAACTGCCAATTATGCAAACTTGATACGTTTTCACCAGATTTTGATGTTTTGCATTTAAAACATATAAAACACTTGTTTGTGATATTTTATCATTTTGAAGCATTTACGAGTGTTTTCGGATGTTTTGCGCTTAAATAAGACAAAAATGATGAGTATTTACACACTCATCACTCATCATGGTTGCAGGTGCAATTGCATTCGATCATGAAGGGAAAATATGTAGTGTTGACACCGAACTCTATCTATCCTTACAAAAATCAGGTTAGCATATCCATCGTGTGAAGCTGGAAATAAGTTTCTTACAGATCATGCACCACGTGGTAAGTGATTATTTGGGTTACATCTCATCATGAATGCACAAAATTATTCACTTCGCCATCTGAATCCAAGGTTTCCTGTTAGTACAGTTATGCATACTCAATGCCTTTAGACAAACATCCGAATTTGATTCATTGACCGTAATGAGTGAAGAAATCACCTACAAGAAGCATAGAGTCTAACTTACGCAAAGTCGGGAGGTTCAAAGAACGTCTCCACGAGCTTTTGGTGTCATTATCTCGTGAAACAAATATACAAAGTTACTAAGATTTATATGTGAAAATGGTTTATAAAGTCGAGAAGGAACAAGAAGATGCCTCTAATGTCCTTCCGTCGACACTGATTGCTTAGCGAGAATTAATCGAACCATATAGTTGGTTGGAGAAAGCAACCAGTCCATCTCTCTATACAATATTAATATTGGCTCTTATTGTATATAATTTGTACATATAATTTGTTTTAAATTGTTTACCCATGTGATGCATGCCCTTTTAACACAGGCTCACTTAGGAACGTGGCAAATGAATTTATGGACAGTGGATGCCTACTTGAATTTGACTCCCGTTCTCTTTTTGTGTTCATTAACACAGATATAATAAACTGAAAGTTGCTTATAGAGACAAGTCCCATGAACTCAGGTAAGTTTTTTTTTTATAATGCTTAAATGCTAATGAATGATGTACTAATTTTGTTCAATTATTGAATTCGGTTACCACAGCATGGAGTTGTTACGTTAGATCTCGAAAATGACTTTAATGGATCAATATTTAGGCATTTTTCGATATATTGATAATGCGGTGAGACAGATCTTTCCTACAATGATTTAGTGAAAAATCACCAAATCATTGAATGTTTTCTACCTGTTGGATGCTCTTTCTTACTCATATTAAGCAAGAAGTAAAATTGGAAAGCCTCTTTCATTTATCAGGAACTTATTCAGAAGCTACTCTGGCGAGGACAACTTGAAAGCTAATAATATTCTTTTGTTTTATATAATGATTTTAACTTTTATATAATGAGATGTACCCCAAGTTACGTTTGATTTAATGCAGAGATCTTGCAGTGTGTCTGAAAGAATATTCATGCTTAAAGGGTGAGTAACACACTCTACTGTAAATGTGAACAAATAAGCGGGTGTTTAAAAGGCAATACGGGTCATTTCAGGTTAATAATTAACTACTTGCTTGAAAGAACTAACGTCTAATACTCCATTTACATTGTGAACCACATTCTTTTTCATTCTGTTGTCTATGTATTCTAAGTGTAGCATTTCCTCAGGATAAATTGGCGGAATCATCCTTAAAGCCGGGTGTACAATCAACTTGAACATTCAATGTGGCTCCATTTTCAGTTATGATGAATAATCAAGTCCAGGGTGATGGTACTCATGTTGAAGGTTAGTCTTTTGTGTCTGTAATGAATACCAATAAAGTAATAAAGATGTAATGTTGCCAATATGGTCATGAGCACTGGACTTATTTCCTTATGACATTTGTACAGCTTTGTTTCCACAAGTGTGTGACCGATATGTTCCTCCTGTTAAAGTTCTAGACTTTGAGGGTGGTGTCGTTATTGATGGGAACGTGAGAACTACTTCGGCTGCTTTGAATACCACCAATTCATGTAATGTGTTTTCCCACTCCCACTTTCTTTAAATATTGCTATGTATGTTAACTGTATTTACGCGATAGCATGTGTAGTAATGTTCCTATCTCTGTACAGCCACAGGAGAAGGGGTGCATGAATTGTCTAAATTTACAAACATCAGGAGACGACGCAGTGCTGCACCAAACAATGGCTTGCGCTCTCGAAGGGCAGGTAAGCTACACTGCTTTTGGTTATTTTTTTAAATACTTTCCGTGTTTATTAAATGCTTATTTCTTTGTCATACTTACTTGCAATAAATAAGGATGGTTACCTTGGGAGTTTCTCTAATTAATGTAAATGCACTGCACTTAAAGCGACTGCAATCGCGAATGCTGCAACTGTACTAAGTGCAGCCATGGCTGGTCAGTTGGTTTGGACAATGATTGATGTAGTTAGCTAGAGACTAATGGTTCAAGGTGGAAATGGTGTCAAGACCATGAGTACAATGGAGTCATTGATGCTTTCCGTTGTATTCTATAATTTTGCCATCTCTCGCATTGGTGCACATATTGAGTGTAAGTTTAAGCTATCATTTTATAAAACAATCTCACAAAATACCATTGTGATACAAAGCGGGATCTAATAAGGGTGTTTGAGACAGCTTATATCAATGCTTATCTATTCGTTAGTTCACGAAATAAGCTTGAGACATAGATAATCATTGATATAATCCGTCCAAATGGGGCTTCCTATATGATTCATGAAATTCTGATTAGGATTGTTATGCTATTATTATCAGGTCATCTTGGTCAAGGTATTGCCGATGCTGTTGGTCTTGCTCTTGCTGAGAAGCATTTGGCTGCATGATACATGGAATGGCAAGAGAACTTATCTTTCTTCATAATGCATTAAGAAGTTTTTCCTGGTTCATTACACATAAAAGAAGATATTAATATAGTGACAGTACTTTATCTGGTATTCATCTGAAATCTATGGATAAGTGAATAGAAAATTGCATAACATATTAAGTACCGCTTTATCCAGCTGCTTATGCAGCAAGAAACAAAATCGCAGTTAAAGTTAAGAAATATGCTAATGTAACCATTAAGGATGTTGTATTACAGTAGAACCATTGAAAGTTTTGAAGTTAAATACTCAAAGAGTTATAACAAGCATTTCTCCATTTCTTGCTGATAACAAAGAGCTATAAAGAGCATATCCAAGTCAAGGGAGTCCTAGAGTTGGATTTATGCATGATAAACAGGTTTGATAACGTATCATAGGCTTATGATTCATACGCAGAATCGACTAACTTTTGGCATATGCCGAGGACAATTTTCCGCTTTATGTCCTTGATTTTACCATGAAACTATGAAACAGAACAAAGCACTTATCATAGATCCTTACTGATTAAGTTAGCACCTACGAGTGGTAATAAAAAGGATAGGAAACAATATATGGAGCACAATGTATAGCAGACGCAGTTTCATGACTCCATAATTTACTAGATCACACAACATTACTTCACAAAAATGCAAAGTCAAATCAGTCGTGGATTTTGAACAAGAAAGTCGCAAATAGCACAACTCTCCACCAAACATATCGACACACAAGTCGATTTAAGTGGTGATGTCATAATCATAGCAACTATTACCTAACCGGAACTTCTTTAACATCATTTTTATACACGTAAGATTTCAAATAGCATTTTTGATTTTTTAGCATTTTTATTTAATTTGCTGAATAATGAGTTTTGCTTCAGAAACTGTATTCTTGGTGATGGTTGTCTAATGGAACTGAACCGTCATCATTTCTCGCAATCAGGGGGATTTAATTTTTGGCTCTTAATGCTGATTCACCGACTGGTATTGAATGTAGTATTTCAGTTGAAGAGTTTTGTTTGTCACTTTGTCATTTTTCACCATTATACCTTGAAAGATGAGTTATATATTTTCATTTGTTTATAAATGCTTTCAGTTGATGTTTGTGCCATGTAAAGTATCTTCAGAACACCTTCTCTTTGACCTTAACTCAAGATGCCATCCTTAATTCATGTACAATCAATAAACTAATATTTACTAGGCTCTAATCTAATATAATTTTGAAAGTCAATGCTCTAACTATATACCACATTCATTAGAGGTATATCACTATATTGTCTGATGCATTTGGGAGAGAAGCTAATAATTTTACTAAGATTCGTGTGCTAAACAGAGATGTAAGCAATGTCTTAGTCATTTGTCTTTTTAATACATCTTTTGTTGCAAGGGTCTCGAGTGCCTTCCTTTAAGACCTAAAATGAATACGATCTAATACATTAATCGATGGTGTTGATGAGTTGAAAGTATTTCTAATTTACCCTTCCTCTGTGTTCGCATTGTTCTTGAGGGTGTTGACAAGTTTAGTAATCGATTGGTTCTGTGTACTACTCGACGGTGAAACAGACTAAGGATCCGGAAATGGAGCTTATCGAAAATGTATGATATATTCTTTAAACTCTGTGGCTATCTTTATTTTCTCATGTCGTTCTTGAGGCTTACTTAATTTGATCTGTCCATACCTAAACAGTTATATTTGTGATCTGATACCTTAAGAAAACGGATTAACTTTTTTGCTTTCTCTACCTTGCTATCTTTCTTTTGTGTAGGGATATGCCAAATATGTCGAGTGGAGTGCAAGAATGACGGAAGAAGAAGTCAGGAGGAAGCTAAAAGCTGCAGAACTTCACGCGAAGAAGACTAAGTTGAGACTTTGGACAAACTATGTACCCCCAGCTACCAATTCAAAAGCTATTTCAGACAATTTCACTGGAAAGGTTGGTTTTTCAACTTTCTTACATAATATAACTTTCATCACAAAGCTCACTTTGTTAACTACCCTCTAATGGCTGACCAGCGAATGAGATATTAGGATCTATCTTTATAGATAGTACGTCTAGCATGTGTTAGGAGTCTTAGTTCTATTCTTAGGGAGTCTTAGTTCTATTCAAATACGCATTGTAATTTATTTCAATGTAAATTTTATACAATTCAAACTAATTTAGTTATGAAAGGATACACTCCGATTATCTTTTTATTATAATGAGTCAAACGGTAACATAAAAACTGAAAAGATTAGCCGAGAAGGAAACACGACGAAGGAGTGATAAGGCCGCAATTGAATTAGTGTATATTCAGTCCATAAAACCTCCTAGGTACGTATATCATTAAATCATTTTGGTTATAAACCCAAGCATGTTTAAAATTATATATTTTGGAATCATATGACGCTATCTATCTATAAAATTGGTTGAAGCTATGGATGAGTTGGATTAGGTTAACGTGTGTTAGTGACACTTATCATGTTCGCTTTGTCTTCGTGAAGATATTATCGATAGATCACTCGAACCGCTTTGGGATCGTGTTGTCCGTCACATCCCGATAAGAAAGACTTGTGTGGCGAAGATGTTCATTTCATTTACTCGAATGACCAAGCGATAGGTGTAGTAGATGGTGTACGTGGTTGGTCCGATCCCGTATTATTGTTGGGAAATATACGTGTGAACTCACGTCAAATTCGAATCTGCGAGACAAGATGTATCCAAGGGTCCGTTGATCTTGCTAGGACCTTGGATAAAACTTACCTAAATACTAAAGCTAAAGGATTATCTATCGCTTGCATTATCGTGGTTACAAATCGTCTTCGTTAAATGTGGAAATATATGTATGTCACACATATGGTGAGCAAACATGTTGACTATAATCGAATTATACATACTTATTATTGTTCTCTTTATTGATATTATTATTATTATTTGTTTATAGTCAATATAGATCTTCCACTTTTTAAACTAATTTATGTCATCCTTTTACAGGAAGTGGATGTTATTAACTTGGGTGATAGTAGTTTCATTATAGTTGGAGGGCGGATGTACTGTTCATTTTCGGATCACCCGCACAACACCATGATTTTAATTTAACATACCCACTGAAGAACGAAAGTAATAGTGCATTTGCCAATGTCTGGCCACGTTAAAATAATAACCGCTTTATTTTCTTAACTTTTTATTATATGAAATGCAATATCGAATTCAGTTTATCCGTGTCGCAGTTGTATAAGCAAGTTAAAAACCTATTTCTTGGCCGTGTCCGCTTCTCCAACATCGATTTTCTAAGAAACGGAAAGTTAAGTTGATCGGGTTAGTAACTTCATTGTTTATTCCTATTTTTCGGACTAGCGATAGAAGGTGGACTGGTGGTAACTTTCTATTTTAGTCACGCTATGTGTCTCTCAAGTTGAAACTTTAAGGAATGAGAGCCCAAAAACCCAAAGATTAATGGCGGCCGATTGCAAAGAACAATAACGAAAAGCTATAGTTAGTTTTTTTATTTATTTGGCCTACTTATTTGGTCTTAGGCTTATGTTTTTGGCTATAGGATAATCTCTTTGCTTAAATTTTGAAGTTATGTCATGAATCAGTATTCATGTGCAATAACTGTCTGTGCGTGACTGATCATTTTGGGTTTGAGTCAAGACGGGTAATTTTATGTGACACAAGACTGTCATCTCAACCGTCTACTATATTATATGTTGTTCATTTTATATCATTAGTTTTATGGCTGGATGGAAGATGTGTATCTCATTGGTGGTTTAGATAGAAATTTATATCAACTGCACAACAATATTTGTGTTTGAAATTAATATGGAATTTGTACTTTCAAATCTTCTTAAATCTAATGATGATAGACTTTGAATGTTACGGTTTCGGAGGTGTTAGTCATTAAGATAGACTTTGAGTTACTATGAAAAACTCGACATTTACTTCCTTTTTCTAATTTATTTCAATAGTTTTTGACTCATTTATGCTCTAAATTGTGATGAAATTCCTAATACCAATATTAAAGGTAATTTTGTTTTCAAAGTATTGGGTAGAAGGTTTCTCTAATCGGTGATAACAACCTTCTTACAATAAATAAAAATATGTTAACAATAATTATAAGTCATGCCCGCCATTGCGCTGGCTTAAAATATATATATATATATATATATATATATATATATATATATATATATATATATATATATATATATATATATATATATATATATATATATATATATATATATATAAAGATGAGTCACAATGACTATGAGAAACCCAAACCGAGTGATACAAGATGCAAATCGCTGAAAACAAGCTCTAGGGGCCTGCTTGAGCCCACACAGAGACCGTTGCAATAAATATACATAATCAGGATGCACAAAGTCCCGAGAACCATGGAGGCTGATGCATTTAGACTGTCTCAGATAAATCAACATGTAAGAAAGCATTCTTGGCATCAAGCTGATGAATCGGCCAGTGTCGAGAAGTAGCTAAACTCAGAACAGTCTGAATAGTACTCGATTTAACCACTAGACTAAAGGTCTCATCCATATCAATCCCCTCTAATTGATTGCTACCATTCGCTATGAGTCAAGCCTTATAGCGACTACGAGTACCATCAACCAAATACTTGTGGCAAAAAAGCCACATGCAGCGAATGATGTTGGTATCCGTGGGTCTAGGAACCAGAGTCCAAGTCCCGTTCTTGATGAGCGTAGTGTATTCGTCATGTATAGAATTTTGCCAATTTAGATCATTAAACGCATCACGATAGGATTTTGGTAATGGAGAAATTGTAGATACATGCATACTGAAATGCTCGGTGGGACGGTAAGTCCCGACATGGTATCGTGTGACCATCAGATGAATTGAGACTGGGTTTTGGTTGTGAGGAGGATCCGGAATGATTGTCGGAATTTGGGTTGTGGGAGTTGGAGTGTAATGATGAGGTGTGGTTGGTGATGGTGGTGGGGTTGCATCATGATGGGTGGCGTTGGTTTCTTCAATTGGTGTTGTTGGTTCGGGTTGGTCGAGTGTTGTTTGAGTTGGGATGGACGAAATGACCGGAGGAGATATATCTGGTGAGTCGTCTAAAAAGGTGTAGGTAGGTGATGACAGTTTTTTATAGGAGCCATATGGAAAGACAGTTTCATCAAAGGTGACATGACGGGAAATGATGATTTTATTGGTGTCTAAGGTAAGGCAACGATATGCTCGATGGTTGGAAGCTTGGCCTAAGTAAATGGAGGGTGTGGCGTGAGAATCAAGTTTATGATTAGGACATAAGTGATGGTAACATAAGCAACCAAATGTGCGTAAAAGGCTATAAGTCGGGTTTCGGCCAAACATGCGAGTGATGGGATGTCGTTGGCAATGGCAGTTGAAGGGAAGATGCTGATTTAGTGGACATCCATATTGAGAGCTTCAACCCGGAATGTTGGTGGAAGGTTGGCTTGAAACAACAAGGTCCGAATGAGATTATTGAATGTGCGAACCATTCATTCGGACTTGCCATTTTGTTGTGATGTTTTGGGGCATGAAAAGCGAAACTGAATACCATTGTCGGCAAAAAGTTTATGTAGGCCACGGTTGTCAAATTTACCACCATGATCACACTGAAAGGACCTGATTTCACACTTAAACTGAGTGTGAACATAATTACGAAATAATACAAACTTAGACAAAACATCATATTTGTTAATTAAAAAATAAACCCAAACAAAGTGTGAATAATGATCCAAGAACAATACATAATATTTAAAGCCTGAAAGACTCGGAAGCATTAAGATGTGAGCTCGAACCTGTGTCCATATTTCAGGTACCGGTTGTGGGATCGTGAAGTGTTCCGGCAGTGAAAGCATGAGGAAAAATAGTTTCGTGTCCCGAATTACCCGTGTGTCCTAAGTTCCCGAGAGGTGGAGCAGTCGGATCGGCTTAAGGCCGTTGGGCCTGATTGGCCGTAGGTGGGCCATGGGGTGTGACTGTTGGGCCAGTGGGAAATAGTTGGGCCAGTGGTATATGCGGTGGTATAGCGGGCTATGTTGTAAGTTGGGTTGGATTAATATATGTTAGTGGGTCTGGTGAGTACACATATTGAGTTGATGTAGGGTTGTAATTTGGTGTATACCGGGAACCGGGTAGGGGTCCAATAGTGTGGGTTGGGCGAGGTGGTGTAGGGGTGTAGTTTAGTGGGCTAATGGTGTAGCTGATTGGATTAGCATAGTTGGTTTGTGTTTATATAATATGCCGAGGTCCCAAGAGAAGGGTGTGGTTGTGTTTTTAGTTAAGTCAATAGCATATGTAACATTACATGTTAACCCCAAGTGCCCAAATAGCTTAAGTACCACCTCTTCCGTATTATCCTTAGGCTCAAGAGTAACATTATGTTTTCCACTAGTGTCATGGACAAATTTGCAACCCGCACCATAATGACACGCACTCTTGCCATAGTTAATACACGGTCTACATGGATTAATTTGAGGATTAGAGGGGTGACGAGTATTACCTTTTTCGGTCATTAGGATCAATAGAGATGAAGATGATGAGTCTACGGGAAGAGCAAGAGACTTAGAATTCAAGCGCATTTCTTATGCAATAAGCATGGAACGGGCGGTCTTGAAGTTGAGAAATGTATCCCGATGATGCATAATACCACACACTTGATCATACCTTTCCGATAGTCCTTCAAGAGCATAGTGAACGAGGTCCCCATCCTTAACCGGAGCATCAAGACTAGCAAGAATGGTAGCGAGGTTACTTCAAGTTTTCCAAAATAGGTTCCATGCTTTAGTCACCAAGTTTTATGGATCTTAACTCAAATTTTAAAGCATTTTTGCAGGATTGTTTATTATCTTTGGCAATGGCATTAATGAGGTCCCACGTTTCATTGGATGAATTAGGGCGTGCCACAACCAATCTTGATTGGAGCGTATCCGAAAGTGTTGGAAAGATCCAAGAAAGTACGATCTTATCAACCTTGAGTTCTTCGGGAGTGTGGGGCGTAGGGGTACCTGATGTAGATTCGGTATCACCATGGATGTATCGAGTCACCTCAAAACTAAAACATAATTGTTCGATAAAGAACTCCCACGAACTAAAGTTTCAATCATCAAGATCGAGTTTGACGGGAACCCTAGTTAGTAGATGATGATACGTAACTAAGGAGAGTTTCTCCAATAGCGGCATGATTGGGGGTGGGTTGGTAACAGTCATAGTGTGGATGTCGAGGGGATGTAGGAGGAATTTAGGGTTTGTTTGGGATGTTATTCTATGTACGTAAAAAGGAAAAATGCAATAATGGATAAAATAAAACAACAACTTGTGACCTAGTAAATGCACAAGTAACGATTTGTGTGGATTGTAACCAAGAACAAGTCACCAACACAAGATGATTTTTGGATCGGTTGTTAATGGTAATTTTTGGTGGAGCGTGTATTGATTGTAGGGTTTTAAGAAAGGACCGATATCTTTGCTGCTGATACCATGTCAGTTAATGAGATTGATTTGATTGATTGAATAACGATTTAAAATGTACAATTATATAGCCATAATATAAAAGATTTTATACTCGGACTTGGGTCTGTTACAACAATACAATACGGGCTAATAGTCAACATATTATGGTTAAGAGAATGATTAGGAATGTGAGTTAGGAATATTTATTAGAAGATATATTGGCCCAAGTCAGTTTTTGGATTTAGGGTTTCTAAGGTTTCATATTTAGTCACCAGTATAAATTGTGGATCAATAAGACAACACCTCACGGGGTTTACAATGTATAATATGGTATCAGAGCGGGTATGATCCTTAGACCTAGATGGCTAAGTTGAGCCGTCTTCTTTATGGCACCCCGTCAAACCCTAGCCGCCGATATTATCCCTTTTCATAAAGCAAAAATAAAATAAAATAATAAATAAATAAAGGAAAAAAGGAAAAAAAGTTTGCTTTAATTTTAGTTTCGTTGCTTCTGCTTTTGATGTTGCTGGATGGTGAAGATTAATATCCGCTTACTGTCAGATATCTTCATCAACAAATATGATATTTGTTTTTGCTATTGCATTTACTTGCTTTTATTGCTGCTTGAAGAATTGCTTCCGCTTGATGTCGGAATTCTTCATCAACAAATTATGTTTTTATTGCTTTAATGTTTATTTAGTTTTCTCACCCAAC
Source organism: Chrysanthemum lavandulifolium (assembly GCA_022545495.1). Taxonomy (NCBI): domain Eukaryota; kingdom Viridiplantae; phylum Streptophyta; class Magnoliopsida; order Asterales; family Asteraceae; genus Chrysanthemum; species Chrysanthemum lavandulifolium. Next base: position 119,603,629 of record CM040239.1, read on the forward strand.
TCGAGCTTTCGCAATTTTGTTGCTCGGATTGTGGGGGAGTATTAAAAGATATATAGGCTTAAGCCTGTTTGTGGGTTTAGGGATTTTAAGGTTTTATATATAGTCATCATTATAAATTGTGGATCAATAAGACATAACACCTCACAAAGTTTACAATATCTAACACATATAACATCGCTCGTAGATAAATTCTAAGCATTGATGTTTATTTCAATTCTCTAGGTCTTGGCCTTTGCAAATAAAAAGCAAATATGTACCATACTGCCAATAGAGGATATGATGTTATTATATAAACATTATATTTCACCTAAAGGAAGTGTCAAATGCAATGCATAATAAATTAGCTAGATAAGTATTTAAATGGTCAAGCATTTGTGAACGTTTTTTTTGGGTAAAAGGTCAAAGACCAGGTAAATATATTACTCCAAAAAAACTTTTAAGTACAAAGGATATGGGTGAATCTCATATCTCAGCCCGTTACATAGGCGAAAAGCTTACATAACAAGATACTTCCTATTCTCTATATAAGAAAATAAACCACTACTCAAAATATAACATTAGACTCCTATGGAGCTAATATTACTTCCTAACAAGGCGTTGGAGCTTGATACCATACGTGTCATAATAGGCATCCAAATTTCCTGGAAGATCGTAAACGTGATCCGCATAGTTATCATAATCATAGTCATCATAGTCATCTTCGCGATCATGACCACCACCAAATAGGTTACTCGACTCATCAAAGGTGTTCACAAGCTCCTCATCATCACTATCAGAATCCACAATCTCTCCCACCTTAGTGAATGGGTTAACCCTCTTAGTAAAAGAAGTAGCCGGTAAATCGTTATTATAACCCTGATGATCAACCTTTTTAATAGGATTACCATTATCATCAACAAGAGTAGCTTTCCCATCGATAAAAAGCCTTTCAAACTCCCCAATTTTCTCAACAATAGGGGTAGGACCAACCGCGTTAGCTTCCATTGAATCACTCACAAGCGGATCTTGTGATACGTTACTGCCTCGAGACCCAACCTCCTTTGCTTCCATTGTATTACCGAAACCTCTACATCGGTGGGATTGCCACACCATCGAATCGATCGTATTTAGTGCAGCAAAAGGATTAGACATAGCAATCTTCGTCCCACTCGTACTAGCCATACCAGTGGCTTTCTTCTTCGCACTATCCACCTTCTTGGGTTCAGGAGGAGGCGCTTTAGGTTGGTACCTAAATTTAGGACCCACTTTAGTAAAACCTCTCTTTCCTGGAACACTTGGACCACAAGTCCTACCCTTATTCTTGTTATTGACAGTTTGATAACCATCATTAACAGTCTGTTTAGGCTGAGTAGGAAGTGGAATAGATTTAGGACAATCAATCAGCGTATGACCAAACAATTTACACGTATCACACCGAGGTGGTTTCCATTCGTATTCCACCCGAATCTTTTCAATAGTAGATCATGTCCCATCAAGTAATGGTATCTTAACAGTGATGCTCTCCCTAAGGACCTGATCTGCCTTAACTTCAATCAAGCACATAGCAAAACTACTTCGACCCCATGATTCCAAGCACATTTGACTAGTATAAGAATCTAACATTTTTGGCATACCAATCAATTTAGCTAAGAGGCTGAGACCATCATCAGAAAACATAGCAAGGGGCACGTCATGAAATTTAACCCATATCGGAATATTAGTCAAATCCTCTTTAAGCAGACTAGTATTCAAAGTCCACGTTTTAAGAATAATTGGCACATTCCTAATCATCCACGGTCCGTTTTCAAGCACATCATCAACACCTTTACGAGTGGAAAACTTAAAGAAAAAGAACCCTTCGCATTCATCATAACCTTTTGAATACCATACTTGACCCATGTATTACGAACGTAATAATCAACAACCGGAAAAGCAATACGTTTACCAAGGAAATAACCATAGAGGGTATTCCCAAATTTAGACTTTACCTCCTCAACGACTTTCATAGGAATGGAGAGATCCACCCCATCAGACTTTTTACTACACTCCAACCTCCGAAAATTAGATTTGCGCTTCGTTGAATCAATTGACGTAGCACCATTAACATTAGCAGAATTCCTACCACTTGTAGCACCAACATACGACATATGTAATGTATTAACCTCAACAGTTGGCGTAGTACTGGTTAATTTGTCCTTAGGCGAAGAAGCATAACTCGTATGCAAAGGAGAAACATGTACCCTTCCAGCTTTAGGAGCTACACTAATACCATCACCACTAGGCAGATTAGCACCCCTAGTGGTGTCATCGACACCGTAAACAGTAGATGAGAAATCTTGCATATTCAAGATACTTGTAACCAATGTTGCAAAAATCGTGAATCGGTAGTCGGGCGGTCGACCACCTTGCAGCGAGTAATCGGTCAAGTCGGGATTAATCGGTGATTAATCGGATTGGCATTTCCTGCAATTTTTTGGTATTTCTTGAGACCAAACTAAAAATCTTAACCGATTCCAAGCCTGCTATGTTTCCAAACCTCAATAAAAGGCTCAAATTCTGATTATGATGCCCATTGTGCGTTATAAATGAAATATATTGTAACACCCCAACCCGACAAGGGTAAAGATATCACAAATACAGTTTCATATCAGAACCTTAAGTACTATACAATAGCGGAAGCCTTTACAAAATATTCAAAAAGAAAACATAAATAGCTAAACTTCAAAACAAATCTAAAATCTCTATGGTCAAATCTTGCTCTCAGCTCTACTCTCAAACCCAGATCAGCTATCCCATAAGCTCACCTTGAAATACCTAAAAACCTGCCGCAGGAAAAGAAAATGCGGCTGAGCTTACAAAGCCCAGTGAACAGATATAACAAAACGAAAGCTAAACAAAAAGAAATATACAAATAACGAAATCGCAACGAAATGAGATTACTGAATCAGTTAGGATTCTGCGGAAGCACAAATATACAGAAATCCAAAAGAAACACATAACAGTTTAAATACCTCATAGCACATTAACGACACAAATGCAAACACTTCAGAATAACCAGACACTTAACATATCAAGACAATAGATTACATATAAACCAAACGAAAAGTCTAAAGACTAACGAAAACAATTCCTAGAAAATAATCATGGCATTCATACAAATCAATTAATCTACATTTAACACACTTAATTCAATATTGTAGCAGCGGAAATAGCAGTCAAATCATGGCAGTCACACATACAGATAGAGAACACAGTAGACAAACTATAACCAAATAGACAAAGACATAACATAGCCATTAGCAATTATCAGAACAATTATCATAAGCTAAACCAGTTCTCAGATCAAATCTTAACATCAGCAGAGTTTTAACATGGCAGGTCACATATGCAGACAGATAACTAACCGATAGACCGGGTTTATAAAATTAACAAAATCATCATACATACTAACTTTCAGAACACTCAATTGTACACTAGCACGTTCATCTCGCAGATCAATGCATTCACGTGACGATAACTAATCATAATATCAGATTTACGAATCATGTTTAAACATATTAATCCTATCCTAGCATGGCAACTAGTAATCACTTGAACATATACGTCATGAGCACATTCACTAGCATGTCATATCAGAATACATAATATAACACTAGAAAGTACTGAACCATAACAGAATACTTAACGCAGACATAATAGATAAGGATTTATTTAACTACCACGAGCCCAGACATATCATATCAGAAACATCATACATATACAGAAATAATCTTAGAAAATAATTTGGAGTAGCTAGCTCCTAGAAGTTGTGAAGACGCGTATTGCACACGACATCATTCACTAGACAAATCATCTCGGATAACAGATCATATCTAGGATGCATCCATACGCCCCACAAACAAGTATTGGTAATATAATATAACTTGAGCTCATAACAGATAACATATAAGGGACGTGGCGAACTTCACTCTATCGCCTAGAGTCATGTCGAGGTGCATCAACGACACGGATATGGAACCCCATGACTAGTTAATAATTTGGCTCGGTGTCAAACTAACTTAGGTCAAACAAAATTGCGATATGACACAGGTCATAATCAAACACAAAGATCACAGATAACATATCGATAATTCATATCATAAGGGTCATATTCTAATATTCGAGGTCAAGTTTATTATCATAATTACATATTATACTTCCATAATCGAAATTCAACTTTTAGTGCCCCTAAGCGAAGTTCATAATCAAATATAACAAGGCTCAACAAATGTACATATCAAAGTCTTCCTAACATAAAGTTCAAATCGATATTGCATGGTTCAAATAAGCAGAGGTTCGATAAACAACAGATCAAACAATCGAAAAGGGTTCATAGCAATGGCATCGAAACCCTAATAAGTAAAATAGGAAAGCTAACGAAAAGAACATCTTAAGGAACCTTTCTTGAAAAGGTCGAATATCTGTACCTTAAAGCAAATGAGAGAAAAGCAAACGAATGGACGAACACGAAGATACGACGCCACGTCTTCTTCAATGAATCTACACGGATTACGATTCGTATAATACTTATTAGCTCCTTTTATAAGCTTCTTATGCCTTTCTAAGTGTGTTACTTATTGATATCATGTTTTATCTTTCATTTTCTTAAACTCATATTTGGACCAGACTTTAACGATTTTTATAAAATACTTACTTAACTCAAATGAAATCAAGCAAAATCCCAGTGGTTCCCACATGAGTTAAAAGAGTCTCCAAAAATTGGTGGGTTCTATATCTATGCCAAATGGCCTATGGAAAATCACAAGTCCGACCGCCTGTAAAGTAATCGAAAATACACCTTAAAAGTTTACACTTATTGGACCTGTTTAGACACCTTGGAAAAATTCTCAAAACTCCCAGAAATTCATTTATATCCTAAATGTCAATCCTGTAAAAGGAGAGCTCCCAATTCTTTATGGTTTGAAAATTAAAAATCAAACAATCCAACTAAATTTCAGACCCGTTTTCTCAGCTTTGACACTTGATCTTGTAAAATTTAAAAATACGACTTAGACAATTCCAAATTCGACCAAACCACTTGGAAAACTTAACTAAGACATAAAATAAACTTTTCCAACAAAAACCTAGATTATTGCACTTGTAAAATTCGATCTATGACGCACACAAGTTCGACATATGATGCTGTCCAGTTTTAGGGTTTATTAAAACCATTATAATCACATGTTTAGACCATTAATTACACTTAGGGTTCCATTCCAATTAGGGTTTCGAATTTATTAGGCATGATAACATTTATATATATGTGATTCGGTTATATATATAGCTTCGACATACTTAATAACCGGTTCATACAATACGTATTACATAACATGTTCTCTAATACTTATAAGGTTCAATTCATTATGTTGTTGTTTTGTTTTCATACGGCTCGACCAAAAAGAACACAAGATTCGAATAAACAAAACATGATAAAATATGTATTAACGTAAGGTGTTATCAAAGGAAGACGAGAAAACATGTTATACCTTAGCTCGTGGAAACAAAACTCGACACCAAGGGGGAGTTAGGCTTCGGCCGTATAGAACAAGAAAAACAAAAGAGGCAAAACTAGGGTTTCAATTTGAGGTTAAAGTGTTGTATATATAGGTGGTACAAAATTCGGTTCTAGAGCTTTTGAGAGGGTGTGGGCTTCGGCTTGGGTCCAACCGAACAAACAAACACACGCCCATATGGGCTCTCGGCTTGAGTCCAAGCTAACAAAACAAACGGCCCATCTTGGTTTACAAGAAACGAAAACAAGGCCCAACTATTTAGCGAGACGTTTAACTTTTCGTCGTACAATGTCGATCACGTACACATATTAGTTAAGTTTTTAATTTCGTTAAATGATTATAAATTATGTCTTGTACGTATTTTATAAATTTCGATTCCAAGGGTATTTTAGTCTTTTTACGTGTCTTAGATTTTCGGGTTTTACATATATGATCCCCAAATTAAGTAGAATGCCTAAATTATTATTTTTTTTAAATGACCGATTTGCCAGATTCGGGCGATTTTCTACCGATTCGGCCGATTTTTTGACTGCTTAGTGTCTATTTTTTTCCTAGGCCGATTTTTCGACCGATTTTCGAAAATCGACAAGGTACTCGGCCGATTAACGATTAATCGGCCGAGTTGGCTGATTTTTGCAACATTGCTTGTAACACCAAGAGGCCCAGCATCCCAAAACCCCGAATCATCAATACTCTCAGTCCGTTCATTAGGCGCATGTGAAACCGGCTTCAGGACCTCATTAGCATTCATACCCTCTTGAAAAGCAGAATCATTAAGATTCACGACCTCATTTGTGAACGTTTGACTGGAAAGTGCGTGGGTTCTACTATGTCGTTAGAAAAAGTCGTCAGTAAATGCCGATCACTGTAGCCTGATGACATGTGCTCGACAATAAGTTTCCTCGACAATAAGTTTTCTCGACGACTAGTTGCCGGGAAAAGCCTTAAATGTTGTAGTGCATTAGCATAAGTTAACTTAATATATTGTCTAATTTGCTCTTTACATAGATGTATTTTTATAGAAATAATATAATTAAATTAAAGATAGTTGAATGGGAGTTTGGTCACTACAAGTAAATTTGATTCTTGGAACAAACAAGATATTGTCACTACTAGAAAAAGGGGCAACACCTACGAAATTTTCCTAGGGAAATTTTTTGTCGGAAATTTCCTAGGGAATTCCTACAATTTTCCAACGAATTATGTACATAGTTATTATTGACGGTTTTCTTAGTGATTTCCTAGGAATTAGTGACAAAATATTTTCCCTAGCTAATCCGTCGGAATTTCCTTGGGATTTCCTAGGGATTTCTTATCAATAATAATTACTAGGAAATCTCTAGGTAAATTATAGCCATCACATAAGGATTTCCTAGTAACTTGTCTAAGAAAGTAGTTCAAATAAAAAAAAAATGAACACAATGTATATTTTACATATGTGTTTAAATTGGGATGACTTTTTTTGTGATTGGTGTTGTAATAATAAGTGACTTAGCGTTTCGTCTAAATAAACTTAGTCCATTTACATGTGTGATTTTGTTTTTAAAAAGGCGCTAAAAAATGAAAACATTTGTTGTTATACGTAGATATTTTTAGTAGTGCGTCAATTGTTTACATGACGACTAAAAAAAAGTGAGTTAGGGTTCAAATTATGTAAAAACACTACAAATTTATAGATCATGAATGACTTTAACGGATATTAATTCACTTATTTTCATGTCATCGATGATTAGTATTACTACTATGTGTCATCGATGGTTTTTTTAACCGCTTGCCAAAAAAAAATGCTAAGAAATCCATCGATGGTTTACTGACGTATTATTGACGGCCGAGGATCCGTTGGTAATCCGTCGTAAAATACTAACGGATTAGTGACGTAAGTTTATTCATTTGTTATCTCTCATTATCATCGAGGGATTACAGACGTAATTCATAGTTCTGTATATTTTGATGTACTACACTTTCTCTTTAAGACCACAATACATTTGTATTGTTTTAAGTAATAAATTTAGCGTATAAACACATTTACGAAATGCTATTTTTGTGTAACACTTAAGGGTTCACAAACCCCAACCTCGGTATATTTCCAGTGATGTGGGACCTCGAGCAGAATTCAAGTTCCACACTTTCATAACATCTTTAGTATTCGTTGATGGCTTTCAATCTGAGTGTTAATAATTTAATACGTATATAATAGGAATAATGACACCAGTCAGTTTCTTAGCACAACTTCTCTTTTTAAACAAACGACTATTGTGTTCTTGCCATATATAATATGTCGTGGCCCCTATAGCTAACATCAACCCACTATACTCTACACGTCACTTCCATTTGAGATAAGAATAAGAAAGTCGCATAAAGCCAATCAACGCTCTTTACATGCCACTTTTATTCAAGATAAGAATTAAGAAAGTTGGCCACATTAGTCTATTCACCCTGTATACCTTGAATGTCTTGCCGACATTTGAAATTCCTATTACATTAGTATTATTTGTGGTTTTTCTTTCTATCTGTACATGTTTTGTTTGTTTGTTCACTTTAGCTCGTTTATGTTCGTTTGTGCCTTAATGACTCAAGACAAGTAACCTCACTTTTTGAATGAATGAAATAAATCCCTATGTCAAGCTTCTGTTTTTGTTTGTCTCTTTACCTTATAAACTCAGATAACCGAACATTAAAGCCTCATTTTTGCTTTTGATAATAGCGGTACTTATAAACCTAAGCTTTTGAAATTTCCGAAACATTAAGCTAGACTTATTAGATTTACGTTAATAAGTGCCTAGAATAAGTTAACGCAAGTATTCATCAATCACGTCTATATGACACTAATTATCAATGTTTTAAAAACCTGGTTTTAATCGACCCGGTCGAGTCACCGTGCACTGGTTCGACCGCCGGGTCAACCCGGTTTTCCATTTATTATTATTATTTTTTTCTGATCGGGTCAACCGGTTCGACCGTCGGGTCAACCTGGTTTTTATTAAAAAAAATTGAAAAAAAATAAAACCCAGTCAGATTTCAAGACTCGGGTTACTCAAAACCCGGCTGGTCTAACCAATTAACCCGGGTTTTTATAAACAAAATTATATAAAAAATGTGAGGCTAAAAAAATCATTAGATATTTTTTGTGCCCAAAATATTTTGGCTCTTCCTTCTCCCTCTCATTATTCCCGCTAACAATTTCCCCAAAATTGAAACCCCAAAATTCCCCTCTTATTTCTTTTTTCTTTGGTAATAAGCCACATATCTCTCTCTACCCTATCACTTTTCTTTTTCCATTATCCATTCAACTCCTTCCCACCATCTGGTCCTGCCCCATCTCAGCTACTTCGCACCATCTGGTCCTGCCTCATCTCGGACGCACGCCACCACATCTTACTGCCATCTCTCATCAGCCACCATTGTGGATCTAAGGTTTTGATTTTTGCTTTTGAAATCGTATATTGATTGTTGTTTTCGGATATATGTAAACAACTTAGAACTAATAATCATTAAATTTAATTAACAACTAAAAAAGTTGTTTTCGGATATATGTAAACAACTTAGAACTAATAATCATTAAATTTAATTAACAACTGTGTATGCTTTTCTTTTTATGTCTAGTAATTAGTTAGGGTCCGCTTAGTTAAAATTGTTGATTACTTGCTAAATATTGTATATAATTATTTTCAGTAGGGTCTTAGTTTGGTACTTAAAATTGGTACTTAAAGTGGGGTTGTTTGGCACTTAAATTAGATTTCAGTAGGGTCTTAGTTTTGACTTAAAAGTGGGGTTGAAGAGAATATGTTTGTTTGAAACCTGTGTGTAGAAGTATAAGCATGTGATGTGTAAGAAGAAGCCCAAAATGGCAAAACTGTATAGTTGAATATAAAGGGTAGACAAGGTGAAGCTTTATACTGAAAAGCTACAAAAACCTTAGATACATGATCATAGTTAATAGATGTATGTATGAGAGAGTTGGAAAAAAAGAAGCTTTTTCTGTTAAAAAATGAGACTTTAAAGGTTATGAGTGCTTGTTTGAGCTAAAGTGGTAGAGAAACAGTGGTCTCGAGATGAGCAAGACTGGTCGCTATTTGCGCTTATCAAAGAATAAAGAAGAAAAGAACCAACTGTGCAAAGGCAAGTGGGATCTCACATTATATGTTGTTCATTTGTACTATATTGTTATAAAAATATTGTTATTATTGACAATAAACACTACGCAATAAAAATCCATAACTACTACTAGTCTGCTATTATTTGAATGGGTTGTAGTTCTTGAAATGCGGACTAATTAGTTTCATTTTTGTTTTGTAGTTCAGATACACTATGTCAAAGCGACCATCAAGTAATGGTAAAGGTAAAGAGTCTGCTGGAGATGGCCCCAAAGGTAGACCTACTAATCGACCCGGAGGTAGACCTCCTCATCAACCTGAAGCTAGATGTGTAGGTAGACCCACAGGTCGTCTTGTTAGCAGACCCACTGGTCGTCTTGTTAGTAGACCCACTGGTCGTTTTGTTAGTAGACCTAAAGGTGTTGGTGCAGGTAGAGGTGGAAGTAGTAGTGCTTCTGGTAATGGTGACCGGTTTGCAGATGACCGGGGAGATATAGGCGAGTATATTGATGAGGGCAATAGGCACGTGGTTAGACCAAGAGGTATACATGGTGGTAGAGGTGGACGTAGTAGTGGTTCTGGTAATGGTGACCCGCTTGTAGATAAACGGGGACACAGAGGGCAGGATATAGACGAGGGCAATAGGCCCGTGGTTGGATCGAGAGGTATACATGGGGGTAGAGGTGGTAGAAGTAGTGTTGTTGGGGAAGGTGATGACATTGCAGATGAGGATGACATACTGCTGGCTCAATTCGGATTGATCAACATCGTCTAAGAATGGTAAAGATATATTATAGTATTCTTGTTTTCATTTCTTATAAGTTAAGTAATTTTTTGTTGTAACTTAAAAATATTCACTTCGTAGGAAAAGGAAAGAGGTGGTCCAGTAAGTTCCTTGGAAGTTTATCAACGTTGCCATACAAAGAGAGGCACAGATTCAGAGTATATTACCACTAGGGCGAAGAATGTGGCGGTAAATTTTTTTATCTCTTCTTAGTACAATTTGTTTAAGCTAAATCAATAATGGGATAAACAGTTGGCTCAAGTTCTAACTAAGGAAATCCTAAGCTTCTAAAAATGGGGATATAAGCAATAGATAAGCTCAAGTAAGCACCTAATAAGCTGAAACTAAACTAATCCTAAACTAATGATACTAATAAGAATCTTAGAATAAGCTAACTAACAATACTAATAAGCACTTAGAACCAAAAAAAAAACACTTACCTGCCGGTGATGTTCAGCAAAACAGGCCAAGGTGCTCACTTTAGAGCTTATTTTGAATAAGCTATTAAGAGAGTTAGGACCTGAGCTTCTGGCTACTTGAAGTCCACCTGGCCCACTGCCTTTTGCCCCAGTTTCCAGCTTAATTAGAGATTTTTACGGCTTATAAATCAGCTGAGCAAAACTTGGACTTGGGAAGAGTACCCTGCACAGAACAGTCAAATGGCCAACTGACCCACTTTAACCCATTAGCAGACCTAGTAAAACATTTTTTTGAATTTTTTCCTTTTTACCAAAGTTAAACCACTTAGTGAACTCTCTATTTTTATTTTTTAAAATTTTTATCATTAAAGAAACTTAACTAAATTGCTTGTAAAAAGTTGACAGATTCAAGATTTTTTTTTCTTTCTTTTTTCTTTTTCAAACCAAAACCTTGTAAAACTTTTTGTATCAACTTCTAATGACCAAACCTAACTTTAAAGTGAATGAAAAACTTTATAGGACAAGTATTCAGATTTGATGGAGGAGAAGTACGGGGCAGACCGCGAATGTCATCCTCAAGGTGGTGATAGGGAGATTTGGGAGCGGTCTTGTGGAGGACCCTGTAAAAAGGGACGATTTTTCGGATTTGGTGCCCCAATGGATCTTGATTTGGCCTTGACAGGTACACCAAGCACGCCAAGTACCAGCAATTCCTATGCTCATCAGTCGAGTGTTGCATCTTCAGAAGAGGTATGTCTGTTCTTTTCGGTTTTAATGTGGACAACATATTTTAATGGGCTTCTTAGAATATTTCAGTTTGCATTTTCTTTAATTATATATTGTAAAAGAATCCCAAAAAGCAAATGCAACTTAATTATTCATCTCGTAACTAGTTAATTATTCATTTGAGAAAATGGGCCGTTTGTGAGGTTTGATAATGGGTTGAAATAAGCTGTTTGGATATTTGCATTTACTGATTTCCTTGGTGTTTGGCTGCTGATTTGTTTGGTGTTTATCAGTATTCTTTTTGCTGTTTGGTTACTTATGCCGCTTGCTGTTTGGTTATATACTTTGGTTGTGTTAGGTTCGTGATATGGTAGTTATTTGATATGGTAGTTATTTGGTTGTTTATGTCTACTACTGTAGGTTGAAAGCTTGAAAGATCAACTAGCTGAGCAAGAAAAGGTGGCACAAGAACGGGAACAAGCTGCCAAGGAGTTGCAACAGGCTGCTGAGGAGCGGGAAAGGTCAGCTGAGCAGCGGGTTAAGGAGTTAGAGGAGCAAGTAAAAGACATTGCTAACATGCTTAAAACTCTAAAACCGCCACCTTCTCCACCTCCGAGTTAGTTAGTTATTGGGTATCATCAAACTTATTTTGTTTCTGGAAAGTTTGAACATGGATATCTAGATACCATCAATATTTATCTTTTGCTAACATGACTAGAAACAGTTTCCATGTCCGAGCTTTTTTTTATCTTGTTCTATAAGCTTGGATGCTAGCGAATTCTAATATTTTGTGTATGAAATGTAGTTTCATGATTTGATATTTGTTGGTTGTGTATTAGGTATTTAATCTCTTGCATCAGTCTTTTAATGATTATCATTTTTAATTATATATAAATTGCGAAAAACTATATTTTGTAGTAGGAAATCACTAGGGAATCCAAGTGAAATTTGGTTGGAAATCGCTAGGAAACAATTTCCGTCACTAAAAATTCCAAACTGATTCACTAGGAAATTTGTCGCTATTTTAGTAACTATTTCCTACGAATGTTTGTCATTAGGTTTGGATCTATTGTGAAGGATTTCCTAGGGAGAATATCCGTCGGAAAGATATAAAATCCGTAGGAAAGCTTCGTCACTAAGCGTTTCCGAGCATGGTTTTCCTTAGGGATTTTTTTCGTCGGAAATCCCTCACTAAAGGCCTTTTGTGACGGATTTCCTAGGGGTTTTGCCGTCGGTATAGGCCTTTTTTCTAGTAGTGTGTGAATCCAAAACTTTTAAAGTTAGTATGGAGACAAGGATAAAGATTGGAAGCCCTACGCTACTATCCAAACGCATGTTGTGCGTCATCAAAAAATAATATAATTAGCCAAGCTTTGCTATTTTTTTGTTAAACCAGCTTGCAATTCTTACAACTTAATTACTACTAGCTACTTTGAAAAGTAGAAACACAATTTACATCAATATTTCTTTGTAGTATTGGAGTATCATTTAAAAATGAAAATGTACACATGGTTGTCCCTATCAATATCATATTTTTCTGCTTTAGCAAAACCTACAAGATAAAGGTGATCAGTGAAAATTTTCATAATTTGTTGCTCTTTTGCGGTTGATGTTGCCCCATTTCCCTTTCATATTTCCATTTTAATCTTATACATAAGATTACTTTGAGCATACATAGATAGATGGGAAATACTTTGAATAAACAAATTGTTTTGAACAACAATGTTTGTTGCATTCTCTCCAAGAACAAAGAGCAAATTACAGATGTGGTCTAGCTATTAAAAATACACTTGAAATGTGATTTAAATTTGGTTGAGAAGTTAAACTGTGCTCTGTATTAAAAGGCCAAATTAATTAGTCCATGATAAATACACATGAGATGTAATATGCATGCACATAATATATGTACCATTAGAAGAAAGGCCAGGTGCCCAGGTTTATTTGTATGATGAGATTAGTATATATTGTGACAAAAAATATCAAAAAGAACAATTATATCAGGCAGGTCATGTGCCACTACCCAAATGCAAGTGACTAGGAATGAAACAGGAAGCAACTGTACGGATATTAGTAGCAAATGTTGAGAATCCCATTGCCTCACTTAATTTGTAGTCGCAAAACCATCCTATCTTCAAATAACTATTCTTCCCATTCCAAAATAAGTATATCAATAAATTGCCTATGTTGCAGGAGAATATGAAAACGTATTAATGAGTTGTTATAAATGAAATAGGCAAATTAAATGTAGCACTTTTGTGACCTATTTAGGGTTACGAATTTAGATTTTTTATTACTATTAAAACTTTATTCCAATAATATTTTTGATTTTTTTTAAAAGACTTGTTATTTTTTTATTATTATTATTATTATTTTTTTGTTATTTATTTATTTTATTTTTTTAAAGATCGTATCTTCCGTCACTGCAGTCATTTTTTGAACAAAAAAGATTTATATAAATTTTTTATAGCAATAACTAAAAACTCAACGTTATAATTTAGTTATAATAAATTAATAACTTTGGAGTAAATTCGTGGAAACACAAAAATATAGCTTAAAACTCCGATGACAGTTGGCAAATGAGCTTTGTTGGCGAGGTTTAATAACTGCTTCATTGAAGATTTGTGATAGTAATCTATGGAGGTTCCACCAATTGACAACTGCCCTAGTCCAGATTTCTGTGGCAATCTTGCACGAGACAAAGATGTGGTAGTGCATGGTGGTGGACATATGTATGATATACTGTACTAGTAAATGGGATATACTATAACTTTTAATCGAATAAAATTGCTTACTGTATCACATTTTCGAACTAGTATTTCGCAAATACGATATGGCAGTGACGATTAACTTACGTTATGTTTCACTTTACTTGTGTAAGGTTACATTCGATCGGTAAACTTTTAAAACTAACTAAGAACTTACATTTTCATGCATATTTTCTACTAGTATTAAAAAAGTGTCACTCTCTTTGATATGGCAGAGTGAAGAGTGATACCAGTAATAAAGACAAACTGGTAAGAGCGTAAATAACATCACTCTTCATGTAACTATTTCATTTCAAAACAGAGAAAACCTACAACAACAATGGCGTTCATCATCCAAACAACTAAGAAACTCATTCAAAAAACTTTTTATATCTTAGACTGTTACAAGAAAATTTTCCCAATTGAAAATTCGTATCTTTCAAATATGAAAATCACTTATACTTGTAAGCAATGAATTTATGTGTAATAGTATGAAACATGATATTAAGCCACATGCATGTGGTTATTGTCAAGCATCTTGAGTCTTGACAAGACTAGAGTAAAAATGAATCATTATGATGTGAGCCTCTCACACCTCTAGCTCGTAGGAGGTGAGGTCAGCTAAGGAATTCACATCAAATCCCTTTCAAAACATTATTCCTTTATGTCAAGCATTTAATGTTCTGAAGACTCAAGATGCTCTATGTAAATCATATGGAGTAGTTTACAAGTTTTGATTTTCAAAGTTGAAGAAACTATTATGACCTGTAAGATTTTGTCTTTTCGTAATCTATGTAGTGTTTTAGGTCGTGTCTTGTACTTTTGTAATCATAACTTGTAACTATTTCATTGAACATTCTTAATATTATATACAAGTTGAGTTTGATATCCATATACTCTACATTTATTTGTATAAACCGCACCAAAGAAAAGGTTAACTAGAAATAAGCACCTCAAAATTCATGCAAAATAAGATTCTTCTAGATGAAGTACGTTCGTAATTTTCAAATATTTTAAAGCAAGTGTCAAGTGCATTTTGGGCTTACTGCTAACTAGAAAACTATAGTTTATTGTCAAAAGACAATCACCCGTTTTCTATGTTACGAAAAGTGAATAGAAACACAAATTATAAAGATAATTCCACATATATGCATGTCATAATTAACCAACCAATTCAAAAGCATGCATGTGATGCTAGAATATCTAGTTCAACTAGTACATTACGACATACTATGTCTTACATATGCGAGTACAAAAGAGTAAATGTCCCAAAATATCTTGCCAAAGAGAGTTTTCATACTTGAATCAGTAAAGAGTTACTTGGTCAGGTATTGCTTAACATCCCCCCAATTAGTCACACTGAAAGACTCTCCCTTCTTCACTTTCCCTTTGAAAAAGGAGGTGAAACTAGTATCTTTTGGAAAGAACACCAAAAGCTCTCCTTTAGCAAGTTCAGCTGTCACCTTCATCGGATCACAAGCTTGTTCCTTAGTAATGTAGACCTCTTCATCAATCGCCCTTCCTCCACGGATAGTAACCACTGCTCCCTCGAGTTTGAGAAGATTGTGCTCAAGACTAATCTCTATATCTTCCTCGTTGAAACCTACAGCATCCATGATCACTAACATACCTGTGTCGTAATATTTCTTCTCAGGCTTTCCATCGGGTCGCTCGGGTTCTTTTTCTTTAAAGAAAAATGGGATAGCTGCTTCAACCACAGCATATGCTCCAGAAACATAAGGGTAACCTAAGACAACAACAAAAAAGCTTATAGCTAGTATATATAGATAGAAGTACTTATAAACTTTCAAACTATGCAAAAAACATTGTATTCTGGATCGAGTATATGTAATTAAATCTTTGCTAGTATAGTTCATTTAACTACCTTACACCATCATTAAACCATAGTACGTGTTTCTCATTAATGTATGAGACAGCTTAATCATTTTTCACTTAATAGATAAGGTAGTCATATGTAAGATATGATAGGTATATTATCACAGGCAAATTCTACTTTATGGTGTAAATAACCAATATTTACAAAGCGAAAACAAATAAGCCATGTTGCAACAAGACAACCTATATTTACCGAAAAACATTCCACATTCCTTGGTGTCATTTAATTTCATTAAACTAAACAAATAAATATAACTAAAAAACATATTGGTAAAACAATGCAGAAACTTACAGTATTGTACTAACGCAGAACTGGCAGCTGCAAATAATTTAAAAAAACAAATAAAAGCATTAATGCTAGTAAAATAAACAAAATACGTAGATATAAAAGATAAGGACACGATTTTAGAATTTTGATTATCAATAAAAAAGGGCACACGTCAAACCTTTAACAACTGCTTTTTTCTTTGTTATAGAAAGACCTAGATTCTTCAGATTCTTCAAGTACTCCAACTCTTCCTCGTCTAATGCAAAAAAGATAAAATATGTAAATAAAACAAGTCTTAAACAATTATATATGAACAAAAAAAAAAAAATAAATAATAATAAAAAAAAAAAATAGAGGATTTACGTGCTAGTAAAATATATACCAACCTTCCTCGTAGGTCACATTAGGGTAAATTTTGGGTAACACCGATCTTAAGTATTTGAGTTCAGCAGAATTATCAGGAAACCTTTGTCTAAAAAGACGATCAATCTCATATTTAGCCATAATTGTATCACCACCTGTTGAAATTAAAAAACAAATACGTAGTAGTTAATAGTTGCCATATACAGTACCAATTTTTGTTATGAAAGGCATACTTATTCAACAAAACTCTCTAAAAAGACACTGGCATGGAGGAAAGAAATTAACTTACCGAACAAACTAGCATGACAGAATTCTACAAGCAGACGTAGAAACTCTATCTTTGGAAAGTCTTTTTCAAAAACTTTATACCAATCTCGCGGCACATCAGTCTTCTTAAGATTTAAACGCTCCTTAACTGATATAATAATGCAAATAGTATATTTTATGTAAGAAACTTAACAATTTTGGAAAGTAGAAATCTAAAACTACAAAAAACACGAGTAAACCAATTACCTTGCTCGGGATTACCCTCAAAAGCACGGCTAGTAGAATGATAGCGAGCTATTATATCATCCACCCACACCTTTAGTTCTACTTGAACCAATGTAAGGTTGTTGTCTTTCAGCTCTTGTTTCATACGTTTCTCCATACTTTCCATGTCTTCAAATTCCTCATCTGTAGATTCGTATTCAAGTTGGGTCCCACCAAATCCATCATCTTTAAGGGTTACCCAAAATGCCTTTTCAGCTGGCGGGGTTTTACCAGATGGGGTTTCATGACCAGATGGAGTTTCATCACCAGATGGGTTTTTATCACCAGATGGGGTTTCATCAGCAGATGGGTTTTCAGTTTTGGTGTGAAAAGCAGCTGGTCTTGCACCAGAGAAACTCAAATCTGGGTATTTAAACAAACTAGTTTTTGGAGGTTTTTTGGAATGGAGTTCAGCATGCTTTTGAGTAATTTCTTTTTTAGAAAACAAGTTGGTAAGCGAGTTGTTATTGAGACCCCTTGAACAAAAGCGAACAAACTGTGATGAAAATGGCTGGTGAATGATTTTTTTGGTGGTAATGAGGATGGCTGCCATTGTTTTGAACAATCTTAAAAATGAAGACTAGTGTTTAAGAGAAAGACAATATAGAATGACAAATGCTCAAAGGGTTTATATTAATCTGTACCTGATGCGTTGCACATAAAAAGTTGCAATGTAAATGGACATTTTTACCCTCCCAAAAGGTTCGAATTTACTTATACTTCACACATCGAGATTTGTAAAAGATAAAGAGTAGCTTCAACTCGATTTGAGCACTCGTTCTAGGCGAGCTTAAGCCATAGGAAATGAACTTAAGCTATTTAACAAGTCATCCTCAAGCTTATATGGCGAGCTTTTCGAACTTTTAAATGATATACCAATTTTTTTTATATATATTATGTATTTTGTAAGTGTTTATACGTAAATAAACTAAGTGCAAATACTTATTTAAGAATGTATTCAGTATTTCGAACCAACTTGCGCCGCACAAATTATTTTCAAATGGAGTTGAGCGTGACAAAATGTTGTTGAATCAAGTCGAGCCTATTAAAGGATAAATAGACCCAAACTCGGTTTATGAGTTTAAGGCATTTAGCGTTTCACCATTATAAATAATGGTCAATAATAAAGATATGTATACGGGGTTTATTTATTGTCTAACATAGTATCATATCTGACCTAGATGGCTACGTTGAGCTGCCTCCCGTAAACCACCCTGTCAAAACCTAGTGCCACCATCTAACCATTAAAAAAATGTTATCTCCAATTAGCTAATTTGTTGATGCTGTTAGTAGATTGCTACCGCTTGTTTTCGGATTTATGTTTATTTTTTTGTTTTATTATTGTTGAAAAAAATAGAAGAAGAAGTTATAATTGTTTTATTGTTTGTTTGTTAGTCGATTGTTCGTACGGCTTTGTTACCAGTCGACTAAAGTTGACCGCTGGTACCAGTTTTTAAAGTCGACCGTTGGTACGGTTTATTACCAGTCGACTCAACTGAACGTTGGTACCAGTCGACTAAATTCGACCGTTGGTACGGTTTTGTTACTAGTCGACTAAGTTATGTTCTTCTTATGTTAATGTTTTTTTTTCTTTTCTAGTTTACAACTTCAGTCCGAGCTTTCACGATTTCGCTGCTCATACTGTGGAGGGAGTATTAAAGGATAAATAGGCTCAAACCCGATTTGTAAGTTTATGGTATCTTGGGTTTGACCATTATGAATAATAAATTAATAATAAAGATATACGTACATGGTTTATTCATTGTCTAACATAGGGTTTAGGGTTTAGGGTAGCCGTGTCAAATTTCGACTTGTGTGGCACTACCCCAAAGAATCTACCTCCAAAGAAAGAATTTTGCATGAGTATACATTTATGCCGCTTAAAAAGTTTGTATTTACTTTTCTTGAAGCCCGGCAAAGAAAACCTAGTTATATGAATGGACACACAATCACACATACCTCTCAGAAAGCTCATATTTACATGTTGAACATTTGATTCCTTCTGTTAAAAAAACAAAAAAAATAAATAAAATACATTTGATTCCTTTATTCAGTCCAAACTCATGAATTGTGCCTAGTAATTTCATGCTGTTAACCCATGTTGATTAAGGGACGTGTCCTATATTGGTTCTAGTAACTACCAAAATTATTAACCCATATCAATTATAGGTACGTGTTCTAGTACCAAGTAACCCCTTAATACAATTTCATAAAGCATGATGTCTTTGAACAAAGCAAAACTATTACAACAAAAGAGCAGTGTGACTTTGAACTTTTTAGGGTAATCTTTTGGTAGTTTTGAATTAGGACCTTTGTCGGCGTAAGAACTTGTGAAGAAACCGCGGAGTTATGTCGCCCAATAGAAAACTGCCATGTCACCATATTTTGACAATAATGACTTTCTCCTTCCTCTATATATCTGTTCCTCGGAAAAACTTACTAGGACGCTGTGGAATGGATAAATGCCGCAGATGATATTTTTTAAGCCAATTCCATTGTGTCAAGTGGTTCCGTGGGTTTCTCACAAGTTTCTATGGGGACCAAAAGTTTAAATTTGAAAGCTTTGAAAAATAGATTTAAAACGTGCAAATTTTCTCAATAGCCTTATGATACGACCGGTTGAGGTTGTATCGAGATAGGGCACCACTTCAAGCGGGCGCAAGCTCCTTAAGAATATTAGAGAAGAGAAAAGAACTATTTGTTTGACATAACTATGCTTTCATTCATTATAATGGTTCGGTATTTATAACCTTACAATGATAACATTTAACCTAACAATGATAATGACAATGGGCTTAGCCCATGACAAACACGACCTAACAATTAAGAATAATAAAGATAACTCTTATGCCATACGGGACTAGACACAACCCAAGAGGTCGTAACATTCCCCTCTCCTTCAAAGTCACCTTGTCCTCAAGGTGTTGCTTTGAACAATCGTGATTCCCGGATCCCATGTTCTTTGTTGTCTCATCACCGCCATTCTCCTCACATTAGTGTTGTACAAATTCTTTATCTCCTGTCTCATCAAGTAGGCTAAAAGCTTTTAAATTCACATGATACATACTTAGATTCCACAGACACATTCAAGATAGTAATGTATGTAGTCATTACTCCCATGAGATCTGATTATCGAGTTTGAGATGTAACTCGCAACTTCTTCCTCACTATTTTTATTTTCGAAAATTCGCTAAACTCACTACGAACTTCCATGCTTTCCACATTACTCTCACCAATATCAAAACATCGTTTATCGTGCTACTAACCTCAACAACACCAATATCTTCATTAGCATCTAAGGACTCAGAATCACATATGGAGCTTCTTCACTTGGCCATGATAGAACGATATCTATTTTCTCTTCAATGTTCACTTTTTCCCGCAATTATCTCAAAACGAGCCTCCATTATACGGGCTATGGAACAAAGCTTCTCTAAAGTTGTAGGCGCTAACCGTAAGAGTGCACATTGTAGAAGCGGTTTAAGTCCGTAGATATAAAACGATTTAAGTAAGTCTTGAGATGCCCGTTATTCGATTTATAAGTATCTCAAACTCACTCGATATTCGCCACCGTACCCATTTGCAAGAGCTTAGATAGTGTGTCCCGATCGCTGCCTCGATGCCATGAGTAACCCAAAGAACAATAACTTTTTTTTTAAGAAACAACAATCTTTTTTTGCTTGCTAACGTCAATCACAAACAAAATAATTCTTTGTGCTAACGTCAATTAGAAACAATAATTATTCAATTAGAATAATAAAGCCCCAATAATTCTTCTTTTGTATGCTACGATGCTCACAAAACAAAATAGTCCCTAATTGCTCTCTTTTGTGAAACCGCCACTTTTTTTTTTTTTTTTTTTTTTTTTTTTTTTTTAATTGGAACCCTAATTTGGTAGCCCTCTCAACGAGGACTCTCAATGAAAGCACCAATTGATACGACCCGTTGAGGTTGTATCGAGATAGGGCACCACTTCAAGCGGGCGCAAGCTCCTTAAGAATATTAGAGAAGAGAAAAGAACTATTTGTTTGACATAACTATGCTTTCATTCATTATAATGGTTCGGTATTTATAACCTTACAATGATAACATTTAACCTAACAATGATAATGACAATGGGCTTAGCCCATGACAAACACGACCTAACAATTAAGAATAATAAAGATAACTCTTATGCCATACGGGACTAGACACAACCCAAGAGGTCGTAACACCTTAATCTTTAGAAAGAAAATGGACAAATCAGGATATTGGATTTCACATACACACTCAAACCATAACATGCAAAGTAGGCGTCCATAAAGAATACGTGTTTTAGAGAGAAAGTTAGAGGTTTAGGGAACTTTAGTGAGAGAAAGAAAACGCATCTTATTATGAGCTCCAACTCTCTACCTGGAAGGTAGAGAGTATTTATAGTCTTACATAAACGCCACACAACGGGTTGTAGGATATTGGATTTCATGTAGGATCGTTCTAGCATACAGGTTGGGTAAAGACCCGTCCGAGCTCCTCCACGGTGTTACTTAACACCAAATACTACTTAAAGACTTAAAATAACTACTTACTACGACGAGCTTAACGATTACATATACTTGAGGTGACCGACTCTTTAATACCGGAATTTCTAATTCCTAACAATCTCCCCAAGGAGGTCACCTCAAACATATACTAAAATTACATTGAATACAAATAGATATTACATTAACAATTGTTCTTGCATTCTTGATGTAGAACTTTGCTCAAGCTCGTAGTCATTGATTCTTCTCATTGCATGTTTGGTTAATCCAAGTGGAGGTCTTTACCGATCCACGTGATAATAATTTTGAGCCGACTTTTGAGATCATCACTACTAAAATCTCCGAGACATCCATTGTGGTGTTGGTATTATGTGATGTTGTGACTTTCGGACCGACATGCTCACATTCGGATCATGATATCTTCTCATCGAGTAACGGAAGCTTTCGTTGATTCATGATATTGGCGCAGCAGAAGCGTAAGCATGGAGTGAAAATATCGAGTCATTGATGCACTAATCATGATTTCTTTTGAGATGAATGTGTTAAGTGAGCATGCGGCTATGGATTGACCGCTTCATTCGATCACCGCAAACGTCGGGTGTACCGCATACAACAGCTTAGCAATAAAGCGCACGAAAGTGTCTTTGATCACTTCGTTGAATTGAGGTACACGCCCACGGTTCCCGCTGATCAAGACAAGCATCGCTGTGATCGTATAATTCAAAGAATTTCCTTGACAGGTTTCGCAATGCTCTAGTCGTTCTCAAACCGAACGCCTCAAAGAAGACAACACGGAGTGAGTGAACCAATAATAGAAATTCACCGATTGATGAAAAGAGATTTGAAAACAATCGTGTATTGCTCAATAGAAATTGTTTTTGCAATACAACGAAGGTTTTAATGAAAATCAATTATCAATCATAAAACACCTTTTGATTTGAAATATCCGTACACGGTCGATTTGCTAAAGAAAAGAGTTTTTAAGCACAACGACCGGTTTTTCAAAGGTATCCGTCAATCCATAACTCGAACCGTGATTGATTCAAAAGATTGAATCGCCCATTGTTTCGCTCGGTTGTCACATGGTTGATCTATATGAATAGATCTCACATGCCACCTACCGTGAGCTTGTTTGATGTTGGCTCGAAGGCTTTCCATCTTCATTGTGAATATGTTAGCATATCACTCGATGTTCGGCAATACCACAAGGATAATGCGAGGGACTCAAGATATAATCTCTTTCCACATTGTGTGAAACAGAGAGTCTTCATTGAAAGTGTCCTAATGAGATTTATAGATGATCTCGTGGCTCTAGACTCAATTTGTGCATATTTGGATCCTGTGTCGGAGACTAGGGAGAGGTCTCCTTCTTCAATATCAACAATCTCTAAGAGAAAGTCGATAGATAATGTCGGTTCCCGTGAGAATGAAACAAGTCCTTTTAAGAGGAACTTGAGTGGTTTGGAAAGTTGAAGTGCAAAGGCCACCGGGTCCATGACGTCTTGTCTTCAATACCGATGTTACCATCGAGTATATGAATTGAACCCGGTTTCGCCCTAAGGTTGAATATATGGAGGGCTATTTGTTTTCACCCTTTTCTCATTCAATTCTTTTAATTCTTCAACCCTTCAAGCTTACCGAGACTTCATAGCTAGAACCTTGTTGGGTTTATTCCAAGACTAGCTCTATCTCATCCGCACTCTTCCCATATCTCATTTTTCTCCTTTTATCATCATACCTAAGGACTTCTACACTAACTAGTGGATTGTCCTCGGTAGATCCCTCCGGTTCGGCGGATCATGGGAACCAATACCTAACCTTATCATCCTTATATCACCGTACATAAAGTAAAGTTGGTCGGTCTATTTGGTATTGTTCATCCGCCATTGGAACCAATTGAAAACCATTTGAAAATCAATCCAAATACTTGTGATATATTATCAAAACATTTTGTACCGAATTGTTTTTGATATTTTTAGAACAAGTGCTCCCCTCAACATGTGCATCAAATGTTTGAAATCGTTTTGCACACGGAGGCAAGAGGAAGAATTAACTTTTTGATTACCATTTTCTAAAGATATCAACATCACTTCCCAAATCAAATCAAGTAGATAAAGCATTTTGGGAAGGATGAGGTTTTCATAATTTTGCTCCCCTCAATATGTGCCTCGAGGTTTGAAAAGAGTTTTGCACATACTAGAGGAACCCGCACATTGAGATAAGTGATCACGTTTCAAATCATAGGTTTAAGATAGATGCTCCCCTCAACATGTGCATGGAAAATTTGAAATCGTTTGTCACATGTGGGAAGGATAGCATGTACATCCTTATAAAACCATTTACCGAATTATCGCTTTAAATCCAATTTAAATCACACATTCTCCCCGATCACAATTATCAAATCATTTGAGATTTGTGATCTCTTATTGATTTAAATTGATTTTGAAAGCTTTAAGGGAATTGTGACTTGATTATGAAAGCGTTTTAATCGATAAGGATCGGATTTTAAGACTTTAAACTCCATTGATAAAACATGCATGAATATCTTTTGAAAACAATTGAATGCCAAATAACTTTTTAATTTAATTGAAATCA
This sequence comes from Chrysanthemum lavandulifolium, assembly GCA_022545495.1. NCBI lineage: Eukaryota > Viridiplantae > Streptophyta > Magnoliopsida > Asterales > Asteraceae > Chrysanthemum > Chrysanthemum lavandulifolium. Next base: position 119,628,097 of record CM040239.1, read on the forward strand.
TTCTCCCCTCAATCAATGACATAGGTTGTTGATTGAGAGATTGATATTTTGACAAATAAGTCCGATGATTATCAAAAATAGAGTCCGAGTTATTTTTCAAAATAGTTAGTTTTCATCGATAAATGTTTATAGAATCGAGCATGGAATTTTGAAAACATGATAAAGTATGGCTCGTTCTTTCTTTAAAAAGCGGGTTATTGCTCGAGATGACAATAAACCATTTTTTCTCTTTCTCCCAAAAATATTTTTGATTTTTGATTTTTTTTTTTTTTTTTTTTTTTTTAATAAAATTCGAACAACATCTAAAGTCCGTGTCATTCTTTGAATGACAACATCAAGACCGTAGATATTATCGAATCGAGAGAAACATGACAAAATGACAATATTTTTTGAAGATTTTTCGAATTTTTCAAATTTTTATGGATTTTGAAAGTTTTATATTTTTCTATTTGATTTTTGAAGGTTTTATAATTTTTGTATTTTGTTTTTCGAATAAATATTTACAAGAGATAAATTAGTTTAAGAGAATGATGAAATGAGTACCGAGATAACGATATCGTTCAGCACATTGTTGAAGAAAGGAATCAACATCTCTTAAACTTTCGCCACCAAAGCATTCGAGGCTTCTAAGAAAATCGTCTGGACATGAGCCTTCTCAATTTGAATCTTTGGTAGCTTCCCCCCAAACCGACAAACATCGAATAAAGACCATTTCCATAAGAAGTAGAGTTGAATACAAAGCGGTCTCATTGAATGAAGCTCAAGACCCAAAGAACACGAGAACACCAAGTAACAAGTTGAAACATTGATCGTCTCGGTGGTTATCAAACCGGATTAACCGATTACGACCGATCACATGAACTGTTAGCATCCCCGATGTACACCTTACTCTTCGAGATTGACCGCTTGTCTATTTAGGGAACAATATATCAACATCTTCATTTTACCAAGTGCATTCCAGTTATCTTACATATAACCAATCACCCATAATGTACACATGTACCCAACCGTAGTAGAGACAATGACATCCATGTAACATGTTGAATCACCGATCTCTCTACGGATGTCAACTCCGAAATAATCGAATTAGCTCGATCAAGTGAACATGTTGTGCGTCCTTGATGTACACATATCTCTCCTTGATGGTTGCGATCTCATCGAAATCATCATTACATTGTGTACATGAAGCAATAACCGAAGCACTTTATCATAAACCATATATAAGATGTCGATAAGCAATATCATCTCACGCCCAAATATTCTTCTCATATTTCTTCCAATCGAACACTAAAGTAACACATACCAAAAGTCTCCAGACCACTTCCAAATAGTTCCCCTTCAAATAGTTGGAATAATATATCCTTCCCCAAATAGTTGGAATAATACGAGTAAACATCGAGTTTCCAAATGACCATTGTCTTTGGGATAACTTCTCGTAGAAGTGTTAATCATGTGTACTCGTTGTGCTTTTAGATGTATGTCTCCTTCCCTTGCTGGTTTTGATAAACAATAATATACCATAAACTTGAAATCTTGTGAGAAGAACTCAAATAGCCCAAATGAATCTCGTGAGAATCAACTGCTACATAAACTCTCTCGACTATCTTTATCAACCCATATGTAGACAATTTGAAGTGACCACCAATGAAGAAAACCCGATATACCAAACTTGAAACCGAAGTCGAATTCCCGCATTTGTATCTTAAGCTTGCACTTAATGATGGAAGAACGGTGTCGAGAATTTATGCTTCAAGCAAATCTCTAAGTACTCACTACTCAAACAAAGTATGAGACTTTAACACCTCTTGCGATTATCCACAACGTCATATTCGTGTGTCACTAAGTAAAACAACGTAACTCCTTAAAGTGATAGTTAACCGGATCTTCAACCATCCATCCCGATCACCGGTAACTAGATAAACCAAGTCTTCAACTTAAATTCTTAAGCCCGAGCAAGTTATCAAATAAGAACACGCCTTTGAAATTTAACTTCAATCTCAAATAAGTGATAATTGATTAACTCAAGTAATCAACTTGTGTCAAATGCCCAACACGTGAATAAACATACAATCGGATGTACATTGATCCACCGAATGAACCGGAACAAATGATTTCTCAACATTAATGCATTCTTCCTAAAGGTATACATGTAGAGACCGATCCGAAGATTCACCAAAATGTCTTCGAGCGGATGAGGTAGTCATTTTCCTTAATGTTCATGTGGTTGATTTATAGCGTGCATAATGAGAGGAACAATAATCCGTGAAGATTTGGCAAAGGAATACCAAAGAGCGGATCATTATCCATGAACAATAATCCGTGAAGATTTGGCACAGGAATACCAAAGAGCGGATCATTATTCAATAGTGCAACTTACAATATCATGATAGTCATTATAAACGCCTTGTGAAATAACGGAGATAAGGTTTCTTGAGAATTCCAAGAAGTACTTCTTAGATGGTGAACCAGTTGAGTCAATAGAAACCGAGCATGAGCTTGTGTCGGATGATCAACATTCGTCGGAGGTTGAAAGTACTCATCAAACATATCTTTGAAAACAATGAATCCCAAACATTGATTCCCATTTATCCTTAGTAAGTGAAGCATTAGGCGTTGGAGGAGAGTCATCAAAATCAAAACAATGAATCCCGGTTATCCTTAGTATATTCACTCTTCATCAAAAGAATATACACTCATCATCATCAAAAATTAAGTCGATAACCATTATTCAAACATCCATCATCATGTAGTATATTCACTCTTCCCCCTCAAAAATTGCATCCGGTTGCCATTTTGATTTAACAAGTGAATAAGAGTATACACCAATGAACGAGATCCACTTGATGACCGAATGAGCGTGGAAAACATGAAGCTTGTTGATGAAGAATGTAGATGAGTATGGCCATTCACAAGAGAATTTCTCATTAGTCAAGATAAAGCGCACGTAAGAGCGTACACTTTTCTTTTCTTTGAGGAATGGGGCTCAAGTGTTATCTGCAGACGCCATTATGATGAAGTACGAGGCCCGAATCGAAGTGAACAGACGTCATTGTTAAGAGCCCAATCATATGTTTAGAGCCGCCAATCCAAATACCAAGGGACGATTTATACGACCGCTTTGGACAATGACGAAGACAGAGAATTGGAAACATTGGATCCCCACGTCTTGATGGGTTCCTTTTGGTTAGCACAAACAATCTTTGAATCGTGAAACCCTAGATGCAATGGCATTATCACTAGGAGTCGAACTAGTAGAAGCATCGACTTAGTCAAATGACCTTTTGTGCTTAATGGGATTATTCTACCGGTTGGCTTCCAAACCTTAACAGCACTATTCTAGGCATAGTGGATCTAGCTAAGGGTAAGGTTTGCCATTCGTTAATATTCGACTGTGGGCTTCCACCGAAATCCTACATTTGTAAACACATTCCTGTAGGTTTCGTGATTGCTTAACTGTTTCGCTCTCCAAACTTTCTTAATCGGGTTATGAATCATAGACCTCGAAATAACACATCACATTTATCATGATTACCGAAGATAAACATTTTTACATGTTTTGCGAGAAACATAAGGCCTCGAATTAATTTCGATAAGCTTAGAGCTAATACTAGAACTAACACGATTCTTTTGTTCAAATCAAACTTCTTGTCCCTATGGTGTTCTTTCACTTCCTTATCATGATCACTTTTAGTTTGCGTAATCCTATCCTTCTTTGCATTGCTTCTAGGTTTTGACCCGCTAACTTTAGTGTCAATCTTAACATCTGTAGAAGTAACGATGGGAACATTACATGGCTTCACTACTTTCGCATTCTGGTCTAGAAGTGCCGGGATCCGAAATTCTAGGAGGCACATCACAGGTTGCTTGCTTGAATTTAGACATGGAACAAGGCATATCAAGGGTCACATGCTTGGCTTTAGGCATAGAACAAGGCACAACTATTCTATCTCGCCTATTGCTAGATTTCGGACTTGTGACAATTACATACTCTAAGAGTTCCCGAGATCGTTTGGCATCCATGCAGCATAGGCTATAGTACTATCAAAAGGTTTTTCTAATCTTTCATCTTCAACAATCTCACGGAGACCCTTCAAACTTTCCTTAAGGTATGAGAGATATGCTTTATGTGCAAGTTCATTATTCCTAATGGGCGGGGAATATATAACATATCGATAGCATATTTATCACAAGCGAAACCTTAGGAATGTAGTATTTGCAATTGGGGATTGGCAACTTTCCTTTCACCTCACGCTTGATTCTCAATATCGTTAAGTAAAGAAGTTATCTTTTCAATTTGTTTATCATGATTAACTTTAAATGAATCACATAACTCTTTGTTTTGATCATTAACCTTTGAAATTTCGACTTTAAAACAATCATTTTCCTTTTGCAAGTTATCAATTATGTTTTGAAGTTGGAAATTCGAGAATCTAAAGGTGGAGGCATATGGGAACCAACACATCCTTCTTTTCACCTTTCGGTTGTGAAATTTGGGCTTTCAATCTTTTGATCGTGTTATAATGAGCTCGAATTTGTTCATCACGCTTGCTAATTTCAAAAGCGCATCAAACTCGGAGCATCGAGGATGTCTTGATATTTGAGGTTTTAACATTTTCTTTGAGATGTTGATGTTTTAATTGCAAAGCAAGATGTTCAACTTCTAATTTAGAATAATGTTTGACCAAGTTATCATGATCATCCTGTTCTATTTTCTCATGCAATTTTGAATTTGTTGTTTCAAGCTCAATGACACGATCATGGGAGACTTTCGAGCAATAGATAATTCATGAAATTGAGAAGCATTAATGGAACAATTTGTAGCGATGAAAACACATCTTGAGCAATACATTCGTAAATCGATTCTCATTCAATGTATGCAAGTTCTTCCTTTCAATCTCACTATATTTTAATTCTCTCATAGTCACTAACCTCAACAATCATTGCATCAAATTCCTTTTCCATTTCTTTAATATCGAATGCATCCCTTTTTAAGACTCTCAAATTGATCTTTTAGTTGTTTAAAGAAAGGCATGACCTCGCTTAAATAACATTCTTTAGTTTGCTCAAACCCCTTTCCCTTCGCTATACCGGTGGGTGTGATCCTTTTCTTACAAGTTTTCTCAAAATCAACAAATAGTTGAAAGATAACATATTGACCGATTAAGGTCTTGCTTTTAGTGGCAATAGATCTAGGAACTAAGTGCATTGGTGTATTAGGAGGATACACAGTTGCTTTAGGCGCTTTCCTACATGGGGATTCTTTTCAACAAGATTTTCGCTTTTGCATTTCCATATCCTTTTCCGAACACTTGTTCGGGGGTTAATAGAGTCCGAGGCTTAAACTTGTTCAAGGAGATCCAATTTTCTTTAGTGTAATTATGGGGTTTGATCGTTATGTTATTCTTTTTACACTCGTGATCTTCTAACTTCTTATTCATTTTCTCCCTAGTGACTTCATCGATTTCTTATCTTCCTCGGTGCACTCAACGCAACTAGGTTTCGCCTAGGCTTAAGGATTTCATTACCATCATAAAGCACCTTATGAGCATTTCTAGCCTTTTAATTACCTCTGGATTTGGTTCCTCAACAAGGGAATGCTATGCTTATCGCTTAAGACTCGATGCTTAGTGATCATGTGAGCGCTTTGAATGGTATTCCTTGTACGTACAACTTATTTTCAAGCTTGTTTTTCAAAGTTTTAGATTGGAAAATCATTCAAAAGTTTTGATTCCTTAGCCTTGAATTCTTGCTTAAGCATTTTAACATTTTCTTGAAGTTCGTGTTTTTGCTTAGCGCTTTTGGAAAGCTTTTCTTGTAAGGAGTTTAACTCTTGTTTTAATACTTCTTCTAAAATTACTTTTTCTAATAATTGTACGCATTTGGATATCCATCTCCCGCTCACGAGTGGTAAGTTCAAACTTAGCACTTGTTCATATATAGCAACTTGATCCTTATAGGTATTGAGTTCGGTGGTCAAGGAATCATCAGCACAAATGCAAAGGTACTCATGCAATTCATAATCATCATTTTGAGTAGAAGATGCATACCTAGGTACAACAGAAACTTCCATGCAACTTTCCTCTGCATTAACGCACACAGTTGTGGCGGTGCATCTCTATCTTGGGTACATCCAAAGCTTCCATGGAGCGTTCCTTTGCATTAGCTTGCACGGGTTGTGTCGGTGCACCTCTCTCTTGTGAACATGAGCATGAAGATTCTATTTTAGCATTGTCCGACTCATCATTATTTGTTTTCTAACATTCGCATTCAAGAACACCCGATTCTTCCACGGATACATTACCCAACTTATCACAACAATCTCTCAACCGCACCGACACTCATTCACTTTTTCATCCTTTTGTGCGCTTCTTCAATGTACTTTTTCACATTATCCATGAGTTGGATAAATGTCTCAATGAATTCTCAATTTCCATTCCAAGATGTTTTTGAAGGAAATTCGGTCAAGTGTTGATCGAATCATCAATATTCCCCACCGATGAATGGTCAAATTGTTTGTAGATTACTTGAAGAGTCTGCACCGGAACCATCCTTTTGAACCTCTTCATTGGTAAGTTGCGACTTTAAATGTTCTAAGTTCAACAAAGAAGCTTCTTGTCAATGTAGGTAAGTCTGGCGGAAAAGAGCACTACATGTTCGATCCCCGACTATGGATAACAAATTGTATGAGGTGCGATGAAGTAGATGATAGGGCTCAATGTCGCATTCCATTTGCATGGCATTCATAGCGTGTGCAATTCATTCTCATTGTACTCGAACATGAAGATCTCACATCCTCATTGTTTAATTCAAACATCTTTAATCGCTTCGATGTAGCATCCATTATCATTATTATCCACAAGATCATACAATTTAAGCACTTCGAGATCACCGGGTCGAGAGAGTAAGACATGATGTGTTAAGATGACTGATGGATCGATACAATGAAAGACGATTGTGTGATAGGACTTTAGATTGTTCGTAGGAAAAGTCGAAATGTTGATTGGTTGAGATTTGGATTGGTTGATGCACGCTTTTACGGAGAATTTTAGGTCTAAAACTTAAAACCTCAATAACTTCCTTTCGGAGGATTTGGGCCTCGAAAAATTCGTTTCACGACTTCGTGGTGAAACCTCACAATATTCAGACTGTTCGGTCGTTTTGACAGTATTTCATTGAAACGGAGTTACGGATCAAAAGTTATGGCCGTTTGAAGTTTTGACGTAAAAAGTCAACTTTGGTCAAACCTCTTCTACGTAAAAATCAACCAAGTCGCTAAACCCCTTGAACCAAGTCGCTAAGTAGCAACTCGCTAAATCACCAAATCGCTAAGCACCAAGTCGCTACACAATCAAGTCGCTAAAGAGCAACTCGCTAAGGTCCAAGTCGCTAACACCAAGTCGCTAAGAATACTAAATCGCTAACAATTTGCACTGCAACTCGCTAACACTTTCTGAAGCAAGTCGCTAACCTCACTAAGTCGCTAGCCGTAGTGGAGAATCCACTAACTTGTACTATTTGTCGGCTTGTCTCAATAGACAAGTCGCTAGGACCAAATCGCTACCAAATAACACTCCAACTCGCTAACTTTTTATGAAGCAAGTCGCTATGATGAATATCACAACGAGAACCAAGTCGCTAGCAAGAAGAACTTAACAAAACACACTTTTTAATCCAAAACACGTCCAACCACAGTGATTCAAGCTTACCAAATCCAAACCCAAGCACATACAATGATTCTAAACACAAAAGTACACCCAAAATTCAAACTTTAACACAAGAAATGAACCAAATAATGCAAAACCACTAAACTTTTCAAACTCTAAAACCACCTAAAAGACTAGAAATCCAAAGATATGTAAGAGATGATCTAACCATGGCTCTTGATACCAATTGTAGGATATTGATTTCACATACACATCAAACCATAACACAAAGTAGGCGTACAAGATGAGTTTTAGAGAGAAAGTTAGAGGTTTAGGAACTTTAGTGAGAGAAAGAAAAATCTTATTATGAGCTCCAACTCTCTACCTTGGGAGGTAGAGAGTATTTATAGTCTTACATAAAACGCCACACAACGGGTGTGGATCGCATACATACGGTGGGTAAAGACCCGTCCGTCCTCCACGGTGTTACTTAACTAAATACTACTTAACTTAAAATAACTACGACTACGAGCTTTCTAACGATTACATATACTTGAGGTGACCGACTCTTTAATACCGGAATTTCTAATTCCTAACATATCAATATCAATCATTCTTACTGAAACAATTAACAATTAAACTTTGGGGATGACTCAGGATCATATGAAAAATGTAAGTTATCGTAGTCTATTGAATCCAAATACTCATCATCTGTTGAGTATTCAGTTTCAACATATTCAATATATTTGCATTTTCTCTTTGTCACAATCATCTTCCAATTTTTTGTAGTTGTAGACTTACTTCTTGATCATTCTTTCATATATTTTTCTTGATAATCTTCCCATTGTTTAATTTTTACATTAGATTTTTGTTCAAAATACCAATGAACAAAGGTTGTTGCAACCTCGTTTGGTTGCATATTTTGCTTCCTGTCACACAAAATTATTCATTAAGTAAAAAATTCATAATATAAACGTATACATAATGTGCAACAAATGATAAACATACTTGGGTTGTTCTGGTTCTTTCTCTTGCAATCCAACATTTGGTTCTTTCTCTTGCAATCCAACATCACATCCAGATCTTGCTGACATTTTTGATATATTATAGATGTAAGTTGTTGTGAATGATATTGTTGTTTAGAAACTTACAAATTTATAGGCATTTTGAATATGAAAAGTCATCATATTAATGTCGGTAATTGTATCGTTTTTTTCTTTGGAAAAGACGCACGTCTTACTAGATAGTTTGACTAAAGTTGTATACTATCTTTGATAATAAAAATGAAATGAGTTTAAACCGACATACTCAATACTTATATTAAAAGGTTATATGAGACTTCTGATACTCTCCTACTGCATTTATCACCATCTTCACCTAACAAGTTTTTTCAAATAAAGACACACACATCCAACAAAAGGGATTTTCGCAAAATGGTGGTAATAGATGCCATCTTCACCTAACAAGTTTTTTCAAACAACCCGAAATATAATATTTTCAAGTTACACAATCAATGGCACCTTCATATTCCAACAAAAGGGATTTTCGCAAAATGGTGGTAATAGATGCTATGGTTGAGTATGTGTTGGGTAAATATGGGAATAAATGGTATGATTACGATGCAATGGTTGAGGTGATTCTTGAAGACTTGTGGCAAAGGGAAAACAATTAACATGATGTTGCTAAAGGTTAGTGTATATGTTTCTTGTTTTGATTTTATTTTAATTATATGTGTTTATTATTTGTGGAGACTTAATGTTTCTTCACATATTTATAGATAAGGGAATAGAAAATCTTGAAGAACTTGGCAATAGGATATCAAAGCTTGAAGTTCTATTCGGTAGTCTAAAAGAGGTAAAGGAGGCAAAAATGGCAAAGGATACAGAGGCGATAGCAAAGCTTGAACATGTTTTTGGAAGGCCCAAGCAAGCACTAGAACCACATAAACAAAATGAGGTCAACAAAGGTAATTTTGAAAACACAATGGTATTTGAATGTGTTATGCTGCTTTGCTTGGATTAAGTCATGAGGGTATATGCTTGTTGAATATAGTCATGAGGGTATGCTTGTTGTAATATGTTATGTTGCTTTGCTTGGATTAAGCCATGAGGGTATGTTTGTTGTATGCATTTAGATGTTGTATGCATTGATTCCGATTCAAAATGTTTTTTGATGCATAAATCATACTAATTAAGTCTGATACAAGCTCTGAATTCATCATTGACTCTGAAACTAGCCTCGATTCTCATAAGGATATAAGCAGAATCCATGCTAGTAAACCTTCCAATTCTTTTCTAAAAAAAAACTTCCAGCTCTTTGCTATAAAAAAAACTTCCAGTTTCTAAACCAAAGATGTTGTCATGTATTTGCCAACCAATCATTCATCAAGTTCTGACTTAAGTGGTGATTCAAGTTCTTGTGATGATAGTTGTGGTGCAAAACGGAAGGTTCAAGTGAAGAAATGATCCGTGTCAAAGGTTGTAGATCATAAGGTTTCAACTCCAAGGGTTTCTGGTATAAGACCCCCTCCAATAAGGAATTGCATTCTAGGCCTTGCAACAGTTAAAACTTGAGAAGCTATTGGTGAGAAAACGTTTGGAACAAGAAAAACTAAAGATGATCTACAAGCAAGGAAGTTGGGAAAAAGAAGGATGGATTAGGAGGAGGTTAATATGGTTGTTGCTATGTGTTTAGTTGTTTTGTTGATGTTATGGACATTTTCTAATGTATACATACATTATCGCAAAATATGTGTTGTGTATTTTGTTTGTTGATGTTATGGACACTTTCACTTTCAAGTGTTTTTAACATGTGTATATATGTGGCATTTGCTTGTGATGATTGTTATGTAAAAGTTATTTGTTTGACTTGATATAAGTAAAAAATAATTGGGTACAACTGTAAAAGACCCAAACAATACCAAAAAAGCACATAAACCACATTGGCTAAAATCAAAACCAAAAAAAAAATAGCCTGTAACAATTTTTTTCGTTTTCCTTGTCGGTTTGGTTCATCATTATAGTCTTGCCATGTGTTTGACTTACCTCTAAGTGTCTCCTCGATTCTATGTTGGTTCCCTACAATATTGCTAATGCTACTAGGACCCTCAACTTGCGACTGTGGTACCTTAACTTTAACATTACCATTTAGTTTAACAGCTTCTACTTGTTCTTCACCGTATACTTGTCGTCTTATCTCTTCAAGAATTTTAGCTGGCAATTGATTCTTCGGTCCAGCATTTGGTCCATATCTCTCATAAACCTCTGGAAATATGACCTCTCTTAGTACCTTGTTTAACCATTCCCTATCATCAACATTATGGTCGAACTTAACTCTTTTACCAGTCGACATATTTCAAAGAAAATGATGCATATATATACACACACGTGAGATCCATATTTATGGTTGAGGTTGTATGCTTTTTTTCAACACTTTATTCTCCCTTTTCAATGATAAGTCAGGTTGAATATATTTTTGTCATAAAATCCTATTGTACATTTCACCTTTAGTCCGTATCCACCTAGAAAATTATACACTTATCATGTTTGCATAGTTACTTGTTGCATGGTTAGTCCAAATTATTAGATCATGCCTAAATATCATAATACACACAAAATCAAACACAACAAACGACAAAATTAACTAAAACTGTACATATATATTCGATTTCATTAGGAAAAAACATAGTACATCAAGGTTAGATAATAAGAGCTTCACAAAAAACACGGAATGATTAACAGGAAACATAAAAAACAACCCGAAGCTTCACAATGAGACTGTTGAACATAAACCAAGATGCTTCACATTCGGGTAAGCATCGCAATGAATGTTTACATTTTGTTGATGGATAACCAGGTTTTGTTGACCAGTTCCATCAGCACCGACGACGTTCCAGCTCCTCTCTTGCCATCAACTTCTGAAAAACCATCCTTAAGTCAGCGGTCTCTGATTCCGGTAGCAGTTCTATTTCAACTATCAGCTCTTGTCGCTAGCTAGAGTCTTTTAAGAGTTCTTGGCACTGGTTCAACAGTTCGGATTGACGCATCCACTGATGGTCGATGTCCTTTTGAACTTGCACCATCGTTTTTTCTTTCAAGCGGAAAGAACTAGATGCAGTCGCCAGTTTGTTCAGTAGTTTGCATGCATGAACTCTTTTTGGTGCCATTTTGTCTTCTTGTTGGTTGGATATAAGGTTTGGTTAGTTTGCTTCAAAAAAGGAAGAGAAATTTTTAGAGTAGTGGAAGGTTGTAGGTAAATGAAAAGGGTTAACTGGCTATATAAAGGAAAACCCTCTTAAAACGCGTTCATCACAGTAACAATTTTGACATTACACCGAGATAGGAAGTAAAGATATACGACTATGGTTATTTGATATGACCATGGTTGATCATTACACTCTTTGATATATTATCTCTTAAGTCTCCAAAGTTACATTGAAACTATAAATTTAGAACTAAATTATCAAAATGACACATGTAAGTTACTCTACTTTTAATAGTTTTGCGTGTGCTACTTTTTGTACTAGTCGTGCAATTTATATAAAGTACTACGTAACTACTTTTCATAGTTAGATTCTAACTAAACTAGTTGCAAACTAATTGAGGGAGCGTACACGTAGCCACGTGGTGGTCTTTCTTTAATCAAGTTGTTGATTTATGTGACATTTGGACAAAGATTCTCAAGGAAGCTTGATATAATCTTGGAGAAAGTGATGCAAACCGGAGGCGGGTCATGTCACCACTTGTACTGATTTGTTTATTTTTCCATACTTATGCGATATATTTTTACAGCATATACTTATTTTTTTCTTTTTTAACAATCTTTTTTTTAACAGGTAGTTTATTTATGGTTTTTTAACAATCTGTTTTTTTTTTTGTTGCAACTATTTATTTTTTTCCATTTATGTTAACAACTTGGACAAAGGCTACCAGAGACCAGCGGTGTAATTTTTTGGTTTCAAACTAAGTGTCATTGAACACTCAATTTCTTCTAACCTTAACTGTATTAGATCTGCAAAATAAAGTATTGAACACACAAGTTGTACAACATAAATGACAATTAAGAACTATATTTGTTATTCAAAAAGCAAATTACAAATTAATTTTAATAATAATTTGAATCAGATTCCATTACATCAAATTCCATCAACAACATCACCTCATACTCTCGTTCTTTCTTTATTTTTCCTCCAACTCTTTTTTAGCCCTTGCCTTTTCTTCTAATGTCTCTTAATGCCTTTTCATCTAATTGTAGTTGATATTCTTGTTCCTCAATAAGCCATCCAACACCACTGACATTACCAGGAACTTCAGTTTCTTCTTCATTATATATCTCTTGATAAAAATCTTCCTCTTGTGTTTGATCAATTGTTTCCTCTACCACCACCTCTTTTGCCGCAAACGTTTCCTCTACCACTAACTCTTTTGACAATTCTTGTTGCATAAAGGGTTTAAACAAATAATAAGATTTGTAACTAATTAACCTTAAAATAAAGCATAGAAACATAATAAATTTGTTTACCTTTAGAAAGGAATGTGCATGTGTGTGTGAGATTACTCATGTGTGAACCAAATAATATACAAGTACAAAAGATTTTTAAAAAGTCAAATAAATAATTTACAAATACAAAAGACTTTTGACGAAAAAATAATATAAAGTACGAAAAGTACATATTGTAACAGTGACATGTACAGTAGCCACGACAGAACAACAAGCCAAAAACAAAGATTCAAACCAAATTGTGCTCATGTGCTGCGCACGTGAGGACCGAGATAACAAGGAAAACCAACGAGCGTTAGATTTTTGGACCAACGGTGTAATATTTTCGAGATCGTGGACTAAAAAAGCAATAATTCCTGTTTTTTGGATGTCGTATGAAATCTAGCATAAGTTTAAGGACCAACAGTGAAATTTACTCTTTTTTTAAACACCTTTGGCCCACTATAGGTGGAGTTGAGTAGTTGAGTATAACATTTGTCATTAAAATGGGCGGATTCGAGCAGTTGAGCATATCCAAAATAAGAAAAATGTGCGAAAAGAGACCAAGTCTTGAATCAATGCTCCTTAGCATCCTTTTAGAGTTTTACTATTTTTGAGTATATAGGAACATCGAATTATTAACACACGTAACACATTTTTTTTACAAATGTAACTCTAGATAGCTAGTTGGAACAGAGATATAACGATGTTATTTATATCACAATCAAACTTTCAGCTTAATAAATAATTGTTAATGTACCACAAATATTATGAACATAGACACACAGTGATACAAACACCTCAAAAGAAATAGTACTTTAAGATTTTATCAAAATAAAAAAAATAAAAATAAAATAACTATAGTTAAGTACCCATATACATCTATATCAATAATTTTGGGTTACATTTTCGAGTTAAAGAGTTTTAGCTCCTCCAACATACGTTATAACCTCATGAAAATCGTAAGATGTAAATTTTAGTAGATTTTTATAGTTTAAGAAAAATTAAATTTATGTATTACTGTACCTTGAGTAAAAATACCATACACGCCCAAAGCGCACACCAATTATATCTTTTATACGTTTATTGATGTATCTCGATCTTTAAACATAGAATCAAACGTAGTATTTATTAAATTAAGAACATACACACACACATATTTTACTCTTCTTGTGATAGTAAGTACTAAAAGGGTCAGTTATCGTGGGTGTCATGTATCGTGGCATGCTAAATCATATCTTCTTTGTCATGTTAATGCTATATCAGCATCCTATTTTTAACACGCGCATACTAATATATCTCTTCCATCATAACACCCCTTTGTCATGTCAAAAAAGCCCCACCCACTATCTTATTTTAATTTTTTCATTTTTCAAACAAACTAAAAATTGTATTCATTCAAATAAAAATAAAAATTAAGAAACAAAAATTAAAAAAGCATACGAAATTAAAAACAATATAAAAATTTAAAAAAAAACATATGAAATTATGAATAAACTAATTTTCTTGTTGGTGTTGTTGATTTCGATGCCAAATATGCTCAATAAGATTTCATTGAAGACTTGTGTGTGTTTATTTATCATGTAGTTCTTTGGCATTCTTCCGTTACACTTCGGGTCTCTCGGTCCAAGTACATTGTATATATAAATGTGGACTAATATACAATTCGTTAAATTCACTTATTACAATATGATGCACGTTTACATGATTTTCCGCAGTTTGTTGATAGTGTAAGCACACACTAATTCTATAACGTCCTTGGAGAACACCAAAAGCTCTTCAACATCCTTTCGAGCACCTTCTGTCGCCGTTTAAATAAGGCATTTTTCTCGCCTCGTGCAACCAAAAATGATTTGACAAAAGTTACCCATCGTAGGTAAATCATGTCAGCTAGGTAATACCTTTTTTCAAATATAACTTCATTTACTTCAAACGGAACCACTGAGACGAAGTCATCAAGAAGATTGTCGAATACGTTAAAAAAATCTAAAATGGTAAGATCTTATCACACCCACTACCTGATAAGGATTTAAAAGGTACACTTTTGAGGGGTCATTTAAGCCCTTAATTGATCACTTTTGTACCCGTTACTACTTAATTTCGTTCCTTTTTACTTTTAGGTCTCTTGAAGGCAAATTGCTTGAATGACACTTATTGGGACGAAAAGGCGCAAATATATGAAGAAAATGGCCAAAGTCAAGAATCGAGACACTCAAGCTACTGGAATTGAAGGGGACGGCGTCACGGCTTAATTGCGATGCCATCACGACACACCTTGAGACGACTCAGAGAGCAAATTGCTATTTTACAAGTAACGGCATCAGGTTTAAAAGAGTAGGGCGTCACAACTCAGACGGCCTAGATTTGGATCCCGACGGCGTCAGAGGTTGAAGCCGACGGCGTCACAAGCATAAGGTGAAGCCGTCACAGAGTTGACGTGGCCAAGACGAAACCCTAATGGCGGCGACCCGACGGCGTCACAATTAAAGAGTGACGCCGTCGCATATTGTAACTCTATATATAGAATTCGAATTTTTAGTATTTTGGAGAGGTAGTTTTGTAGAGTAAAACCTAAAACGAACATAGGCTGTCTTGGGCACAACGCGTTAAGAATAAGGACGTGACAATTCAACCATCAATAGGAGATAACTAGGGAGTAATAACATCTAAGTAAACACATTTTTAATCATCAAAAGAGCACACAACAATAGACATAAACTACACTCACCTTAGTTTAGATAATTAGATAATTAGATAAGTAGAGTAATCGGTAGAAATACCAACTCCCCAAATCCAATACCCCGAGATTCGTAATTTCAATTTTCTAAACCCGAAAAAGATTGTGAGATGGTTAGATTTGAACCACCTATTTGCATGTGTGGGATAGATTTCAAAACATATGACACGCATGAGGAATCCTTTAGGCAAATAGAACATAGTAATCAAATTTTTGAGACTGATTCTTATGAATCGGACCAAGAATTTGAAATGACTAAAGAAGGATTTGAGATACTTAGGAGTGTATTTGTGTTAGATCATACTAAAACACGTGATGAACATTTAGGAGATCTAGATATAATGGAGAATGAGGTGGAAACTCCAAGCCCACAAGCCCTACCATCACTTGAGGAACACACATCGCCTATAACTTACCTAGAAGAAGTAGAAGAGACTATAGGAACCCTGATTGATATAGAACATTTGGACCAAATGCCACTAGAGAATGTAGGTTTAGATGCTTGTTGTCATGATCTCTCTCTTAGTCTTAGGGAAGTTCCTAATTTTGATGAACCGGAGCCTCAACCAAAAACCTTACCCAATTTTCCGTCTTTAGATGTGAATCTAGGAATTGAATTAGGCCCCAGTCCACCCATCAAAATAAATAGTCCGGGTAGTTGCTTGATAAAGGTAGTGGACTCTAGGACATGTAGAGTGGAAGCTAATACAGGAGTAACCCATGACCTTACATACTTACATCACCCATTCATGGTTGATAACAAAAAAACATTATGGGTTTAAACCGGGTTTATTAGGTCAAGATGGATCCTTAACTAAGAATATCTTGAAGTTGATAGAAGATGATCCATTTCTAGGAGATAGACTTGATTCACCCGTTACACCCATAAAATTATGTAAGGTTATAATGAATGGAGCACACCCCTTTGAGCATATAAATCACCCATCACCTTCTCCTCACGTAGCAACTTTCCACCCTAAGGGTGTGTATCGCTACTATCACCCGCACTTAAGCTTAAGTGTAGAAAAAACTTCCCTTTTATTCGTTAAATAAAGGTAGAGTCAAGCTCGTGACTCGAACAAAAACAAGCGCTTCTTGGGAGGCAACCCATGTGTTACTTGTTTTTCATTTTTATTTGTGTGTCATATATCTTTTCATTATTGTATGTTCTCATGTTTGAATTTGTGAAAATGCTTTATTTTGTCTTTAACCTCGTCTTAATTACATATAAAGGTATTTTACAAAATGGATAAGTGTAGGAAAGATTACACACGTTTTTAAAAGAACGTGAACATGAGAATTACGATTATTGAAAAGATATATATATGTGTGTGTTAATACAAATAAACCGTAAAAACGTTTATTAATATTTTGCGATCTCTTTGTGTTTTGTTGATAACAAAGATAATGTTATCATATGTAAAATTATAAGGATACATGTTATTTTTGTAAAGCATTTACATATAGCCATCTAATACAAAAATGTTGTAATTAATCATTTGTTGTAATAGTTTATTAGGATGGGTAAAAACCACAACCCATGGATCATAACCCATGGTATTGATCCATACCCATTTGACTAGATACAATGTATTCTTTAGATACATTGAATCAAAGGAAATACACATGGACCAACCAATAACCCATGACCCATAACCAAAAAACCCATGGGCAAAGAGTAGCGTCCCACGGATCCCTAGGTTTACACTAGACGAATCCCTTGTGGAAGGGATCCGTGGGATCCGGGGAACAGTGGCAAGTTTTGCCTATAAATAGAGAGTCATTTCTTCATTCTAACTCACCCCTCTTCTTCCTAAATCTCTCATACACTCTCACTCTCTTCTAACATATAGATCACTTGATCTAGAGAGTTTTTCTTCTTTCTTTCTATTGTGATTCTCATATAGGTCCTTCTCTAAGGTGAGATCATGAGCTCACTACAAGTCATCCAAGCAAGGGGTCCTTGATTGATTTGTTCCTCCACAAGATTTCTGTATCAAAGATCTTGTACTTGATATTTCACATAGTTGTTGTGTAATAGTCGTGTTGGTTTGGTCCACCGTGTTACGGTGTTAGGAATTAGAAATTCCAGGTATTAAAGAGTCGGTCACCTCAAGTATATGTAATCGTTAGAAAGCTCGTAGTCGTAGTTATTTTAAGTTAAGTAGTATTTAGTTTAGTAACACCGTGGAGGACGGACGGGTCTTTACCCATCTGTATGCACGATCCACGACCCGATGTGTGGCGTTTATTGTAAGACTATAAATACTCTACCTTCCAAGGTAGAGAATTGGAGCTCATAATAAGATCTTTTCTTTCTCTCACTAAGTTCCCTAAACCTCTAACTTTCTCTCTCTAGAACTCACCTTTATACGCCCACTTTATGTTATGGTTTGATGTGTATGTGAAATTCCAATATCCAACAATTGGTATCAAGAGCCATAGTTAGATCATATCTTACATATCTTTGGATTTCTAGTGGTTTTTAGGTGGTTTTTGAGTTTGAAAAAGTTTAGTGGTTTTTGCATCATTTGGTTAATTTCTAGTGTTAAAGTTTGGATTTTGATAGTACTTTTGTGTTTAGAATCATCTCAAGTGTTTAGGTTTTGATTTAGAAGGTTTGAATCATAGTGGTTGGGTTGTTTTTGGATTGAAAAGTGGTGTTTATGTGTTTTTCATGCTAGCGACTTGAGCCACGGAAAAGTTTTCTTGGTAGCGACTTGCTTTACAATTTGGTAGCGAGTTGTAGTTGAAAGTCGTAGCGAGTTAGGGTTAGCGACTTGTCTAGTGAGACAAGCCGACAAACAAGATCAGATTAGTGGACTCCCCACTACGAGTAGCGACTTGGTTTAAGCTAGCGACTTGTACTTTATATTGTTAGCGACTTGGTGTTAGCGAGTTGGTACCTAGCGAGTTGCTATTTAGCGACTTGAATATTTAGCGACTTGGTGCTTAGCGAATCACGCCAAAATTTTGTTAACGACTTGGTTTGTAGCGAGTTGTTATATAGCGACTTGGAACTCTAGCGACTTAGCACTTAGCGACTTGGTTCATTGTTTTGTCCTAGCGACTTGGGTGATTTCCTTTGAATACGGTTTTCTCTTGATTCAAGAAAATCCGTGAAAGAATCTATTTCCGGTTTAATCATAGAGTTTTAAAATCCGCTTAATGTTAACATGTCTTCCAACGCTCCTACAATCATTTCCACTTATTGTCGAGGACGCCTTCAAGCGGTGGCTCGAGATACTCGCCCACCGATGCTTGACAGAATCGACTACGACTCGTGGGCTCAACGAATCGATTGTCTTGTCTTGGGAAAGAAAATGGAGTCAACATTCTCAAATCCATTGATGAAGGACCATATCGGGTTGAGACGACTAGAGACTTAATTGATACAAATGAAGATGGAACAACGATCTATGGAATTGATGCACCAAAGACATATAATGAGCTCGATGATAAGGAGAAAAGAGATTCGATGTCGATATCGTGGCTTCTAACATCGTACTTCAAGGTCTTCCAAAAGATATCTACAAGTCGATCAATCACAACACCAAGCAAAGGCGTTATGGGATAATGTCAAAATGCTTCTCTCGTGTTCGAATTAACTATGGAAGACAGAGAATCACAACTCTATGATGAATTTGAACACTTCAAGATGAAACCGATGAGAGTGTTTATGAGTACTATGAGATTCCACAAGCTTGTTAATGATATGAGGAACATCGAATGACTATGCCTAACATTCAATGAACTCAAAATTTGTGAACAACATGAATCCCGAATGGCACAGTTTGTCACTACGTGAAGCTCACTAAAGGATCAAGAATACAAACTATGAGCAACTCTATGCCTTCCTCCTTCGTAATGAGAGACATGCTATGTTTGAAAAAGGATTCTTAATCGGTTCAAAACCAACCGGGAGAGTCAAGCTCTTCAAATGACTCAACCGCCTTCTACTCAAACATCGGAATCACAACCAAAGCCTCATAAGTCATACCCATGGGTAATGGTAATCACAAACTCATTCACGATCCTATGTTCAAACAAGTCGATGCCGATGCACACGTGGAAACTTCATTAATCAACTAGCTCTTCCGATTAGTCAAAATATGAACTCTCTTCCACACACCAACAACAATCTCGAACCGCCCAATCCACATAATCAAGCCACCGCCGAGATGGGAAGGTTATGGTGCAACCAGTTCAAGAACGACAAGACGAACAAGCAAGAGGTGGAGTGGTAGAGGTTATGCCGCAAATCGTAACAAAGGAAGGAATGGAAATCGTGGTCAAGCAAAGCCAATCAAATGTTACAATTGTGGAGGTGAGGACACATTGCAAGGAACCGCACATCACCAAAACGCCTCGAATCTTGCCGAGTACTTGAGGATAAGATGTTGCTTGTGCAAGCTCGGGATAATGGTCCCACTTTGGATGAAGAGGAATTGTTGTTCTTGGTCGAGGAAATGCTAAGACATATGATGCGATGTGGATGAGCAACCAATTTAGGAGATAGGCCATAATCATCGAATGCCTTTCAAGTAGGCGATTGTGATGCATACGACTTTGATGTTGATGAAGAACCCATCGCACAAACCATCTTCATGGCCAAGATTTCTCCAATGGTCTCTCCTAAAGTCTCTTCATCACCACAAGCTAGTCCATCCAAAGACAAACTCATCTTTGAGGTATTAAAATTATACGATGAAGTTGATGAGCAAAAGATACATAACGGTACAATCAATCGTGCTTATTGAATCGATATTGAAAATATGGGTAATATCAATGTTGTCCCATATGATCAATATGTGATACAAAGTGAAAGTGAGATTGTACCAAGTGATGCATCTTCTGCAATCAATAATGATTATGTTTTGATGAATTCACCGCATGTGCCCCGATGATTCTCGTTATTTCGAACTAAATGCCTATAAAGAACGTGTTGCTATTTATGAACAACGTGCAAAATTTGAGTTGACCACCCGTGAGCGGAAATGGATGACCAAATGCGTATAACTATTAGAAAAAGTAGGTTTAGAGAAGAAGTATTAAAACAAGAGTTAAACTCCTTACAAGAAAAACTTTCTAAAACTGCTAAGCAAAAGCAAGAACTTCAAGAAAATTTTAAAATGCTTAAGCAAGAATTCAAGGTGCTAAGGAATCAAAACTTTTGAATGATTTTTCTAATCTAAAACCTTGAAAACAAGCTTGAAAATAAGTTGTACGTACAAGGAAATACCATTCAGATCGCTCACTTAATCACTAAGCATAGAGTCTTAAGCGATAAGCATAGCATTCCCTTGTTGAGGAACCAAATCCAGAGGTCATTAAAAGGCTAGAAATGCTCATAAGGTTCTTTATGATGGCAATGAAATCCTTAAACCCGCAGACAAAACCTAGTTACGTTGAGTGCACCGAGGAAGATAAGAAATCGATGAAGTCACTAGGAAAAGATGAACAAGAAATTAGATGATCCTAAATGTAAAGAGAAGAAAATAAAGATCACACCCCATGATTACAAGAAGGAGAATTGGATTTCTTTGAACATGTTTAAGCCTCAAACGTTGTTAACACCCGAACAAGTGTTCTGGAAAAAGGATTTAGATAAGCAAAATGAAGAGAATCTTGTTGTAACGAACCCTCCCCTTAGGAAAATGCCTAGAGCGACTGTGTATCCTCCTAATACACCAATGCATCTTGTTTCTAGAACAATTGCCACTAAAAGCAAGACCTTAATTAGTCAATATGTTATCTTTCAACTATTTGTTGATTTTGAGAAAACTTGCAAGAAAAGGATCACACCCACCGGTATAATCAAGGAGAAAGGGTTTTGAGCAAACGAAAGAATGTTATTTAATCAAGTCATGCCTTTCTTTAAACAACTAAAAGATCATTTTGAAAGTCTTAAAAGGGAATGAACTTAGACATTAAAGAAATGGAAAAGGAGTTTGATGCAATGATAGTTGAGGTTAGCGACTATGAGCGAGCACTAAAATATAATGAGATTGAGAGGAAGAACTTGCATACATTAAATGAGACTCTTATTACTGAATGTGTTGCTCAAGATGTGTTTTTCACTGCTACAAATTGATCTATTAATGATTCCCAATTTTATGAATTATCTGTTGCCCTGAAAGTCTCCCATGATCGTGTCATTGAGCTTGAAAAGACTAATTCTAAACTAATTGAGAAAATTGAACTGGATGATCACGAGAATTTGGTTAAACATTTTTCTAAACTAGAAGTTGAGCATTTTAATTTACAACTAAAATATCAACATCTTAAAGAAAATGTCAAAACGTCAAATATCAAGACATCCTCGGATGCTCCGAGTTTGATGCGCTTTTTCAAATTAACAAACGTGATGAACGATTCAAGCTCATTGCAACACGATCGTAAAGTTGAAAGCCCAAATCTCTCAATTAAAGGGTCAAACGAACAATATGACAGCTCCCAAATGCCTCCTCCTCTAGATTCTCAGAATTCTTAAACGTTTCATCTTCAAAACTTGGTAAATGCATTACAAAAGGAAAACGAAAGTTTTCTAGAAGAAAATGAAAAGGTTAAACGTCATTTCAATGAGATATTTGAATCAATAAAGGTCACTCGTAACAAAAATAACGAACAAATAGCTTCATTGCAAAAGGAAATTGAGAATCTGAAGAGCCAGGTAAAAGGGAAAATGCCAATGACCAATGGGGGGAATGATGGACCAAAGGTACCTATGGATAACAAATATGCTTTGTCTGTGAAATATGTCCCTCCTCATCTCAGGAATAACAAACTTGCTATTCAAACATATTTCTCATCCCTTAAGGATTGTCTAGAATGTCTACGTGAGATTATTGAAGAGGATAAATTAGAGAAACCACTTGACAATGCAATTGGGCATGCATGCTTATATGCCAAACGATCTCAAGAAATTCTAGAATGCTTAATCACAATATGCCCAAAGTCCTTAGGTGAGAGAGTTAATCCTTTGATTCCATGTTCGATGCCTAGTGCCAAGTATGATATTCATTCGATGCCCAATGTTTTGAAAGAGAACTCTAGTGTGCCTTCTAGGAGTACAAATCCCAGCACTTCTAGTGTTAAGAAAGTGAACCTTGGTGTGCCTGCATGTAATTCAGATCCCAGAACATCTAAACAGGAGATGCAAAGAGTAGCAAAACCAACTAATGTTCCCATTCCCTCTACAGGAGTAATCAGTGACATTAAAGCAAGCAGGTCAAAGTCTCAAGACAATACAATACAAGGAAGGACACGACCTCGCAAGCTAAGAATGTGCATTGGAAGAGAGTAGAAGACCAACCTAGGAACTTTAAGTTTGAGCCGAATAAAACGAATCGTGTTGATTCTAGTATTAGCCATAGGCGTCTTCGTAATTAATTCAATTCGATACTATTTGCAAACCTTGTATTGATGTCCGCTTGAATTTCGCTTTCTAATCATGAATGTGGTGTTAATGTTTTGCCTAATGATGTTAATTGTCCAGCTAATATTGTTAATGTTAAAAATCATGCTAAGAAGGCTAAAAGGCAAAAATGAAAGAAAGTTAGAAACCAAAGGAAACCCACAGAAGAACATTTAGTAAGATAGGCTATTATTGGATACCGTTGATCATAAGACTAATCGACAATGCCCACTAGAAAATGGATGCCTCTTGGTAGAACTATTCCTTAAGAAGTAAGAACACTTTGAATAGGGCTAATACGACACTAGTACCGCATCTATTCATAATGATTCCATTGCCTTAATTTATGATATGAATGCTTCTATTTCGATGTGGGTGTTCCAACCATTGTTACTAACCAAATGGAACCCATTCTTGCATGAGGATCCCAATTATCCGCTTATCCATTCTTGTCTCGTGTTCAATTGCGCATCGCTCAAATCGCTCGTGGAACCGGACTCAGTCGTTCCAAGCATATGATCATGACCGGTCGCGCTCATGAACTTCGTGAGCAAATTCATCGACGCTTAGATTCGGAATGATCATTTCGGTGCAATTATGGGTTATGGAGATTATGTTGTTGGTAAAAGTGTTATCTCCGTGGTTTACTATGTAGAAGGTCTTGGTCATAACTTGTTCTCTGTTGGTCAATTCTGCGATTACGATCTAGAAGTAGCCTTCGTAAAATACACTGCTTCGTTAGAGAACTTGATGGTAAGGAACTTTTAAGAGGTTCACGTGGTTCAAATCTATACACCATCTCTATCGAAGATATGATGAAGTCTTCTCCAATTTTCTTGTCACAAAGGCTTCTAAAACAAAGTCATGGTTATGGCATCGTCGTCTCAATCACTTGAACTTCGCACCATCAATGATCTCTCCGAAAGGACTTAGTTGTAGGTTTACCTAGACTCAAGTATGAAAAGGATCATCTTTGTTCAAAGATGTCAATTGGGAAAAAGCAAGAAGTATGCCCATAAACCCAAACCTACTAACTCGCACGTGTTCTTCATACAATTCATATGGATTTATGTGGACCAATGAGAGTGCAAAATATCTTTGGGAAGAAATATGTGTTAGTTGTGGTTGATGATTACTCTAGATTCACCGGGTCAAGTTCTTAAGGACAAAGGATGAAACTCGATATCATCATCAAACTCATCAAACAGCTGAGTTCGACTTAACAAAACCGCCGTAATTATCGTAATGCATAATGGAACCGAGTTTGTTAACAAACAACTTAGTGAATTTTATGAAAGCGTTGGAATCAGCCATCAAAGAAGTGTTCCACGAACTCCTCAACGAACGGTGTAGTTGAAAGACTAAATCGAACTCTTGTAGAAGCCGCTAGAACAATGCCGATTTACTCAAAGGTTCCAATGTTTCTCTGGGTCAAGCTATTGCCATCGCATGCTACACAAAATCGTTCCTCGATTCACACTTGCTCATGGAAAAACTTCATATGAACTTGTCCAAAACAGAAAACCTAATCTCTCTTCCTTCGTGTGTTTGGTGCATTGTGTTATCCAACTAATGAGGTCAAGACTTAGGCAAACTTAGAGCTAAAGTAGACATTGGAGTATTTGTAGGGTATGCACCAAACAAAAGGGATACCGAATCTACAACAAAAGAACCCGAAATATCATGGAAACAATTCACGTTATGTTTGATGAGTGACCGTCAAATGGCTCTGGACAATCCAGCCAGACCCGCACTTCAAAACAGTCCCATTGGTTCATCCCTTGTACCTAATTATTCTCCAAAGAACTCCATATGTACCTCCATCCAAGATGAGTTAAAGAAATTGTTTGATCCTATGTTTGATGAACTTTATGAGCCAAGTACTAATGAGGTGTCGATTCCTACAACAGAGGTCGCTCATATTCCCGTGATTGAAGTCAATCCTTCCGCCTCAATATCATTAAGTCAAGAAGCGCTGCTCATGATCCTTCGCCTCATCAACAAATCATCATTCTTCAAATGTACATCATGGAACTGCTTCGCATCAATGATGAAGTTAATCCCTTTGCTACTCTTGAAGATGCTCCATTTGAAAATATATTTGCTCTCGAATCTTCATCGAACCATCTTCTTCAGAGACATCGACTCGCTACTTCATCCCTCAACAACTACCACATGAACACCTCGGAAAATGGACTCACGATCATCCATTAGACAACATCATTGAAATCCTCTCGTCCAAAGATCCACACGGAAACAACTTGCAACCGATGCCTTATGGTGCTTCTTCAACTCCGTACTCTCTAAGATCGAACCAAAAGATGTTAAACCGCCATGAATGAAGATAGTTGGTTCAATGCCATGCAAGATGAAATTCATGAGTTTGATTGACTTGATGTATGGCCGTTAGTACCGCTCCAGATCGTGCTATGATTATTGCTCTTAAATGGATCTTCAAAGTGAAACTTGATGAGCATGGTGATGTGTTGAAGAACAAGGCTCGATTAGTTGCTAAAGGATACCATCAAGAGGAGGGTATTGACTTTGAAGAATCTTTTGCTCTGTTGCTCGAATCGAGGCAATCGTAATCTTTTGGCTAATGTCGCTAGTAAGAACATGGTAGTCTATCGATGGATGTAAAGACGGCATTTCGAATCGGAGATCTTAAAGAAGTCGTCACGCCGACCAACCGGAAGGATTTGTGAATCAAGAGCATCCTACTCACGCTTATCGTTTGAAGAAGGCTCTTTACGGTTTAAAGCAAGCTCCAAGGGCATGGTATGATACACTATCAAAGTTTCTTCTATCTACCGGATTTAGCAAAGGAGCAGCTGATCCAACATTGTTCACCGGAAGTCGTGCATACATTTAATTCACGTTTAAATTTATGTTGATGATATCATCTTTGCCTCGATCGACCCCAATGAGTGTGATCGTTTTCAAATGAAATGAGTTCAAAATTTCAAATGTCAATGATGGGACAAATGTCATTTTCTTGGGATTACAAATTTCACAAAGTCCCTGAGGCATTTTCATAAATCAATCTAAATATGCTAATGAGATCTTAAAGAAATTTGGATTTGATTCAAGTGACCACATTGACACTCCCATGATTGATCGAACCAAACTAGATGAGGACCTCTCGGGGATCATGGTAGACCAAACGAAATATCGTAGTATGATTGGATCCTGATGTATCTCACGCCTAGTAGACCGGACATCTTGTTCGCTATTTGCATGTGTGCTAGATACCGTGCTAAGCCTACTAAAAGCACCTTGAAGTAGTCAAACGGGTCTTTCGGTATCTCCAAGGAACCATCAATATGGGACTTTGGTACCAAGGACACCGGTATGTCACTAACGACCTATGCGAGATGTTGATCATGCAGATGTCAAGATACTCGTCAAGCACGTCTGAGGTGCTCGCTTTTGGGTGATAAGCTTGTGAGTGGTCTTCAAAGAAGCAAATGAGCACTTCTATTTCCTCTACAGAGGTGAATACATAGCCATGTCATCGTGTTGTGCTCAAATCCTATGGATGAGATCCCATTATCTCGACTATGGCTTTGTATTCAACAAAATCCTCTCATCGTGATAATAAAAGTGTTATTGCTCTTTCATGCAATAACGCTCAACACTCAAGAGCTAAGCATATCGACATTCGACATCATTTCATCGGGAACAAGTAGAAAAGGTGTGGTGGAACTCTATTTTGTGAGGACCGAATACCGCTTAGCGACATCTTCACCAAAGCTCTTCCTAGAGAACGTTTTGAGTTTATTCTTCCACGACTTGGCCTTAAAAGCCTTCAACCCGAAACACTCAAACGTCTTCAAGAGGAAGAAGAGGAGTAAAGGTTTCCTTCATCTATCTCTTGTAAATATCTTTTCGAAAAGCAAAATACAAAATTATAAAACCTTCAAAAGCAAATAGAAAATTATAAAACTTTCAAAATCCATAAAATTGAAAAATCTTGAAAATTCCAAAATATTGTCTTTTTGTCATGTTTTCCTCGATTCGATAATATCTACGGTCTTTGTGATGTCATTCAAAGAATGACACGGGACTTTAGATGTTGTTCGAATGTTAAAAAAATAAAATAAATAAATAAATAAAAAATAAAAAATTATTTTTGGGAGAAAGTAAAATGGTTTATTGTCATTTCAGGCAGTAACCCGCTTTTCAAAGAAAGAACAGAGCCATACTTTATCATGTTTTCAAAATTCTATGCTCTGATTTTATAAACATTTATCTGCTGAAAACTAACTGCTTTGAAAAATAACTCGTACTCTATTTTTATAATCATCTGGACTTATTTGTCAAAATATCTATCTCTCAATCAACATCCTATGTCATTGATTGAGGGGGAGAATGATTTCAATTAAATTAAAAGGTTATTTGGCATTCAATTATTTTCAAAAGATATTCATGCATGTTTTATCAATGGAGTTTAAAGTCTTAAAATCCGATCCTTATCAGTTAAAACGCTTTCATAATCAAGTCACAATTCTCCTTAAAAGCTTTCAAAATCAATTTAAATCTATAAGAGATCACAAATCTCAAATGATTTGATAATTGTGATAGGGGGAGAATGTGTGATTTAAATTGGATTTAAACTGATAATTCGGTAAATGGTTTTATAAGGATGTACATGCTCTCCTTCCCACATGTGACAAACGATTTCAAATTTTCCATGCACATGTTGAGGGGAGCATCTATCTTAAACCTATGATTTGAAACGTGATCACTTATCTCAATGTGCGTGTTCCTCTAGTATGTGCAAAACTCTTTTCAAATCTCGAGGCACATATTGAGGGGAGCAAAATTATGAAAATCTCATCCTTCCCAAAATGCTTTATCTACTTGATTTGATCGTGGAAGTGAGGTTGATATCTTTTAGAAAATGGTAATCAAAGAAGTTTATTCTTCCTCTTGCCTCCGTGTGCAAAACAATTTCAAACATTTGATGCACATGTTGAGGGGGAGCACTTGTTCTAAAAATATCAAAAAACAATTCAGGTACAAACTGCTTAGATAATACATCTTAAGTATCTGGATTGATTTTCAAATGGTTTTCAATTGGTTCCAATGGCAGATGAACAATACCAAATAGACCGACCAACCTTTCTTTATGTATGGAGATATAAGGATGATAAGGTTAGATATGTGTTCCTATGATCCGCCAGATCCGGAGGGATCTACCCAGGGACTATCTACTAGTTAGTGTAGACTTCTTAGGTATGATGATAAAAGGAGAAAAATGAGATATGGGAAGAGTGCGGACTGAGACTGAGCTAGTAATGGAATAAACCCAACAAGGTTCTAGGTATGAAGTCTTGGTAAGCAAGGGGTTGAAGAATTAAAAGAATTGAATGAGAAAAGGGTGAAAACAAATAGCCTTCCATTGATTCAACCTTAGGGCGTAAACCGGTTCAATTCATTTGCTATCGGCGGTTACCAAGGTAACACCGGTATTGAAGACAAGACGTCATGGACCCAAAGACGACCGCACTTCAATCTTCCCAAACCACTCAAGTTCCTCTTAAAAGGGCTTGTTTCATTCTCACGGGAACCTACATTATCTATCGACTTTCTTAGAGATTGTTGATATTGAAGGAGGAGACCCTCTCCCTAGTCTCCGATACAGATCCAAATATGCACAAATTGAGTCTAGAGCCACGAGATCATCAATAAATCTCATTAGGACACTTTCAATGAAGACTATCTGTTTCACATAATGTGGAAAGAGAGATTATATCTTGAGTCCTCGATTATCCTTGTGGTATTGCTGTAACATCCGAGTGATATGCAAACATATTCACAATGAAGATGGAAAGCCCTCTGGAGCCAACATCAAACAAGCTCTCACGGTGGGTGGCATGTGAGATCTATTCAATAGATCAACCATGTGACAACCGAATGAAACAATGGGGCGATTCAATCTTTTGAATCAATCTCGTTCAGTTATAGATTGACGGATACCTTTGAAAAACCGGTCATTGTGCTTAAAAACTCTTTTCTTTAGCACATTGACCGTGTTCGAATATCTCAAATCAAAGGTGTTTTATGATTGATAATTGATTTTCATTAAAACCTTCGTTGTATTGCAAAAACAATTTCTATTGAGCAATACACGATTGTCTTTCAAATCTCTTTTCATCAATCAAGAAATTTCTATTCATTGGTTCACTCACTCCGTGTTGTCTTCTTTGAGATGTTCCGGTTTGAGAATAGCTAGAGAAGTCTGCGAAACCCCGTCAAGGAAATTCTTAATTATACTTGATCACAGGCAAGATTTGTATCGATCAACGGGAACCGTGGGCGTGTACATCAATTCCACGAAAGTGATCAAAGACACTTTCGTGCGCTTTATTGCTAACTGCTTTATGCGGTACACCCGACGCTTGTAAATGATCGAATGAAGCGGTCAATCCATAGCCGCATGCTCACACTACACATTCATCTCAAAAGAAATCATGATAAGTGCATCAATGACTCGATATTTTCACTCCATGCTTCGCTATGTCACGCCAATATCATGAATCAACGAAAGCTTCCGCTACTCTGATGAGAAGATATCATGATCCAGAATGTGAGCATGTCGGTCCAAAAGTCACAACATCACATAATACCAACACCACAATGGATGTCTTAGAGATTTTTGTTAGCTGATGATCTCAAAAGCTGGCTTAAAACTATTATCACGTGGATCAGTAAAAGACCTCCACTTGGATTAACCAAACATGCATTGAGAAGAATCTATGTCTACGAGCTTCAGAGTCAAGTACTACATCAAGAATGCAAGAACGATCTTTAATGCCATATCTGGTTGTATTCAATGTAATTTTAGTACATGATTGAGGTGACCTCCTTAGGGAGATTGTTAGAATTAGAAATTCCGTATTAAAGAGTCGGTCACCTCAAGTATATGTAATCGTTAGAAAGCTCGTAGTCGTAGTTATTTTAAGTTAAGTAGTATTTAGTTTAGTAACACCGTGGAGGACGGACGGTCTTTACCCACCGTATGCCCGATCCACACCCGATGTGTGGCGTTTTATTGTAAGACTATAAATACTCTCTACCTTCCAAGGTAGAGAGTTGGAGCTCATAATAAGATCTTTTCTTTCTCTCACTAAGTTCCCTAAACCTCTAACTTTCTCTCTCTATAACTCACCTTTATATGCCCACTTTGTGTTATGGTTTGATGTGTATGTGAAATTCCAATATCCAACATACGGACTCGGTATTTAGCTTTGTACCGGAAAAAGGTGTAAGCAATGTTGTGAAGGCTTCTCCGCCAAGTTGAAGGAGTTTGTTGACATAGTGCTTGAACTCTCGAGTAGGTGACTAGGGGAGTAGAGTAGGGCAAGGATGGTGTCCTTGTAGCCGAACCACTATAAATCGGTTGTGTCATTTCTATCCTTTACTTTACTTTATTTGCTTGCATTATCATTAGATCTATACTCTCTAATCATCCATACGATCTCACATAATATCGAATCTAAAGTTTTATAAAACCAACATAAAATCGGCAAAACTATTCAACCCCCCCTTCTAGTTTTCCACAATTGGCATCAAGAGCTAAATTTATAAAAGTTTTAAAGTAAATTGTATTTTAAAAACTTTTCGAGCACTATGGGTTCTGAAAATTATAAGGAAGGGCAATCTATGCAACGACCACCACTACTTGAAACTAATGGTTTTATTTATTGGAAAAGTAGATTCGAAACGTATGTGAAATCTAAAGATATTGATCTTTGGTACATTATTGTTGTAGGCGATTTTGAGGCTACCTCAAAAGATGATAAAGGAAATTTAGTTAACATACCTCATGATAAACTAAACGATGAGATGAAGAAAAAGCTTTCTAAAAATAGTGAAGCTAAAATGGTTTTATATAATGCTTTACCCAAAACGGAATTCGAAAAGATTTCTATGCTTAAAACCTCTAAAGAAATTTGGAATTCTTTAGTTGTAACTCATCAAGGTAATCAACAAGTTAAAAATAATAAAATTGATTTATTTGTTCAACAATATGAACAATTTTCAATATCGGATGAGGAAACTATAGATCATTCATTTGCTAGTTTTAATACTATTATTACATCTTTACAAGCACTTGATGAATCTTTTTCTAGCCGTAACCATGTTAGGAGATATCTAAGGGCACTTCCATCCAAGTGGAGATCCAAGGTGATGACGATCGAAAAGTCAAAAGATTTGACAATCCTCACCCTTGATGAACTCATAGGCAACCTAAAAGTCTATGAGCTTGTCCTTGCTAAGGATTCTGAAGCTGCAAAGGTTAAAGAGAAACACAAATCTCTTGCCCTTAAAGCCAAGAAGGCCTCAAGCGATGAAGAGAACTCTTCTTCGGATAGTGACGACGAAGAGTATGCCATGGCGGTAAGGGACTTTAAGAAGTTCTTTAGAAGGAAGGGAAGATACGTCAAACAACCATATGACGACAAGAAAGGATTCCGGAAAAGCAAAGAGGATGAAAAGCCAAGGGATGATCGTGCTTGCTTTAGATGTGGGGACCCAAACCACTTTATTAGCAAGTGTCCCAAAAGGGATGATCAAAAGGCATTTGTGAGCGGCTCGTGGGGAATGAGCGAGGAG
This sequence comes from Chrysanthemum lavandulifolium, assembly GCA_022545495.1. Lineage (NCBI taxonomy): Eukaryota > Viridiplantae > Streptophyta > Magnoliopsida > Asterales > Asteraceae > Chrysanthemum > Chrysanthemum lavandulifolium. The sequence continues at coordinate 119,659,994 of CM040239.1, forward strand.
GAGGACGAAGAAATTTGTCTCATGGCAAATGACGAGGTATGTCACGAATACTATAGTAGCTCATCATTACATGATGACTCATTGCATGATGAATATGACAAACTTTGAAAATTAGCTTAAAAGTAATCAACAAAAACAAATTTTTGAAAAATCAAAACCAACGTTTAGATAAGGTCATAGGAAAGTTAAACGAAAGAACCTTAAGGTCTCAAGTCCAAAACCAAAGTAGTCTATTTTGTTTCGTTTCAGCCATAGAACCTAAGAATACACAAGAAGACATAAAAGATGAAAGTTGGGTAATGGCAATGCAAGAAGAGTTAAATCAATTTGTTTCTAATGATGTTTGGACACTTGTCCATCCACCTAGTAATCAAACCATAATAGGAACCAAATGGGTTTATAAAAACAAATTAGATGCAAACGGAGTAGTGTCTAGGAAAAAGGCTAGACTCGTTGCTCAAGGGTATAACCAACAAGAAGCAATAGACTTTGATGAGACCTATGCTCCCGTGGCTAGATTAGAGTCTATAAGAATACTTCTTGCTTATGCTTGTGCTAATGATCTAAAGCTTTACCAAATGGATGTCAAAAGTGCTTTTCTAAATGGTTTTATTAATGAAGAAGTATATGTAGCTCAACCTCCGGCTTCATCGATTTTGAAAACCTAAACATGTGTATAAATTAAAGAAAGCCCTTTACGGTCTTAAACAAGCTCCAAAAGCTTGGTATGATAGACTCAAGTCATTCTTAATCAAACACAACTATACCATGGGGTTAGTTGACAACACACTTTTTACTAAGAAAAGAGAGTCACATATAATCATAGTTCAAATATATGTAGATGATATTATATTCGGATCCACTTGTCAAGACATGTGTGATGATTTCTCTAAAATCATGCATGACGAGTTCGAGATGAGTATGATGGGAGAACTTAGTTTCTTTCTTGGTCTACAAATCAAACAAGTGGAAGATGGTATCTACTTTAATCAATATAAATACATAAAAGAGATGTTAAAGAAATTCGGTTTAGAAGATTCGAAACCAATTAGGACAACAATGTCATCCGACACCAAACTCACAAAAGATGAAGACGGCGAATCCGTTGATAATACAAAATATCGTGGCATGATTGGTAGTCTTCTCTACCTCACGGCTAGTAGGCTGGATATCATGTTTAGTGTTTATCTATGTGCTAGGTTCCAAGAAGACCCTAAAACATCACACCTAGAAGCCGTAAAAAGGATATTTAGATATATTAAGGGTACAACACAATTAGGATTATGGTATCCTAAGGGCACGGGAGTAGAAACAATTGTATATGCAGATTCTGACCATGCAGGTGATTATGTTGATCGAAAAAGTACAAGTGGGGTGTGTACTTTTATGGGATGTTGTTTAACATCTTGGTTTTCCAAGAAACAAACGGCACTAGCGATATCAACAACCGAAGCCGAATACGTCTCCGCCGGCAAAGCATGCCAACAAGCACTATGGATGAAACAAGCGTTAGTTGACTACGACATTCATCTAAGCGACATAGCCATTCTATGTGACAACAAGGGTGCCATCGATCTAAGCAAGAATCCGGTATGGCATTGTCGCACAAAGCATATAGAGATTCGTCATCACTTCTTAAGAGACAATGTTCAAAAGGGGAACATCTCTATTGAGAAGGTAGCATCCGAAGACAACATAGCCGACGTCCTCACCAAACCGTTGACGCGGGAACAATTCAACCTACTTCGTCTTGGTCTTGGTCTCATGGAACAAACGTCGTAATTTACTTTTTGACTCTACAAGGTATGTAAACACTAGCCTTCCTCTTTCTGAGTCTAGGATCTCTATTTCACGCACAACTCACAAACAATACGGGAATTTTCAAAACCCAAGATAAGTTCTTCACTTATAACTCATAGTTTCTCTTATTTTCTTTCAAAAATAAGTACAAGTTGCAAACACATAATTACATACACATCTTCTTTTCAAAGGATAAAACAATTTTTATTCACACAAAGAAACCTCTTTTCAAAATATTTTCTAAAAAGATGATACCTCTTCCCGTATCAATTTCACAAAAGCAATTTCTCACATCTAGGACAAATCGCTTTTTCATTGTTAATACAAAGTAAAAACCCGTTTTCATTGCATCTCATGTCTTTTGAATGCTAAAGAGGACACATAACTAATATGTGTTTTCAGGTACATTCATTCAAGAAACAATGAATTAGGAGCACTCGGGTTATCTCACATAATAGTATGCTTTTTCAATTATAGTTTATTTCCTTTTTTTTTCTTAGGAGTCGAGATAACCGCAACTCCAAATAGTTTGCATATAGGCACACACTAGGCACAAATGTTTCCAAAAAGGAAAGTTTTGAGCTGCCTGTATCACCAGCACCACGGATCCCAGCCTTAATTCTGGACGGATCCCTCAAGGGAAGGATCCGTGGGATCCGTGAGACAGAAGCTTGTTTAACTTCTATTTTTCTCATTTTTTTAGTATGGGATTTAATGCTTGTTTTCTCATGATCACATGGCTTAAATTCATATCTAATCATTAGATTTTAATCCAGATTTTGGGTCAAGCATTCATTGCAATGCAACATTTTTTTATAAGAAGGATTCCCAACATTGTTTGCTATTCATCTCATCCTCACAAACACAAACCACCATGTCTTCCAAAAGATCAATCAACATAGATGAATCATCTAGTGCAACCAATCCATTTCAAGAAATCCAATCCTCCCACTTCACCAAATACAACCTTTCAAGACTTTGAAATATGTAGGATCGTTATTTTATTGTGTTAGATGATTCGGTGGTCTTGGGAGATCAAAATACATGTTTTCCATTTTAGAGAGAAAGTAGAGAGAGAGGGTGTTCTTGCTAGAGGTTTACACAAATTGTAGAGTATTAGATTATGAGCACCACCCTTCCATGGATGGAAGGGGTATTTATACTTACAAAATACACGACCTCCTATCGGCCTCGTGGATCGTGGATACAGTGGGTAAAGACCCGTCCTTCCTCCACGGTGTTGCACTAAACTATTTTACGCTACAAACTAACTAATAAAACAATAAATAACGTGACTAACGACAAATCTACGAGCTAACTTATGCTAGATAACATTTGGGGTGACCGACTCTTCACTAAGAAATTTTCCAATTCCTAACAATCTCCCCTAAGGAGGTCACCCCATGTTTTACATTTCAATCCTAGCATTCTATTCTTGACATTGTTCTTGAGCTCGAGACTTGAATTCTTCATTTCGCAATCTTTGTGCTTTTGTAGTGCAACTTCAAAGTCCGCATTGATCTGTACTTTCGGTGGAGGTCTTTGAACCGATCCACATCTTGATGATCTTCGAGCTTTTTGAGATCATCACCACAAGAAATCTCTGATCACCCTTTATTGTGTTGCCATCATGTGAAGTTGTGACTTTTGGACCGACATGCTCACACTTTTGAATCATGACATCTTTCCATCGAGTAGCGGAAGCCTTCATCGGTTCATGATATTTGCGCAGAAGATAGCGTAAGCATAGTATAAAAATATCGAGCCGTGTTATGTAGATATGCACCACCATGATTTCTTCAATTAAGTGTGGATGTTGTGAACATGCGGCTTTGGATTGACTCCTCAATTCGATCACCGCAATCGTCGGGTGTACCGCATATGACGATAGCAATAAAGCGCACGAAAGTGTCTTTGATCACTTTCGTTGAATTGAGGTACACGCCCACGGTTCCCGTTGATCGAGACAAGCACGCCTGTGATCGTAGGATTCCTAAGAATCTCCTTGACAGGTTTCGCAATGTTCTAGCTGTTCTCAAACCGAACGCCTCAAAGAAGACAACACGGAGTGAGTGAACCAAATAATTGAGATTCACCGATTGATGAAAATGATTTGAAAACAATCGCGTATTGCTTGAAGAAAGAGTTTTGCAATACGACGAAGGTTTTATGAGAAAGATCAATTTTCAAACAAAATACTTTTGTATTAGAGAATGAGTACACATTCGACGTGCTAGCGAAAAGAAGAGATTCGCACATCGAACGGTTTTTCTAAAAGTATTTTTCAATCGATATACTTTTGAATTTGAAATGAATACACATTCGACGTGCTAGAGAAAAGAAGGTTTGCACATCGAACGGTTTTTCCAAAAGTATTCGTCAATTCCATTCTGGACCAAGGTTGATTCAAGACCGAATCGCCCATTGTTTCTATCCGCTTGTCACAAGTTTGATCTTACGAGAAGATCTCACATGTCACCCACCAAGAGCTTGTTAGATGTTGGCTCTAGAAGGATTTCCATCTTCATCGTGAATATTTTTACATATCACTCGGATGTTCGGCAATACCACAAGGATAATGCGTAGGACTCTTAATATATACTTACTTTCCACATTGTGTGAAAAGCAAGTCTTCAAGAATTTAGTGTCCTAACGAGATATTGTGGATGATCTCTTGGCTCTAGACTCAATAGTGCATTTTGGTTCCCGTGTCGGAGACTAGGAGAGGGTCTCCTACTTCAATATCAACAATCTCTAAGAGAAAGTCGATAGATAATGTCGGTTCCCGTGAGAATGAAACAAGCCCTTTAAGAGGAACTTGAGTGGCTTGGGAAGTTTAGTGCAAAGGCATCACCGGGTCCATGATGTCTTGTCTTCAATACCAGTGTTACCTTAGTAACCACCAAGAGCATATGAATTGAACCCGTTTACGCCCTAAGGTTGAATTGATGGAGGGTTATTTCTTTTCACCCTTTTATCATTCATTTCTTTTCATTCTTCAACCCTTCAAGCTTACCGAGACTTCATTACTAGAACCTTGTTGGGTTTATTCCAAGACTAGCTCTGCCTCAATCCGCACTCTTCCCATATTCTCACTTTTCTCCTTTTTCAATATACCTAAGGACTCTACACTATCTAGTGGATTGTCCTCGGTAGATCCCTCCGGCTCGCGGATCGTGGGAACAAATACCTAACCTAACCATCCTTATAACACCATGCATAAAGTAAATTGGTCGGTCTTTTGGTATTGCTCTTTCCTTCATGAAACCAATTGAAAAATCATTTGGAAAACCAATCAAGGTACTTGTGATACGAGATCAAAGCATTTTGTACCTTAATAGTTTTGATCATTTAGAAAACCTCCCCCTCAACATGTGCGTGTGATTTTAGAAATTGTTAGGCACATGGAGGCAAGAGGACTTTGAAATATTTTCTTTGATCACAATTTTCATACGAAAAAGCCATTTGATTTTCTTGGTAAAATTCTCCCCTCAATATGTGCATAGGATTTTGAAATCATTTTATCACATAGAGGCAAGAGTTCTTTGAAGCACATCCACAATCACAAAATCCATTAAGAAAACCATTTGAAAACACAATCAAGGTACTTTATAATCTCTTTTAAAAACTTTTGTACCTCGATGGTTTTGCTCCCCTCAATATGTGCTTCAAGATTCGAAAGCGTTTAGCACATATGAGAGAGCGACTGCACAATTTCAAAATCGATCACCTTTATCAAATTTCATTATTAAATCACAAATTCTCCCCGATCAAAATATCAAACCCTTTGAGATTTTGGATCCCAAGTGATTTAATTAGGTTTAGAAAACATGGGAGAAAATGTGGCCTTGTTTAAATACTCATCCGGTTTTTGGATAAATCCTCCTCCTCAACATGTGCATTATGTATATTGAAATCGTTTGACACATGGAGGCAGGAGTGCCTTTAAAGGACTAAAACCAATTCCATTTAAAACAGATTTGAGATTTAAAACACGATCTCTACCCCGATCAAAATATCAAACCATTTGAGATTTGTGATCCCAATTGATTTAAATCATTTATAAAATTTTGGGAAAGACGTGGCTTGATTTAACTTTGAAAATGATGATAAGGACCAAATCTAGACATTAAAGATTGTTAGTGTCGGTATGATAGTTTTTAAACGATCTTTAAGTAAAATAAAACAGCTTCACAATCAAACAAGAATGTAAAAATTTCATTTTGTAAGATCTTTGAGTTTTAAAGAAAATCATACCATGACATAACATTAAATCTTTAGATCACCACTTTATTTCGTACAATCCGGACTTTTATGAAGCAATATTGTTTGAAAATATTTTATTCAAAATCACTCTCCCCTCAAACCATGACAAGAGTCGATGATTGAGTGACTTAAGTTTTGATAAAATGAAGTCCGTGATTTTCAAAATTTAGTCCAATATATTTTCAAAACAATATTTTTCCATTTTCAAAACAATATTTTTCAAAGTTTTTAGAAAATGGTATCATCACGATTATCCCGCACAAAGATATGTTAGGTGGTTGAGAAGCTTCGTTGTTGTTGTTGGGCTTGGAAGAAAACCGTCTGCATATGCAAGTGAGACTTCTTCTTATGTTGCATTTTGAATGCCAACCGAGGTCCAATTTAAGCTCCGTTTCTTCAATCACTTAGAAGAAAACCATCTGCGATGCAAGTGAGACCTCTTACGTTGCATTTATGCCAACTCTCCATTGAAGTCCAATTAAGCTCCGCTTTCTTCATTTGTCAACCCAAGATATCGTTACCCTTTCCTTGCGGCATCCAATCATGTTCATTTGTGGGATCCGGATCGGGAACATTCTTATATACCAATATACCGCATATGTTAGTGAACACACATACAAATATATGGTGGTCGACAACACCCAAACAAAGAATCGACTAATAAAAGTCAATCCAACATATCAATCGATCATGTAAGGTATGGGAATAATGTGTTTCTCAAACTCTAATCATCTAAACCTAACAATCATATCCTAGGCACCTAGTCCTTCAACATAGGTTAATATCATTTTAATTAAGCATATTAGGATAATTAAGAAAGCCCGTTAGATGATATAGATTTGAAAACATTCTCCCCTCAATCAATGACTCATTTTGTGAAAAGTTTAAAAGTGTCAAGTCATTGATTGAGTTTTCAATTTAATAAAACATCGAATCGATTGTTTTAAAGCAACTCATTTTCCACCATTTTGAAAACACCAAATATTTTTCTCAAGAATTTTAGACGGAAAAACATTTGTGTAGGAACAATGATCCTTCGACATACTTTCCTCATATTGTTTTTAGGATAAGTGCACGAAATATTTGAAAATTGGTTTAGCGTAGCACTTTCCTTTCTTGAAAAACGGGTTGCTATCGAAATAATAGCAAACCATGGTTTAAGCGGGTTACTGATCAAATAACTACAAGCCATAGTTTGAAGCGCGGGTTACAATCAAATAATCAGAAGCCATATTTTGAGACATGTTTAGAAAAGAATATTTACACCTCCTGCTCGAACTTCATCTAAAGTCCCGTGCCATTATTGAATGACATTTCTAAGACCGTAGATGTTATCGATACCGAAGACATGTCTAGAGAAAACATATTTTGGAATTTTTGAAATTTTCGATTTTTATGGATTTTGTTGGTTTTATATTTTTCTATTTTCTTTTCTTGGTTTTATATTTTTCTATTTTGTTTTGTTGGTTTTATATTTTTGTATTTTGTTTTTCGAATAAATATATACAAAGATAGAGTAGATGATATAGTTAAAGAAGATGATGATACGAGTACCGAGATAAGGATATCGAGCAGCCCGTTGTAGAAGATAGAAGTCATCATCCCTTAAACATTCACCACCAAAGCTTCCAAGGGCTCTAGAATTGAAAGAAATTGAACCATCCGAAAGTGAGACTCGCGACTTCCCCAAACCGAAAATCCTTTGGATGAGCGATTCAAGCTCTATTTCAAGCTTTCCTTAGCCAGTGCACAGAGATGCACACCATAATCATAAATCCACCGCTCCATTTAAGACCGATAATCGAGATTCTCCGCTCGAGGTTATATCATCCAATAGAAGAACAACGTATCATCCCACTCATAAATAATCTTCTCAAATTTCATAACCACCAAGTCCGAGCAATCCATTCCAAAAGGTGTCAAGAGAACACTTCCCCACGTAGTTGAATTGATGCGAACAGTCTCTTAGACTAGAGCTCACGAACCCGAACACACAAACCCAAGACAAAGAAACTTATACATCAAGTAGCCAAGAACTTAAGTCCAATAGCTAAAGAATAACCCCCATGTTCACATTTCTCTCTCCCCGATGAAAGTGTATGAAGCTCAAGAACCAAGTACACAATGCCCAAAGAGAGAACAACCGATAACATTGAAGAAGCGGGCCGAATCATCGATTATCTCTGCGGGTGACAATCTCTGCGGATGTCAACACCGAATAAGTGATTATATCTCGAATCACAGATTAAGCCCTCAAGTGAGATAGTGAGCATCCCCAATGTACACAATTTCTATCATCATTGCACTTTTGTACCTCTTTATCTTCGAAAACTTTCTATTACATCACTTCCCCACGTAGTTGGAATAAAAACACCAAAAGCCTTGATGAGTAAAACCTTGAGTTTCTCTCGGTCATGACATTTGTCTTCCGGGATATCTTCAATCACTTAGAAGAGTTAAGTTCATCAAGTTTACTCGCCATGAGTCAAACCTTGAGTTTCTCTGCGGTAATAACATTTGTCTTCCCGGATATCTTCAATCACTTAGAAGAATTAAGTTCATCAAGTTTACTCGCTTTGTGTTTAGATGTGAGTCTCCTTCCCCGTTTCTGGTTTTGATGATTCAGAATCAGCAACTCTTTGAATGCCCAAATACTTGAAATTTGTTGAGAAGATCGCTTGAAGTCTTTGTGAGAATCAACTTGCTGAAGACTCTCTCTGACAATTTATATCAACCCTTCTGTAGACAAATTGTTGTGACCACTGAAGAAGAAAACCCGCTATACCATACTTGAAACTGAAGTCAACTTCCCCACATTTGTATCTTAAGCTTGCACCTAATGATGGAAGAACGGTGTAGAGAATTTATGCTTCAAGCAAATCTCTAAGTACTCACTACCCAAACAAAGTATGAGACATTAACACCTCTTGCGATTATCCACACCGTCATATGCGTGTGACACTGAGTAAAACAAAGTAACTCCTAATAGTGATAGTTAACCAGGTCTTCAACCATCCACCTCGATCTGGTAACTAGATAAACCAAGTCTTCAACTCAAATTCTTAAGCCCGAGCAAGTTATCGAATAAGAACACGCCTTTGTGAAAGTCAACTTCAATATCAAATAAGTGATAAATGATTAACTCAAGTAATCAACTTGAGTCAAATGTCCAACAATAGTCAATATCAACGTCTCGAGGAGTCATCATAAAGAATATGAGCAAGTCTAATTGGGAATTGAATTTGACTTATAACTTTCTCCCAATTAGTGCTCTCCCAAACCGACAACTGCTTGATAAATGCCCGATTAAGAAGAAGTCTTTAGATCGTTAAATGCAACTCGCCTTTAGTCTTCTAACATGTAGCGAAAATGTAGAACCGATCAGACTCGACCTTCTTCAAGATTGTGCATTGGGAATAGATAGTTAACATCTTCAACTCACACCAAAAAAGATCCCACCAAAAGCATCCCAATTAACTTACATCTTGCAAATCCCTTAACTAAAATCTCTCCCAATCAAACAAGAATGTAAAGATGTTCATCAAGGAAATCGAGAATCGTGCCGCAACGAACACACAAGATGGTAACACCAAACTACCAATCACATCAAACAAGAACGAGAGATTGTTCGAATCATCATGTTGATGTATACGTGAAGCATTAACCGGAAGCACTTTGTCGATAAACTCATCAATCCGAGTGAAGATGTCAACCAACGGCTCTTAGAAGAACAACTCCATGTGAAGATGACCCGATAAGAAGAAGTTCGGTTCTTACATGAGTTTAGAGCCGTATGACCATTTAAATTCTCAAATATCAATCAACAATGCAAAAAATTCACACTTCTTCTCCCCCTCAAGAATTGCATACGGAGATGCCATTCTTGACTAAATAAGTGAAAATCATCCGAATGTTCTATTCACACTTCTCTCCCGCAAAATAAGCACATGATGTCGCCATCTTCATTATAATCGAGCAAGTGGAATGAGAAAACAATCAGTGGTAGCCCGGTTCACTTTATGACTGAAGCGCATGGAAAAAGCATGAAGCATGTTGATGAGAATGGTCATTAATTAGAAGATTTCTCTTCTTCAGAAGATAAAGCGCATCAAACGCACACTTTTCTTTTCTTTAGAGAACGAGGCATGAACTGTTGTGTTCATACGTCATAAGAAGATTTCTCTTCTTTCAAGATAATGCGCATCAAACGTATACATTTCTTTTCTTTGGAGTACGAGGCCAATCAAGTGAGATTTCATAAGAGGATTTCTTCTTTTAAGATAAAGCGCATCGAGACGTACACTTTTCTTTTCTTTAGAGTACGAGGCGAATCAAGTGAACAGACGTCATAAAAGATTTCTCTTCTTCATAAGATAATGCGCATTACATTTCTTTTCTTTAGAGAACGAGGCATGAACTCAAGTGTTCATACGATAAGGCCCGAGATAAAGCGCCTTGCGTACACTTTTCTTTTCCTTAGAGTGAGGCATGAACGTGTTCATAATCTCTCTCTTTTCAACTCTCTTAGCAAAACATGTAATCAACCCCATTATCATTCAAGAGGCTTTTTGTAGTGACGGTGATGGAGAAAACCCAATATGATGAATTTGACCTCAAGTAAACTAACCCGAACTCGTGACTTAAACTTGCACATATGTAACAAAGAGCGGTGCCGAGAATTCATGCTCCATTGAATCTCTAAGTACTCTATACTCTTCAACCAACCAACCATCGAGTATAAGACGATATCACCTCTTGAAAATCCACAATTGAATGTGACATCGAGCACTACAACGTAACTCCTTAAAGTGATAGTTATTTTGAGGTGTAAGAGCCCAATTCCCCAAGTGGTAAAAGAAAAGGTAAAAGTCACCCAACAATAACTAGATTTCCAAGTCTTTGTTTTTAATAATAAGCTTGAACAAGGATCATGAAGAATCTTCATCCAACCATCCCGATACCTTCGGATACTAAGTACACTTGCTCGTGATAATTCACTTCAACCTCAAATAAATAATACCGAATTAACGCCGTTGTCACATCTTCCGATTAAAAGCTCAAATCTAGCCTCCTTTGACGTTTTAATTGAACTATAATAATGGATTCATCCCGACCATGGTTTAATGAGCATAACCCGTAAAACTTTGAAGTAACCAAACCGCCATGACGAATATCCAAACACACATCCAATTCATGAAGTACACCTTTTATCCTTCTTCAAGCGTAAACCGTGGCACCAACATCAAAAGATCCGAATTACACTTTCTTTCTCCAAGATGGTTCCATCATTACGGATTTTACAACTCTATGGTTTAAACCGAGAAATAGTTTCTTTCATGGATTTTACAAAACCAAGAATAAACCGTAAGATAGATCCGAAATGCACTTTACTAATACCGGGATGTTTCCATTGTCACGGATTTTACAAGTCTATGATTTAAACCGAGAAATAGGTTCTTTCGCGGATTTTACAAAATCAAGACAAAACCGTAAACAATGTCGACTTGAATGTGTTATGACAACTTTGGTTTCGTGAATATCTGCTTTAGGGAACATGCAATCAACGGTTCATTATCCAACATCAACAACATCATCAACCATCCAATCAACACCTTGGTAAACACATCATTCAAGCATTCTCGCGGCTATTGTAGTGACTACATGGTGAAGTAAACCCGATATACCAAACTTGATCATGAAGTAGAATTCTCCAAATTTGTTACTTAACCTTGTACAAATTCTTGTGAAGAAGAAACGTGTACCCAATGTACAAAACCTCTTGACGTATTCTCAATCTGTGTGAGACACCAAGTGATAATTACGTTTTGGGTTAAAAGAAAGAATCACAAAAGTAACTAAAATAGCCAAGTCTTTATCACACTCTATAAATGCCCAAACAAGTCATCTTCATGGAAGGGTAGAAAGAAAGAGGATGAAATAAGTGAACACGTCCGGAAAACCTCACATCAAATCCAAATAAGAAATACCGTCCAAACAACCCCGCAGTCAACATTTTTCAATAAACACTTCAAGCCGTGACAAAAACTTCTCCTTGAAAGTGTATACACCAAAGTACCAAACCACATATCCCAACAAATCACATTAACAACAAATCTCTACAACATAGCTCATTTTATCCAACTCTCATAAAATCCAAATCTCATAAATCCGATCTCATGTTGAGAAGTCCATCTGACCGAAATCAATCTTTAATAGACCTTTTCTCAAATATTAAGCTCAAGCCGTGAATTTGTATCCTCCGTGAAAATTATCAATACCAAAATACTACTCATGAATAAAATAAAATTTTCATCCAAATATTTCAACATATTCGGATAACAATTTTTACATATAAATCGAGTAAACTGATGCAGTCCATCTTTTGAATATACCTCAACAACCAGCCCATTTTCTCCAATGATAGCCCACTCAAAAACTCGGCCCACATCATACTGAGTATCCCCACGATCCAAATCCAAAGTCCATACACTCTCAACCGGATATAAAAGTTAGTATACCCTAACTATTCTCACAATAGACTAACCCTAAAAACTCTCTCAGTAAACATACGCCTCTTTCCAACCCATTCTTCTACCATCCAAACCCTAATTGCAAACTCAGTTGCCTCAATCGAAATCCAAGCTTCACAATAAACCAAACCAATCTCAATAACAAACACCTCCCACCTTAATCGTTCATACCAAAACCGGATTAGAGACAAAGAAACCAATCAAACTCATAAACATTCATCACCAATCGGCCTAACTCTTAACCTATTCCGAGCAACTTTTTATCTTTAGAGAACAAGATGACCTCGCCACGAGAGATGGCATGAGGTGCGTGATATCACGACCACAGAGATGGTTTAGGCACCACCGTGTAACTGCCACAAAAGGGCTTATCGACGGTAGGTATTTCATTCAATTTTGTTTACCCGTTTGATTTCTTGAAACCGAACATGAAGGAAGGATGAGACCCAATGATGGTTTTGTTATTACTTCAGTTCTTCGGACATAAAAAATAAGATCATTGATGCAATTAATATATCGTGTGACATGGGCATAAAGGTCTCGATAAATCAGTTATAATCACGATATAAATAGCTGAGATCTTGAATTGTTTTAACGTTTTGAGTTATGGAAAAAGAGTCATAGATCAATGATGGGATGGATATCTTTCATAAGGCTTGACCTCCAAAAGTTTGAAAGAAACTTTTAATGGAATGAGAGATATGATTCTGAGATCAATTACTTTTATTGTCCTTTGTTTTCGTTTCTTGATTAAAGCAATAGGATCTGTGATGGTGTATGTTTCGTGTTGACCCTCGTGGTCTTGATGTAGTAATAGAATGCCACGAAACAAATAGCCGAGATCTAGTGACTTGTTTTTCTTTATCGTTATGAGTCCGAGTCTTGACCATTGTAGTCGTTGTTAAGACATAGATGAGTGATGTTGTTGATGAGGTCTTGATGTTTGGTAATTGGTATATGGTCATGTTGGTCGAGTCATTTCTTCTTCTTCATTTCTGTCCTTTTCAAAGTGTTGAGCCAAGTGCTAAGCCAAGTCGCTAAGTAACTCGCTAAGGCCAAGTCGCCACGGCAAACTCGCCAAGGCCAAGTCGCCACGGCTAACTCGCCAAGGCCAAGTCGCCACGGCTAACTCGCCAAGGCCAAGTCGCCACGGCTAACTCGCCAAGGCCAAGTCGCCACGGCTAACTCGCCAAGGCCAAGTCGCCACGGCTAACTCGCCATTGACTTTCAAGAAAGTCAACGTATAACCAAGTCGCTACTAATGAGGTACAGTGAATCTGGACACTTAGACAAGTCGCTAGCAAGACTTTTGATATTTTTCCGATGAGTTTTCCGACCATGTTTCCGATCATCTTCAAAGTTACCCAGAAAAAGCATAAAAGATACATCATTTTTGACCTATTAAGACAACGTTGATATACCCAAATGACCTCTACAATATTTGTTTGGACAAAGATATTAGCTTGACCAGATGAAAAAAATGACTGGACCATAATGATTGGACAAAAAAAAAACAAGCATGATGTTATGACCAATTCGAATACATGACCAAAAGAATAACCATGTATAAAACTTTTATGACCAAAAGAATACATAAAATACTTGTGTAAAAGTCGCAATATTCGAAAAGACATTCAAAACACTTTTATAACAAGATTAAAAACATACAAACTCAACGTAACACAATTTGAAAACATGATATCAAAACCACAAAAATCAACACACCACAATAAACCTTGGCTCTTGATACCAATTGTAGGATCGTTATTTTATTGTGTTAGATGATTCGGGTGGTCTTGGGAGATCAAAATACATGTTTTCCATTTTAGAGAGAAAGTAGAGAGAGAGGTGTTCTTGCTAGAGGTTTACACAAATTGTAGAGTATTAGATTATGAGCACCACCCTTCCATGGATGGAAGGGTATTTATACTTACAAAATACACGACCTCCTATCGGCCTGTGGATCGTGGATACAGTGGGTAAAGACCCGTCCTTCCTCCACGGTGTTGCACTAAACTATTTTACGCTATCGACTAACTAATAAAACAATAAATAACGAGACTAACGACTAACGACAACTTATCTACGAGCTAAAGAAATTTTCCAATTAACAAAATATCACCACCCTTAGCTAGATAACATTTATTCGGGTTGATCCATATTTTCCTATTTTTCCACCACATCTTCCGACTTACAAATCAAAACAACCTGAAAACTTCCGACTCTTCACATCACTTATATTGCGAAATTTTCAATAGAAGTTAGGGAGGAAATGCGAATTCCTAACAATACCATCACTTGTACGTGGCATAAATACCACTACACTTTGTTGTTTTATTACAAGGCCTTGTTTACATACCTTGGCTCCCAATCTTGATTCTCGTCAATCACAAGATTACCTAAGCATGTTACTAACATTTCTCTTTGTAGGATTTTTTATTTTATTTTATTTTTCTTCACTTGACACCCAAAACAAGGGGGAGCTACCGTCAAGGGGGAGTAACCGATACGTGGACCATTTTTCCACATTTTATTTCTTCGATGGGTTAAATTTTTGTTTCGACAAAAAGGGGGAGAAGAAGTAAAACTTAGGGCTTTCAAAACATACATCTAATCTTAAGTTTTACTCATCGTAACATTATGTTTTGTCATCAACAAAAAGGGGGAGATTGTTAATACAAATAAACCGTAAAAACGTTTATTAATATTTTGCGATCTCTTTGTGTTTTGTTGATAACAAAGATAATGTTATCATAATTAAAATTATAAGGATACATGTTATTTTTGTAAAGCATTTACATATAGCCATCTAATACAAAAATGTTGTAATTAATCATTTGTTGTAATAATTTATTAGGATGGGTAAAAACCACAACCCATGGATCATAACCCATGGTATTGACCCATACCCATTTAACTAGATACAATGTATTCTTTAGATACATTGAATCTAAGGAAATACCCATGGACCAACCCATAACCCATGACCCATAACCAAAAACCCCATGGGCAAAGAGGAGCATCCCACGGATCCCTAGGTTTACACTAGACGGATCCCTTATGGGAGGGATCCGTGGGATCCGAGGAATGCCTATAAATAGAGAGTCATTTCTTCATTCTAACTCACCCCTTTTCTTCCTAAATCTCTCATACACTCTCATTCTCTTCTAACATATAGATCACTTGATCTAGAGAGTTTTTCTTCTTTCTTTCTATTGTGATTCTCATATAGGTCCTTCTATAAGGCGAGATCACGAGCTCACTACAAGTCATCCAAGTAAGGGGTCCTTGATTGATTTGTTCCTCCACAAGATTTCTGTAGCAAAGATCTTGTACTTGATATTTCACATAGTTGTTGTGTAATAGTCGTGTTGGTTTGGTCCACCGTGTTACGGACTCGGTATTTAGCTTTGTACCGGAAAAAGGTGTAAGCAACGTTGTGAAGGCTTCTCCGCCAAGTTGAAGGAGTTTGTTGACATAGTGCTTGAACTCTCGAGTAGGTGACTCGGGGAGTGGAGTAGGGCAAGGAAGGTGTCCTTGTAGCCGAACCACTATAAATCGGTTGTGTCATTTCTATCCTTTATGTTACTTTATTTTCTTGCATTATCATTAGATCTATACTATCTCATCATCCATACGATCTCACATAATATTGAATCTAAAGTTTTTTAAAACCAACATAAAATCGGCAAAACTATTCAACCCCCCATTCTAGTTTTCCACAGTGTGTTTGTTAGAGTCAAATGCTTGTATCGAGTCATAATGGATGTTTTGCAGAATTTTTTCCGATTCTAAAGATATAAATTTTCCGAATTTTTCCGAAAATCGCAAACCGCTTCGTTATGATAACCGACGGCGTCAGATCGCAACTCGACGACGTCGGGAGGAGCGTAAACAACTTATAACTTTTTCTCGTTTTCTGTGCTACTTATAAATTTTTGGAATTTCTCAGGTCTTAATTTTATAGAAAATCTGTAAACATCCATTCCACAAGCATTATATCTTATTTAAGTCTGGAATTACATCTTGTTCTGATTTTTCTTTATTCGGTTTGATGCTTTGGGTTGTCTGTTTTCTTATAGTGTGTAGGTTTTATTTATCAAGAAGGTGAAACATAAGATTGGATGGAGCTTTTCACGCATACATTTTTCTTGGAAAGAATTTAACCACTACTTAACACACGGATCCTACCGAGCTAATCAGGGGAGTATTAGTTTCTTTCGTTTTTAATTACCTTCCATTATCATAACTTTGATACTTTTGGGGAACATTGGGGACAATGTTCGGTTTAAGTGTAGGGAGGAAAATAAACGGAACTTTGAAACTATGCTTATCCTTGACTATTTGCCTTGTCCAATTTCATTTGTGTAATAAACCATGAGAAATATCGGTTAGGGTAATTTTGGCACCAAATTTAAAATTTTTATGACATGTAGGAGTGGGCCATTAGTCTTAATAAAGCGCCTCATGGATAGGAAGTTATGTGACTAGCACAAAACCCTTTACCACTTAAATTTCACCCAAAATGTGAGGATCGCCTTAGATTTGTAGGAATTAAAGCATTCCACTTTAATGCTTCGAGTGTACTGTAGTATAATAGATTCTAGAACTTGTTTTGTGATGCATTCCGAGATCGCTAGTGAGACTACACTTGTGTAGTTAGGAATAACTAAATGATAAGAGACATTAGGATAACCCTTGTTTGATACCCGTGTTATAATTACTTCTTCCACATCGGTTGAGTAATTCCCCCACACCCTTGCGTTGTACTCATCTTTAGTACACGATACACCTAGTTAACCCCTCAGAGCCTATGCTTTTCGCGGTTCTCGTGATTTTTCCATTTTCTAGAATATCAATGAATAGCGTTGTTTACAATCCACCCCTAAATGTACACCCAAATCGCCTTAGCCTACCTTGTATGCACTCACTTTTAGTGCATTATTGTTATCACACTAAACCCTTAGTTCATTTATCTAGTTGCTTGCATAAGTTGCTAAGTCGAGTCATATCCTTTGTACACAGTTTTGGGACGATTGGGACTCATGGGAAAAGTTAAATTTTATGAAATGACGGGAAGGAACGTTAAATTCAAATTCCCTTTATTTACGTAATAATGTACTCCAAGTGTTTTGATCTTTTCAATTCGGGTCAAATTAGTGTTAGAGTAATAAAAACTCAAGTGTAGGGATGTGCCTATAAATCCCTATTATTTTGATGTTATCGTAGAGGATGGTAGAGTAAAAGTGTATGAAAAAAAATGAAGAAACAAACATACGGGCTACCATCCTACATCTATCTTTAAATTTATGTTCTTTGTTTCAATTTATCTAAAGTTTAGAGTGTCGAGTCTTGGCTTAGCAACGCCATTCTTCTCATGCTTGTAACATAAAGATTTTTGACTTGCCACCACTAAATCGCCTATCCCACCAAACCCTTTGCTTCCCTACCGTAAGCCTAACGTTACAACCATTTAAAAGACCTCTTGGATAGTTTTTCCTTGGTGCTTACGCCAAAGCGATGGAGGTTTGATCTAGTCTCAAGCCTATGGTAATCTATGTACTAGGACCAGTTAATAAGTGTTTATCTTCCATTTCCAACTTGATATATTTCATATACACTTGAGAGATGAGAGTATCCAAACACCACTTGTGAGGTGCTAGTATGTAATTTCCATGCTTGTTATGACTTTTGCGGGGCTTATACGTGTTGTGAATCATTCTAAACTAATGCTTCAAATTAATTGGCTAAAAGCACATTTGCTTGAGGACAAGCAAATACCAAGTGTAGGGATATTTGATAAGGATTTAAAAGGTACACTTTTGAGGGGTCATTTAAGCCCTTAATTGATCACTTTTGTATCCGTTACTACTTAATTTTGTTCCTTTTTACTTTTTATGTCTCTTGAAGGCAAATTGCTGGAATGACACTTATTCGGACGAAAAGGTGCGAATATATGAATAAAATGGCCAAAGTCAAGAATCGAGACACTCAAGCAGTTGGAATTGAAGGGGACGGCGTCACAGCTTAATTGCGACGCCTTCGCGACACACCTTGAGACGACTCAGAGAGCAAATTGCTATTTTACAAGTGACGACATCAGGTTTAAAAGAGTAGGGCGTCACAACTCAGACAACCTAGATTTGGATCCCGACGGCGTCAGAGGTTGAAGCTGACGGCGTCACAAGCATAAGGTGATGCCGTCACAGAGTTGACGTGGCCAAGACGAAACCCTAATTGCGGCGACCCGACGGTGTCACAATTAAAGAGTGACGCCGTCGCATATTGTAACTCTATATATAGATTTCGAATTTTCAGTATTTTGGAGAGGTAATTTTGTGGAGTAAAATCTAAACTGAACATAGGTTGTCTTGGGCAGTATCTTAGGGTTCCATACCCTATTTTACAACAAGATAAGTGATTTACTTCATTAATTCAATTATGTCTTCAATTGTTTGTGTGTATGCTTGCATGTTTTTCATGTCCGGCTAATTTACTTGTGTGTTTGCTTAGATCTATGAAACTTAGGTATTGAATATTGATTGGTTGTCTCTTATCTTAATTGTGATTGACCTAGTATTGTGATAGGTCATCCGTTGTGTTTTTAATGCTTAAGTAATCTTTATGAACATTAGTTTATAATTACTAGTGGAATTTTAGGCTAAAAATCGAAAGAAAACCTTAGTGTTAAGTTTATGAATCCTAGAGATTTCGTAGTCAATAACCTTAAGGTAGACTTAAAGAGTTAGGGATAAACGCATACCCTATGACCTTACAAGACACAACGCGTTAAGAATAAGGACGTGACAATTCAACCATCAATAGGAGATAATTAGGGAGTAATAACATCTAAGTAAACACATTTTTAATCATCATAAGAGCACACAACAATAGACATAGACTACACTCACCTTAGTTTAGATAATTAGATAATTAGATAAGTAGAGTAATCGGTAGAAATACCAACCCCCCAAATCCAATACCCCGAGATTCGTAATTTCAATTTTCTAAAAAAACATAAAAAAGATAAAAAATAATCTTCCTCAACCCCAACCTTAGCGTAGTAATTTCTCAATAGCATTCCTATTCCCCTAGAGAACGATATCAATACCCGAGGCTTACCCTAATACTACACTACAACGATTAGGTTCACTGCCTAGGGTGTTGAAAAACTTGCTCGACGAAAAGGAAGTTTCTTTGACCCCGAACGCGCGTTGTACGCGTATCACTACCCCAAAATATGCATGCCAAATCCACAAACCGTACAACGCCACAGCTTCAAGCATTGTAGTTGGACATTTTTGTCACCTCCACCAAATGGCCCGTGTCATGATTTTCGGTAGTTAACCCATTCCCAATGCATACAATCAATATTTTTAATCATTTCAATGTTATATTTATACTATGAAAGAGTTTTAATGTTTTTTTTAACATAAATATATAAAAAAAATATATCTATTTATTTGAATTCAATTTTCATTTTGCCAAAGCTATAACTGAAACAAAAATCGAATATTTAATTCGGTTCGGTTCGGTTTTGACAAATTCGGTCTGGCTTTTTCGGTTCGGTTTTTGTAGGATCATACTTTTATGTTGTTTGATGATTCGGGTGGTCTTGGATGATGATGAATCAAGTATGCCATATTTAGAGAGAGAAAGTAAGGAGAGGGTGTTTCTAGAGAGAGAAAGTAAAAACAATAAGAAGAAAGGTTAGATTAGAAGCACCATCTCTTCCAAGGATGGAAGAGTTATTTATAGTTACAAGCTAAATGTCCTCTTGTCGGACTGTGGATCAGGTATACAGTGGGTAAAGACCCGTCGTTTCTCCACGGTGTTGCTATAAACTAACTAACTAAGTTAATAAACTACTAAATAATGATATGTCTACGAGCTAACATATGCTGGACTATAATTGGGGTGACCGACTCTTCTTTATAGATTTTCCAAATCCTAACAATCTCCCCCTAAGGGAGGTCACCCCATGAAATACATTTTGTATCCTAGCATTCTATCATTGTCTTCAGTTTTGAGCTCGTAGACTTCAATTCTTCACTTCCGCAATCTTTGTGCTTTAGCAGTGATTCTTCAAAGTCCAGTTACTTTGTACTTTCAGTGGAGGTCTTTAACTTATCCAAGTCTTGATGATCTTCGAGCTTTCTTTGAGATCATCAGCCACAGTAAATCTCTGGATCACCCTTAGTTGTGTTGCGTTCATGTGATGTTTTGACTTTTGGACCAACATGCTCACACTTTCTGGATCAGGACATCTTTTCATCAGAGTAACGGAAGCATTGTTGTATGTCTTTGATGGTCATGATTTTCTTCAATTAAGTGTGTGTGCTCTGAGCATGCGGTTGTGAATTGACTTCTCAATATCGATCAACTACAACCGTCCAAATGTTCCTGCAAACAACAGTTAGCAATAAAACACACGAAAGTGTCTTTGTTCACTTTCGTTGAATACAGTTGCAAGAACTATGGTTCCCCGTTGATCAGTATAAATATTTCCTGTGATCAGGTAGAGTTCCTAAGAATCTCCTTGACAGGGTTTCGCAACTAATCAAGTCGTTCTCAAATCGGAACGTCTCAAAGAAGACAGCACGGAGTAAGTGAACCAGCGAATTGAGATTCACTGATTGATGAAAAATGATTTGAAAAATAGTCGTTTATTGCTTAATAGAAAGAGTTTTGCAATACAACAAAGGTTTTACGAAAAACATCAATTTTCAATCATAAATACCCTTTTATTTTGAAACGTTAATACACAGTCGATGTGCTAGAGAAAAGAGTTGTTGAGCACAACGACCGGTTTTTCAAAGGTATCCGTCAATCTATTTCCTGGACCAAGGTTGATTCAAGAGTGAATCGCCCCATTGTTTCTATCCAGTTGTCACAAGTTTGATCTTTTGAGAAGATCTCATATGTCACCCACCAAGAGCTTGTTTTATGTTGGCTCTAGAAGGATTTCTATCTTCATCGTGAATACTTAACATATCACTCAGATGTCTTGGAAATACCACAAGGATAATGCGTATGACTCTCAATATATTTTGTTACTTTCCACATTGTGTGAAACAACAAGTCTTTATTAATTTTGTGTCCTAATGAGATTTTGTGGATGATCTCTTGGCTCTAGACTCAATTGTGCACATTTGGTTTCCTATGTCGGAGACTAGGGATAGGGTCTCCTTCTTCAATATCAACTATCTCTAAGAGAAAGTTGATAGATAATGTAGGTTCCCCGTGAGAATGAAACAAGTCCTTATAAGAGAACTTGAGTAGCTTGGGAAGTTTAGTGCAGTGCGTCACTGGGTCCATGACGTCTTGTCGTCAATACCAGTGTTAACTTGGTAACCACTAGTAGCATATGTATTGAACCCGGTTTCTGCCCTAAGGTTGAATTATTGAAGGGCTATTTATTTTCACCCTTTTTCACATTCAATTCTTTTTCATTTTTCAACCCCTTTAGTGCTTACCGAGACCTCATCACTAGAACCTTGTTGGGTTTATGCCAGTTCTAGCTCTGTCGCAGTCGGCACTTTTCCCATATTCTCATTTTTCTCCTTTTTTCATCATACCTAAGGACTTCTACACTATCTAGTGGATTGTCCCTGGGTAGATCACTTCGGTTCTGGCGGGATCGTAGGAACGAATACCTAACCTAACCATCCTTATAACTCCAATGCATAAAGTAAATTGGTCGGTCTTTTGGTATTGTTCTTCCGCCTTTGAAACCAAATGAAAAACCATTTGAAAATCAATCAAGGTACTTGTGATATGAAATCAAAGCATTTTGTACCTTAATTATTTTTGATATTTTAGAACTGCTCCCCCTCAACATGTGCTTCAATTATTAGAAATCATTTGGCACATGGAGGCAAGAGGACTTTGAAATCTTAGATTGAGAATAAAAGATCCAATTCTTGATTAACATTTTCTAAAATGGTCATCATCACTTCCCAGATCAAATCTAGTATTTTAAGTACTTTGGACAAAACATTTTGGGAAGGATGTGGTTTTCTTTTGATTGTTCCCCCTCAATATGTGCATCGAGATTCGAAAGAGTTTTGCACATATTAGAGAGAACCTGCACTTTGAGACAAATCAATTACGTTTTAATTCCTTTTGGTTTAATATAAGTGCTTCCCCTTAACGTATGCATGGAAATTTTGAAATCATTTGGCACATGTAGGGAGGAGAGCCTGTTGATATTTCTAAAACCACTTGCCCAATTATCAGTTTATTTCCAATTTAAATCACAAATTCTCCCCCGATCACAATTTTCAAACCCTTCGAGATTTGTAATCCCAATTGATTTAAATTATTTTCGAAAACTTTTTGAGGAGAAATGTGACCTGCTTTTAAAAACATTTAATTGATAAGGATCAGATTTTGAAACTTTAAGCTCTAATGATCAAACATGCTTAGGTATCATATGAAAACACTATATTAGCCTTGGTCTTGATACAATTGCAAAAAGGTGTTCTTTTTTATTAACCAAATGTAGACCTTGCTCATTTTAGTACCAATTGTTTGAGAAATAACCTTTTTGATTTGTTTGAAATCGTTCTCCCCCTCAATCAATGCCCGGAGTTGATGATTGGGTGATGAAGATTTTGACAAATGATAATTCCAGATGATTTTCAAAATTAAGTCCGAGATATTTTCAAAGCAATTTTGTTTTCATTAGATGACAAATATTTTTCAGAAGAACCAAGGAAAAATATTTGTGAGGAAACATTTGTCTTTTTAGCGACAAACGTTCCTTATGAACTTATGTTTTTAAGATCAGAGCAGGAAATTTTAAAATGATTGAGCATTGCTCTGTCCTTTCTTGTTGGGAATAATCCGTTACCACGGATAGTTGTGGTTTACACTGCTTAGATTAACACTAGCAGTGAAAACGTATTCCCACTGCCAGTACATTGTTACCACTGCTATTAGTTTATGTTTAGTTAAACGCGTCTAGATAAGTATAGAATAGATCTTGTGTATATTCTATTATGTTAGCTTTATACTTATCTTGTAAAGGACTCCTTGTTGTATAAAAGGAGGTCCTAGGTCATTGTCTTAGGTACTTGTTAATTTACCTCGTGACACTCACAAAGGCTTCAAGGTGTAACCCTAGTGATAAGCTAAGATCACTCGTATTATTCATCAATAATATTGGAGCTTAAGTTTTGTGTTTAATCTGTGTTTATATACAATACATCATATAATCCATCTTCTAAGTATTACTAAGTAAATTCCGCGTGCTTAATAATATCATACAAAATATCATTGACACAAGGAGTGTGTCCAGATCCATCAAGTGGTATCAGAGTGAAGGTTCTGATATTTTGTTTTAGAAGATCCAAGGAATTAGCTTAACCTACTCACCAATTCAATGGAGATGGAAAACAACCACCCAACGCTTCTACACCAAGGTTACCTAAGCTCAAACTTAATGAGTTTGAGATGTGGAGGATACTTGATTGAGCAATACTTTCTCATTCGTGACTATGCTCTATGGGAGATTATTCAAATTGGTGATTCTTTCAAGCCTCGTGACTAGTATTGTGAAGGTTGGTGACACGATGTTGTGAAAGTTTCGTGCTCGAATCTAGTATTGAAAAGGCTTGCAAGAAGAATGATCTTAAAGCTAGAAGTTTGTTGATGATGACTCTTCCTAGAGATCAGATCATTGCATTTAGCAAGTACACAACTCCTAAGGAACTGTTTGAAGAGATCTGCTCAGTGTTTGGTGGTAATGATGCTACAAAGAAGACACAAAAGACATTATTGAAGCAAAGCTATGAAAATTTCTCTGCTTCAAGCAATGACTCACTTGATAGCATCTTCACCAAACTACAGAAGATTGTTACACAACTGACTGTGCTTGGCATTGAGGTAGAAAAGGAAGACCTCAATTTGAAGTTTCTAAGAAGTTTGCCTTCAGAGTTTCAAACCAATGACCTTTACAATAACTTCAAACTTATTGAGCAAAGGTTAAAGAAGGCAGGGAAACCTGGCACAAGCTCTAGTAGCTTGGCATTGTTGTCAACCTCTGTTGTGATGATTCAAGATGACAAAGTGATGATGAAGTTGCCATTGTTTGGTTCTATAGTTTCCACCGGTAATGTAAATGTTACCACCGCAGTTCAAAGAAGAAGGTTGCTAGTATTGGAGATCCTACCTTTATGCTTTCATATCCACACAAGTTGATGGCTCTGTCTTAACTCATGAAGACATAGAGCAAATTGATGAAGATGACTTGGAAGAGATGGATATAAAATGGCAAATAGCTCTTCTTAGCATGAGGGCTAGGAAATTCTACAAGAAGATCGGCAAGCCTATTCACATCAATGGTGATGAAACCGCATGCTTTGATAAGAAGAAAGTAGAGTGCTTTAACCGCCACAAGTTTGGACATTTTGCTAGAGAATGCGAAGACCAAAGACCAAGGACAACAGTCTACTTGGTACAAGCAAAAGAAGGACCAATTGTGGAAGAACCAAAGGCAATGCTTGGCTATTGATGGTGTGAGCTATGATTGAAGTTTCATGGTGATGAACAAGAAGAAGAACATTTTGATGTCGCTCTTGTTGCTACCGAATTTGATCTCATGGCTTTCTCGACTCGAGGTACAAAACTTTGATAGTTTTTCTAAAACATGTAGGGTCGCTAAAGAAGTTGAAAGACTTAATGATTTATATTCTAATGAAAGACAAGATTTATATATCGCTAATTATACCGTGTCTAATCTTAGAAGAGCTATGGCAAGTGTTAGAAAAGCAAATAGAGCACTATCAGGAAAATGAGTCAAAATATAATGATGATATGATTCTTCGTAGAAGAGAGGTAGAACATACAACTGCTGTGAATGAAGCATACCAAAAGGAGCTTGAAAAACTTCAAAAGAAAATTGAAAATTATCATCAGTCTAAGTCAATTGATAAAATTTGAAATGCTCAAATATATAATAAAGCTAAGTCTGGTATGGGTTATAATATTGTGCCTCCACCACTAAGGGGTGTTCATTCACCTCTAGGTATAGACTTAGCTCATACAGGCATAGAGGATTTTAAGGATCTTGAAAGAGAATATGGTCCTTTAAAAGATTCAGTGGTGAAGAGTGAGGAAGAGATTAAGCTTGATAATGATGTTTTTGAGAGTGCTAGTGACTCATTTGTTGTTGATGAGAATGTTAAAAAGAATGTAGAAGCTTCTATCCCAAAAGTTGTTAATATCATTACAGAGGAACCTAGGAAACCGCTTAATAAACCTAGACCAATCTGTAAGGTATGTCGAGATGTTTAGGAACAAGCCTTCACTCCTAGGGGTAACCAGAGGAGTTGAAATCATGTCAAATCTCAACAACTAGGTAGTGATTTTGTAATGTAAAAAAAGGCATGATATATCTATGGTAGTTTTGATTATTTACATGCTTATTGTGACTATCATGTTGGGAGAAGGGAAGTCCATGGGAATAAAAGGGTGGAGACTAATGTGTTTCAAAATAATGTACACCCTAATTCACATTGCAAAATGGTCCCAAGAGCGCTCAACTTAGAAGTGGCCTCAAAACCTTTGCCACTACAAAGACCGTATATCTGCTCACCCTAAGTCACCGTTAAAAGTGCAAACTCCAAAACAACTTTTGCAAAATCAGCACAAACAGGAAAGGAACCTTTCAAGCTAAAAGGTTAATTATAACCAACAAGTGGGTGCCTAAAGAAACCAAGATTACTACCACCGCTCATTCAAAAGTTACCACCGCAAGGGTTTTGAACAAGAAAAAGGGGACATGGGCAATGCTATGAAGGCCTCAAAGACGTTGGGAATGGAAACCTAAAGGAAATACCTCTACAACCAATCCCAATGGTGTATCAATGACCTTTGATAGATATAACCAGTGTTGTAAATATCGCTCGGCGGTCCCTCGGCGGTCGACCACCGCCAAGCGCCATAGCGGTTATGGCGGCGATATATCAGTGATATAACGGAGACCCTAAATTATAAAGAAATTAATTTTTTTATAGGTATTTATATATTTTATATACATATTTATAAATATTTATTAGTTTTATTGTTATATTTAATATTTTTAATTATATATTTTATATAAATATTACAAATTTTACATTGTATATGCATTTAGTTATGTATTTCCCACTCTTAACCGATATTTGACCGATATTCCGATATTTGACCGATATTTGACCGATATTTTACCGATATTTACAAGATATGACCGATATATCCGATATTGACCGATATTTGACCGATATTTGACCGATATTGACCAACCGATAAATTTGACCGATAAGTGAAATATCGTATCGGTGGACCGCCGATAAGCGATATATCACCGATATATCGGCCGCCAAGACCGATATTTACAACACTGGATATAACTATATTGTTACACGAGGCAGATCCAAGTCAATCATGGCTTGGGTCCCCAAAAGAAACTAACTCTTTACTCTTATGTGCAGGAACATCCAAGGACAAAACGATCAGATTAAGGATATACATATTGTTGGTGTTCAAGGCACATGACCGCAACAAGTCCTATCTTTCGATTTTGAGCATTATGATGGACAAGATGTCGACTTTGGAGGTGGAGTAAATGGAAAAGTTCTTTGGTAAAGGAGTTATTAAACCGGTAACTTGGACTTTGAATCATGTACTATGTAAAAGAGCTAAAGTTAAATCTTTTAGTATGTCACAAATGTGTGACAAGATGAACAATGTTCTTTTACCAAAGATATGTGCTTTGTACTCTCTAAGGACTTTAAGATGCCCGATGACAGTCAGATCCTTCTTAAAATTCCTAGAAAAGGCAATCTCTATAGCTTTGATATGAACAACATTGTAGCTAAAGATGATTATACTTGCTTGCTTGCAAAGGCCATAGTGGATGAATCCATGTTATGGCATAGAAGACTTGGTCATGTTAACTTCAAAACCATTAACAAGATTGTCAAAGATGGTTTGGTGAGAGGATTACCTCTGAAAAGATTTGAAAATGATCAAACCTGTGTGGCTTGTCTCAAAGGCAAACAACACAGAGCTTCTTGCAGGTCTAAGTTGGTTAACTCTATTGCTCACCCACTACAAATGTTACAAATGGACTTATTTGGTCCTACATCAGTGAGCAGCTTGAATCTTAAAAAGTATTGTCTAGTGGTGACTGATGATTTTAGCAGGTTTACATGGGTTTTCTTCCTTGGAACCAAGGATGAAACAACTGGCATCCTCAAGATCTTTATCACTGAAGTAGAAAACCAATATGATATGAAAGTTAAAATCATTAGGTGTGACAATGGAACATAATTCAAGAATAGAGTTATGGATGAGTTTTGCATAGATAAAGGTATTAAAAGAGAATTTAGTGTGGCTAGAACTCCTCAACAAAATGGTGTTGCTAAGAGGAGAAACAGAACACTGATAGAAGCTGCTAGAACCATGTTGGCTGATTCTAAATTGCCAATCACTTTTTGAGCTGAAGCAGTTAACACTGCATGTTATGTGCAAAACAGGGTTTTAGTGGTAAAGACAAAGAACAAGACACCTTATGAATTGTTTAGGGGTAGACCACCTATCCTTGACTTCATGAGACCATTTGGGTGTCATGTATCTATTCTCAATACAATTGATTATCTGGGAAAGTTTGATGAAAAGGCTGATGAAGGGTATTTTGTTGGGTATTCCATGAGTAGTAAAGCTTTCAGAGTATTCAACTTAAGAACCCAAAAGATTGAAGAGAATCTGCATGTGGAATTCCTGGAAAACAAAGTCAATCTCAAAGGAACCGGTCCAAAAGGTCGTTTGATCTTGATACTCTAACCAATACTATGAATTATGTACTGTTTCCAGAAACATCTTCTTTTGATTTTGCGATTCGTAAGAGTTTCTTGATGATGATGAACCAAGCAAAGATCATGCGATGATCAAGATGAATTCGATTTACCTCTTTGGGACTATGCAGATAATGATGTTATATCAAAGACTGGAGATGCTCATCCTTCTAGTGATTTGGGAAAGGAAGGAGGTAGTAATTTGAATGTCGAAAATTCGAAAGCGGTGGAAATTCGATTCCATCGTTAGGCAAAATGTTTCCACTACAACACCGGATGTGGAAATCACAACCCGATTCTCGAGGAAGCTCAAGCCAATGATGTTGAAATCTCAAATATGCCAAGTGAGATTGCGCTTCCTAAGACTCCCACACTTCTATTCATAAATCACATCCTCTTGAAAATGTGATTGGGGATGTCTATTCACCTGTGAAGACTAGAAGACAAACTAAGCTTCCTGATGTCCATGGATTCATTAGTAAACTATATGAGTCTAAGATTCATGAAGGCAAGAATGAATGTCTCTTTATGTGTTTTCTGTCACAAATGGAGCCAAAGAATGTTTACAAGGCACTTGAAGATGAAAGTTGGGTGGAAGCAATGCAAGAAGAGTTGCTCCAATTTAAGCTTCAAAAGGTTTGGGTGCTTTGTGATTTGCCTTCTGGCAAGAAGGTAATAGGTACTAAATGGGTGTTCAGAAACAAGAAAGATGAAAGAGGAATTGTTATCAAAAACAAAGCTAGGCTTGTGGCTCAAGGATACACTCAAGAGGAGGGTATAGACTATGAAGAAGTGTTTGCCCCAGTTGCACGAATTGAAGCAATCAGGCTATTTTTAGCTTATGCATCCTTTATGGGCTTTAAAGTTTATCAAATGGATGTGAAGAGTGCTTTTCTATATGGGCAGATTGATGAGGAGGTTTATGTCTCACAACCTCCAGGCTTTGAAGACCCTGAATATCCTAACAAAGTATACAGAGTAGTTAAAGCTTTGTATGGCTTGCATCAGAACCAAGGAAATGGTATGAAACCTTAACCACTTATCTTCTTACTAATAGGTTTCATAGAGGCAGAGTGGATCAAACTTTGTTCATCAAGAAAGACAAGAATGATATCTTGCTTGTTCAAGTGTATGTTGATGATATCATTTTTGGATCTACCAAGACAGAGATGTGCAAAGAATTTGAGAAACTAATGAAAGAAGAATTTCAAATGAGTTCTATGGGTGAACTCACATTCTTTTTGGGACTTCAAGTACTACAGAGGCCAGATGGTATTTTCATTAATCAAGATAAATATGTGGCTGAGATACTTAGGAAGTTTAAGTTCACTGATGCAAAGTCATCCAAAGACCCTGCAGACAAGACTACACATCTACTTCGAAAGAAAATAGTGGTGAAGTCGTTGATGTGCACATGTACAGGTCTATGATTGGTTCTTTGATGTATCTTACATCATCTAGACCAGATATTATGTTTGCAGGTGTGTGCTGTGCAAGGTTTCAAGTTACTCCCAAGTTCTCTCACTGACCGCTGTGAAAAGATTTTCAGATATCTTAAAGCATTTCCTACTCTGGGATTGTGGTACTCCAGAGATTCTCCTCTAGATTTGGTTACTTATTCAGATAGTGACTATGCTGGAGCTAGCTTGGATAGAAAATCTACAACAGGTGGATGCCAATTTCTTGGCAACAGATTAGTGTCATGGCAGTGCAAGAAGCAAACAATGGTGGCTAATTCTTCAACTGAGGTAGAGTATGTGGCTGCTGCTAGTTGTTGTGCTCAAGTTCTATGGCTTCAGAATTAACTTTTGGACTATGGGTACAATTTCATGAATATTGATGAGTGTGTAAATACTTATCATTTTTGGTCAAATCTGAACTGCAAAACACTTAAAAATGCTCAGAAATGCATCAAAATACTAAAAATATCCCAAAATTTCATTTTATATGTTTCAGATGCAAAATGTTTAAAATCGATGAAAAATGAGCAAAGTTTGCATAATTGGCGCTTCAGCCCCCAACTTTCAAAATGGCAACTTTAGTCCTCGAATTTCAAAGATTGATGAATTTACCCTGGACATTTTAAATTGGAAAATTAACATTTTTAGTCCTTTGGTAATTCTAACTTGTCAAATTTGGTCATTTTGATAAATTTTGAAAATTACAAGTTTAGTCCCTGGAGTTTTAGAAAATGACAAGTTTGGCCCTTGATCTATTGGAGATTGGCAAGACCAACCCTTGGACTACAATTTCATAATTTACAGTTTGGTCCCTGGAATTTTGGATTGTACACCTTAGGCCCCTAAACTACACCATGTGTCCAAAGTTAATCCTAAATCCAATATCTAACTCAAGCCTAAGCCCAACCCAAATTAAACCTTCAACCCGGTCAAACTCTCAACCCGGTCAACAAAATAAAACCACCCCGCCCACACTATTTCCCTCCAAAACCACTGTCTTCTTCCCACCTGTCTGCAAACACCAGTCATCCCTGCCACACACCAACCCTCCACCTTATCACTCCACCAACACCAAACATCCAAGAAACATTAATTGCATCCCCTCCTAACACTCAACCCTTCCCCCAGTTGCAATACCCATTTCCCGCCAAAAATCCATCTACGGCCAATATCTATTCTAAGCATCCAACGGCTCAAATAAGTGGTGGGATTTGCTCAGTAGTCAAGTGGGAAGATTTTGATGTATAAAAAGAAGCAAGAGAAGGAGAGATAAAGAAGTGAGTCTTGAGTTAGTCTTTAGTTAGTAGGTAGTTTTTTTAGTTGTAATTGTAGTTCTCAGTTTAAGCCTAAAATTATGTTCTAGTCCTGTTTTATTTTCAATGTCATTTAAATTATTGTCATTTTAATTCAGTTCAGTTAGTGCTTTTCAGTTTTGTAAGGAATCTATCTAGTTAATGAGAAACTTGGTTTCATATGTTCAAATGCAATTGTTGTTTAAAAATTGTAGTACAAGATTTCTTAAGCTTCATTTAGGTGGTATTTGAGTTTAAAAATTGGTTTTTAAGATTTCGCACCTTTACAGTCTCAAAAATCCGTTTTCTGCTATAAGGCAGTGTTTGGAATAGCTTGAGTTCTGGGTCAGAATTCATTGTTTTGACCCATTTCCCTTCTCAACTCAGTTTTAAGAAGCTTTGCAAGGAATTTGGTTTAAGTGGTTCAAGCAAATTCAGCTTTCAAAAGTGTTTGGACTAGTGCAGTGGTGGGTCAAGAGTGGGTCTTTCCCACTTTGACTTTTGAAGTCAAATTTCTTTTTGTAGTTTAAAATTAGTTTTGATCATGTTTTTAATGGGTACAAGAGTTCTCAAAAGTTGGATATATGTTTTTGAAGTCTGCCACTGTTGAGCCTGCACTAGTACAGCAGACCTCATGGAGCTTTTTCACAAGCTTGTTGCAAGCTTGTGAAAGCTCCTTAGAAGCGAGATACAGGGGCATTTGGTAGCTGCCTTGGTGGACTCCTAGTCCCAACAAGCTCAGGAGCTCATTTCCCTTGAAGTTTATTCAAAATAAGCTGAGAAAACCACCCCCTTGCCCTGTCCACTGCTGCAACTCCACAGCAGCTGCTTGGACCTTTTTTAGTGCTTATTTGATTAACCTTTAGCTTATTTAGTAACTTTTATTGCTATTTAGTAGATTTAGATTAACTTAGCATAGTTCAGCTTATTAGTGCTTATTAGAGTCATTTTAGAATAGCTTAGTATACCCTTTTGTATGCTCCTTTTCCATGTTCTTAGCTTAGGACGCCCCCTAGTTTAGTTCTTAATCCCAACTGCGTATCCTCTTACGTCTAGTTTTGTTTGTTTGTTTATAGCTTATTCGAATTAAGGTGCACATGATTTAGCTTATTTGCTCTTTTACATTTCCTGTCATTTGTTTCTTCATTGCCTATTTGCGCTACAAGAATGCATAAGGGGTGTTTGTTTGAAACTTACTTAAGGAAGTGTTGTTTTCATTCCTGTGCCAAACAACCCATTCAAGTTCTTTTCAAATTTGTTTGAGCTTTCAAAACTGTTACAGCTGCTTATTTTCAGATTTGTAATTTTAGTTCTTGTAAGAAAGTTGTGATTTGATC
The DNA here is from genome assembly GCA_022545495.1 of Chrysanthemum lavandulifolium. Classification (NCBI taxonomy): domain Eukaryota; kingdom Viridiplantae; phylum Streptophyta; class Magnoliopsida; order Asterales; family Asteraceae; genus Chrysanthemum; species Chrysanthemum lavandulifolium. The sequence goes on from CM040239.1 coordinate 119,692,521, forward strand.
CCTCGTTTGATTTGCAAAAGCTGAGAAAGAGAGAAATCAAAGAAAAGAAAAAAGAGCCAAAAGGGTACCGCTCGATTCAACCTGTGTCGGTCCCCTCACAATGACCACGCCCAACACACCATCTCAACACCAACTGCCCTTGGGTCTTTTATTGGTTTTTTTTTTATGCACAATCATTTACTTAGAGGCATGTGGCAGTGATTACCTTAAGCACTTGTAGGCTTATTTTCAGCTTATTTCATAAAGCACTCACCACGTTTTTCAATTTTCCTAGGACCAGTATACACCAAAGTAGTTTTTGTGATTTTTCCATATTTTTCCAAAGTTGTTCAGTATTTTTAATTAATTAATTTGTTTAAAATAGTTTTTAATTCGTAATAAATAAAATAAAAGTCGAAAAAAATACCCGGCTTTTTCCTAAAATTATTTTTAGTCAATTAGAATGTAGGAAAATTGTTTTTACACTCGTAGGACTTTTATTTCACAAATTTTACGTTTTTACTTACACTCGCGTATTTTTACATATAACGTGCGTTTTCATTCTAGGTCACGTTTTAGGTAATTTAGGTTTACGTTTTAATTAAAATAGTTTATTTAAGTTATTTTGTTTTATAAATCAAGAAAAACATCATTTTAAAAATAGTGATAGCGTTTATTTAATATATTTTATCTTTTAATTTCCTTTAATTTGCATTTAAGCCCCTGTAATTTATAAACTTTTACGTAGTTATAATCAATCAAACCTCTTTTCGCTCAAATCCTCTCGATCACTATTCGCTTGATTATTCTCGCACGCCTCGTTGGGACTTAACGACACGGGAAACACCATACTCTCCGATCTTCATTGCATTGGTGTCGAAATTGTTTTAAGTTTCTTACGGTTAGCCATTCACAAGTGGCTAGCTTGTGTGAGATAACTTGACGGTTCGGGACCAATCAAATACCATCATTCATATTGACAATAGCAGTACCATTTGCATCATTAAGAATCCTGTTCAACATACAAAGACCAAACATATTGAAATTAGACACCACTTCATTCGAGATTGCTATGAAAAGGGACTAATTCAGGTTGTCAAAATTCATACTGATGACAACTATGCTGATTTGTTAACAAAAGGCCTTGATGTGGGGAGATTTCAATACTTGGTAACAAGTATTGAAATGCTTAATCCATAACCTTTTTGTCAAAATGTTCTCTAGTGTTGAAGGGAGGCTGTAGGGTACTGAAATTGTTGTATGAGTTTGTATATGCTTGCTTGATGGGAGTTGAATGTAAAAGGTGTATATCTGAGATACACAACAAATGGTTATTGATTCACCATGTCTTACACACATAAGAATCAACTAGTCCGAGCAAACGACTCATGGTAAAGACTTGACAAATCCGTTTATGGTTGATAGTTTACCAAAACTATATGGTTATCAACTCACCATATTTTCTATGATTAAGAGTTGGCTAGTCCATAGCAAACGGCTCATGGTAAAGACATATCAAATCCGTTGATAGTGGTAGTTTGCTAAAAACTATGATAAGAGCGATCTTGTTATCACATGATTTTCTTTACCATCGCTCTTTGAAATTTTTGTGAAAAATTACCACCGCTAGTTCACAGCTTCCACCGACAAGGTTATTTTACCATCGTTGTTCTAGCCGTTACAACTGATTGTGTCAGTAACTAATTTTTTACTAGCCGTTGAAAGTAACCACTGATTGTCATATATATAGGGTTAAAATTTTAAGGGAATTATCTTCTTTCCATATTATAATCAATACTTTATAAAGATAATTTTACTTGCGCAATAATTCTAAAACCTAACCCTATATATCTTTCTCTCTCAATTGGCTAATTATTCTTTCACTATTACTGACATAATATCGTTTTTCATCAAAAGTTTCTATGGCATCTTTGAAATTTTCAGATGAGCACAACCTTGTGGCCTACCTACACAAGTCTAATGAGAAGAGCGGCCCTGTTTTTCATCAGATTGTGGACTTTCTCAATACCACTCATATAAGGTATGCTTTGCTTTTAAAACCCACAATCTATATCTCTCAAATCAAACAGTTTTAGACTTACCTACGTCCATAACACTTAAGATTGGAGATACACATGAAACAGTGGATGCTCTACGAGCCACTGTGGATGGGGTAACTATTGATGTTACTGAGGCATCCTTGAGGAGCGTACTCCACTTGGGTGATCTCAATGGTCTCATCACATTACCTATGTCTGACATTCATGATACTTTATCATCCATGGGGTATGATACCACTGACAAAAAGGCTACTTTCAAAAAGAGTGGTTTTTGTCCCCAATGGAGATTTTTGATTCATACTTTGTTACATTGTCTTAGTCCAAAGAAAACATCTTATGAGCAATTTAGTTCAACCATGGCTTACCCTTTGGTTTGTCTAGTCACTGATAAGATTTTCAACTGGTCAAATTATATTTTTACAAGTATGCAAGGCAATGTACAGAGTAAAACAAAATTTTTAATGTATCCAAGGTTTGTGCAAGCAGTGCTTAATGAGTTTCAATTGCAACCCCATGCTAATTTTTATCAAATCAGTTGCCTTAAGCCTAAAGTTTTTCAAAATTTAAACCAAGATGACAATATGATTTTTACACCTCTCCTACCCCAAATGCTTGCTAAAATTACACCTGAACAAAACACACCCATAATTAATGTTCCAAATATTGATTATACCCCACCAGTTTCAAGAACCTATAAGAGAAGGCCTAAACAGTCAACTCCTCTCATGACAACACAACAAGTTTCTGAACCTTATGGTCTAGGAACAAGCAATGGTGGTTCTAGATTTCAACCTAGTCCAACTAGGGAGGAATCTGAACCTTTGCCCCATGATTCACCTCTCCCAACAGGTAACACAGTTGGAAGTGATGAAGGCAGTGGGAACCAATTGGAATTGATGGATTTGTGTACAAAGTTAGCCAAGCAGGTTGAATCTCTACAGAAGGATTTGGCACATGTCAAGAAGCATCATGCCAAGGATGTTAAGAACTTAAAGGAAGAGATTCAGACCTTAAAGGAAGAGATGTAAGGGTTGAAAAAGCACAAGAGGACTACAAAATTGGTAATTTCATCTTCATCCTCACCTACTTATGGTGATTCAGCTGATCATGATTTGGGAAATTCTCCCAAACAGGGGAGGAAAACAGGTGCTGACACCGAGGGGAGGAAAATTGTTTTTGAAGATGAAGGAGATACAAGTAAAGGAGCAAAGGAAGCTGATACACATGGAGAGCAACTTAAAGATCAAGACATTTTCCAAACTGCAACTGATTTTACCACTGATTTTATTTCCACTGCAGAGCCAACTTTTGCCACTGCAAGTGAAGAATTTGATAAATTGAAGAAAGACAAGGGTAAAGTAGTTATGGAAGATGTAAAGCAAACTATAAGAAATATTTCAAAGAAAAGACAAGCACAGATTGTTCTTGATAGTGAAATTGCTGTAAAGATCTCTGAAGAACAAATGGCTGAAAAGAACAAGCTTGAAGAATTGGAAGTTGCAAGCTTTATGGAAGCTAAAAGATTGGATAGAATGGAAGAAGATCCACCGCTCAATATTCAACCAACAATTCTTAGAGAAAAGATTCCGAGTTTAGCTATGTTCCTATCAAGAAGATATTGAGTTCTTGATTGCTAATAATCAAATAATCAAGAAAAAGGCAATTGACCTGGTAGCTGATGCATCCTTAACTGAGGAACAAAGAACTGCTCGGTTGAAGGATTTCATTCAAATGAAGAACAATCAAGCACTTGAAGATGTGATTAGTACAATCAAAAAGGGTCAAAAGAAATCAAGACAACCTACCAAGAGACAAATCCTTTCATATATGAAAACTTATTATTGTCATGTTGGTGGTTGGAAGATGCATCAATTCAAAGGAATTTCTGATGATCAAGTTGAAAAGGCTTACTACAGAACTCAAAAACAAGATAAAGATTTTATTGCAATGGGCTCTGAAGAAAAAGCAAGAAGATTTCCTAGATTGAAGAGAAAGGTTAAAGTAAGTGATTCTCAAACTGATAAGAAGACTAAGGTTGATGAAGATCAAGCAATGTTCATCGAGAAGGAAATTCCTCTTGAGAAATTCATCAAGATCAATTGACTGGAATGATTGTGATTGAAGAAGGAGATTTTATCCGTAACCACCGCAAGTTCGACATCCTATTATTGATTGGGAAGTTTTAACTGCTAGCAATTTTTCTCCAACATGGAAGATCACAAGGATAGGTGGTGCAACTTCATCATTCATTCAATTTGAAGATCTTATAAAAGCTTTTGACAGAGATGACCTTGATACACTATGGAGGTTAGTTCAAGAAAGGTTTAATACTCAAGATCTCAAAGATACAAAGGAGATGCAGTTGTGGGTTAATCTTAGAAGGCTCTATGAACCTGATGTTAATGATGACTTCTAGAAAACCTTATTCACATGTTTTGGTACTAAATGGTTTTACTATGATTCATGTGAAGTTCATCATGTTTCTACAACAGATGGAAAAGATGTTTTCATGCTTGCTGAGAAAGAATATCCACTCAGAGCTGGAGCTCTTACAGTAATGTTATGCTTACCAATAAGAGTTCATGAAGACACGAGAAAGGTCGAGCATTGTTACAAAGGCTTCAATATCAATGTTCAAGAGCTATACGGGTTAAGGAAGAAGTGAAGTGTTTGGTTGAATTCCCAAATCCTTGAAGATAATGCATATTGAAGAAACTTATTGATTTGTAGAGAAATCATAAGTTTAGGGGATGATTGTTGGGAATAATCCGTTACCACGGATAGTTGTGGTTTACACTGCTTAGATTAACACTAGCAGTGAAAACGTATTCCCACTGCCAGTACATTGTTACCACTACTATCAGTTTATGTTTAGTTAAACGCATCTAGATAAGTATAGAATAGATCTTGTGTATATTCTATTATGTTAGCTTTATACTTATCTTGTAAAGGACTCTTTGTTGTATAAAATGAGGTCCTAGGTCATTGTCTTAGGTACTTGTTAATTTACCTACGTATTACTCACAAAGGCTTCAAGGTGTAACCCTAGTGATAAGCTAAGATCACTCGTATTATTCATCAATAATATTGGAGCTTAAGTTTTGTGTTTAATCTATGTTTATATACAATACATCATACAATCCATCTTCTAAGTATTACTACGTAAATTCTGCGTGCTTAATAATATCATACAAAATATCATTGACACTCGTCAAAATATCAACATTCGTTAATGGTTGGAAATACTCATCAAACATATCTTGAAACAATGAATCACAAACAATAAATCCCAGTTATCCTTAGTAAGTGAAACATTAGGCGTTGGAGGAGAGTTGTATGACCATTATTCAAACATCCATCAAAATGTAGTATATTCACTCTTCTCCCCCTCAAAATTTGCAAATGAGGTTTGCCATTTTTGATAATTAAACAAGTGAATAAGAATATATCAACGGTAAGTAGATTCCTTGATGATTGACATTTAGTTTCTTCACTCTTCTCCCCCTCAAAAATTGTAAGTGAGGTTTGCCATTTTTGATTGAGCAAGTGAATAAGAATATACACCAATGAACGTAGATCCGCTTGATGACTGAATGAGCATGGGAAAAACATGAAGCTTGTTGATGAAGAATGTCGATGAGAATGGTCATAAACATGAAGATTTCTCTTCTTCTGAAGATAAAGTGCACTGAAGCGTACACCTTTCTTTTCTTTGAGGAACGGGGCCAGAAGTGTTATCTGCAGACGCCATAATATTGAAGAACGAGGCCTGAACTAATGTGAACAGACGTCATAAGAAGATTTCTCTTCTTCCGAAGATAAAGCGCACTGAAACGTACACTTTTCTTTTCTTTGAGGAACGAGGCTTGAACTGTTGTGTTCAAACGTCATAATCTCTCTGTTTTCTACTACTCTTAGCAAAATTGTAATCAACCCCATTATCATTCAGTAGGCTCTTTGTCGTGACAGCTGATGGAGAAAACCCAATATGATGAATTTGACCCTGAAGTAAAATAACCCGAACTCGTGACTTAAACTTGCACATATGTAACAAAAAGCGGTGCCGAGAGTTCATGCCCCTTTGAATCCCTAAGTACTCTATACTCTTCATCCAACCAACCATCAAGTATAAGACGTACATCACCTCTTGAAAATGCACAATTTAATGTGACACTGAGAACTACAACGTAACTCCTTAAAGTGATAGTTATTTTGTGGTGGTAAAAGGAAAAAGAAAAATCACCCAAAAATAACTAGATTTCTAAGTCTTCGTCTTTGAAAATGTTAAAAGCTCGAACAAGGATCTCGAAGAATCTTCATCCAACCATCCCCGATACCTTCAGATACTAAGTACACTCGCCCGTGAATTTCACTTCAACCTTAAATAAATAATGATGAATTAACGCCGTTGTCACATTTTGTGGTTTAAAAGCCCAGATCTAGCCTCCATTGACGTTTTAAGTGAACTTTGATAATGGTTTCATCCCGACCTTGGTTAAAAGCACATAACCCCGTAAAACCTTGTACTAACCAAACTGCCATGAAGAATATCCAAACACACATCCAAATCATGAGATACACCCTTTATCCCTTCTTCGAAGAAGAAACCGTAGCACCAACATCAGATAAGATCCAGCATAACACTTTCCCTTTCTCCTGGATGAATCTATCATCACGGGATTTTACAATTCTATGGTTTAAACCGAGAAATAGTTTCTTTCGCAGGATTTTACAAAACCAAGAATAAAACTAGAGATAGATCCGGAAATGCACATTTCTTTCACCGGGATGTTTTTCATTATTACGGGGATTTTACAAATCTATGATTTAAACCGAGAAATAGATTCTTTCACGGGATTTTACAAAATCGAGACTAAACCATAAGCAGTGTCAGCTTGAATGTTTTATGACAACTTTGGTTTCGGTGAATATCTTTTTTAGGGGAACATGCAGTGGTTCATCAACGGTTCATTCTCCATCATCAACAATTCTTCTCCCATATGTAGAATACTTCACAAACCATACTATGTAGAGTAGAATACACTACTTTACCCTGGAGGTTGACCGTAAAACATCAAAGTACACGTTTCTCCCCCATGATGGTTTCGAACTTTCGGAAACATCATCAACGTGTACGACTATTTGCCCGAGAAGTTTTTGTCAAAAGCAAACATCTTGAAAAATCATGTATGACGTTGAATATTCTTGAAAGATTTTGCTTATACTGTAAAGTATCATTAACATTCAGTGGTTTCGAATATCCCATGGGACTTGCTGATCACATCTCAACCATTAAACCCTTTGGTAAACATATCATTCACGTATTCTGTCGGCTATAGCAATGAACACTTGGAGAAGTACACGCAATATGCCAAACTTGAACATGACGTAAAATTCCCCATATTTGTTACTTAAGCTTGTACTAATCTTTGTGAAAAAAGAAACGGTCTACCCAATGTACAAAACCTCTTGACGAATCCTCAACCGCGTGAGACACCGAAAGTGATAGCTACTTTGTGGGTTAAGTGAGAAAGAATCACAAACGTAACTAGATAGACAAGTCTTTATCACACTTAATAAACGCCCAAATAAGTCATCTTTGCGAAAGGGTAGAAAGAAAGAAGAAGAAATAAGTGAACGCGCCCGGAAAGCCTTACTTCAACTCCAAATAAGAAATACCGTGCAAACAACCCAGTAGACAACCTTGTTCAAATATCAATTCAAGCCGTGACATAGTATTTTCCGTGAAAATGTATACACTAAAGTACCAAACCTCATAACACAACGAATCTCATCATCAAATCTCTTCAACAAATCTCATAGTTATACAAAACGTACACTGGATCCAACTTAAGCCCATATCAGAATCTATTCCAAGTTCAGCCCATGACTTAATATCTGATTCAAGAGTGAGAAAGCTCATTATCCAATATCCAAAATATCCAGTTTACACACAAGCCCATGTCCGTTCAAAAAATCAAAGCCCAAGAAATTAATGATCCAAAAAATTTGTCACAATATACGGCCCATCAATCTTGTAACAACATCCAAGTCCTACATTCAAATCCAAATTAACACATAACTTACTCAATCTCGGTCTAAATTAAATCCAATAACAGTCCACATTAATCCCGTATATACCAACATAGTACATTATGCATATTCATCAATCCAACTTGTGAAAGTCAATTTTCTCGTCCGGATTTAAACCTCACGTCCAAATGTATACAATTTTCCGTTCCACAAATATTTCCCGGGTTCAAGACAGTCACACGGCCCAAGTCCAACTTAATTCTCTTAAAATCCAAGCCCACTTTCTTATACATAACAAAACTGATCCAAGCCCGGTCCAACAAGTAAATACAGAATTGATCTATACGGTATCAAATTACACTTCCAAATTCCTATAATCCAAATCATTAACATTCGATTCTTAGCCCATGGAATAAATGATGATACTCGGCCCAAAAAAAATTATACCCAATCCAATATCCCTTAAACCCTAATATTTTGGTGTATATAACCTCACATATCACACTTAAACCTAATCTTAATAAACCCTAACTACTCTCTAAAAATCCGCCTCCATTCCTCTCGTTTCTCTCACCTATCATATCTCACCCAAAAACATCGAATAATAAACCTTACACCAATCTGATTCTGAGACCAGGACCCTTTCAAATCGATTCTATATGTTGAATTTGAATGTGTCGCAGGGATGGCTTGATGAGGACTTGGATTCAAGATCTCACAACGATGAGAAGCAGGTAGGAATAATATGTTTTGATATTCATTTTTCCTATGTTAGTCATTATTTACGAAACAAAGGAAGATGATATCTTGATTGATATTATCTTACCTTTATATTTAGACATCAAAAAGAGTTTTACCTTCTAAAAAATCTTGTATAAATTATTTTCATTAGGACTTTAACGATCAATGATGTTGTCTTGTGATTGGATTCTAAAAATCGATTGAGAAATCTTATAGCAAGAATCTGAGATCATTTGTCATTTTCATTTGACATTGTTTATCCAACCATGACTTGTGATACTTGTCTTTCTTTTATTGAACGAATCAAGGAATAAGAAATAACATCATTGTTATTTTCTTTGACATTAGTTTCGGACATAACCCACAACGATTGATGATGACTAATTCGCTTGAGAGACCTTCATAAGTCTTGATACCACATATGTATTCAAATGAGTGAATCTGAAGTCTTGATTACTTCTTGTTGAGTAACTTTCTGATTTTAGTCATGTATTTGATGAAGATGAGTGTTGGGACTAGTGTTGTACATGATTAGGATGAGTCTTGTGAGTCTTATGTCGTATTTGTTGAATTATTATTGATTGATCTCGTTGAATGTTGTTGTACATGATTGTTGTATTTGGTTTGTGAGTCTTATGTTGTATGATTGATGTTGATTGATGTACTTAGTTTGGTGTATGATGTATGATGACTGTAATAGGGATGTTGGTTGAGATGATGTTTGTGTTAATGATGTAAATGGATTTTGATACTGATCTTGAATGAGTCAAAACGCATCCAGTGTGAAGTCTCACTCGTTTTTCAAAACTCAACATTTTCTCAAATCGCATCAGTACAAGTGATCAAACCGAACCTTTTCCAGAGTCAAATCGCATGTTAACTTCATCAAACCGCTTCATCCCATATGACAAACCGCATACCCATTTAGTCAAAACGCAGTCATAACCTTTTCCAAACCGCAACAATCTGTTATAAAACCGCAGTCTCAAGTCGCTTAAACTTACAAACCGCATAACATTTACGTCAAAACACATTACTTATTGGACAAACCGCATCATGTACCAAACCTCTTTAGTGTCAAAACGCATCTTTAAAGTCAAACCGCACGTTTTACAAGTCAAACCTCTTTTGACACAAACCTCGTCATGTACCCCGAATCTGGACAAACCGCTTTTGACACAAACCTCATCAGGTACCCCAAATCTGGACAAACCGCAGCCAAAAAACCTCTTCGAAGAACTGACATATTCAAACTGCAGATAAGGACTTGCAAATACAAATACAGTGAGCTGTTAAAACTAACCAGTAACAATATTAGTTAAAAACTTCTATAACAAAACTGTTAAAAATAACTTTGAACATATTGTCTTGATCAAAAATGTTGACACAAGGTTCGAGCAGGTTCAAAAACAGACTCTAAGCATATTCACAAACACCATAAAAAACTGCTTAATACCATGTATAATCTGATATAAAACAGATTCAAAAAATAACAACACGCAACATCTAAACTGCATCAACACGCATCAAAACAACGTTCAAACTGCATTCAAACTCGTACACAAACTGTATGACTCAAACTACATCAAACCGCAACCAATCATCACAAACCGCATAGATATCGAGTACAAACTGCATCAAAAACCACTCAAAAACCGTATGAATCATCAAGAACAACACAACCTTGGCTCTGATACCAATTTTAGGATCATACTTTTACGTTGTTTGATGATTCGGGTGGTCTTGGATGATGATGAATCAAGTATGCCTGATGAGTGTGTAAATACTCATCATTTTTGGTCAAATCTGAACTGCAAAACGGTTAAAAATGCTTAGAAATGCATCAAAATTCTGAAAATATCTCAAAATTGCATTTTATATGTTTCAGATGCAAAATGTTTAAAATCAGATGAAAAATGAGCTAAGTTTGCATAATTGGCGCTTTCACCCCCAAGTTTCAAAAGTTGTCAGAAATAGTCCCTGAGCACTTATTTCAAAAGATAAATCACCAAAGGTCCTTTTAAAATCATAAGTTGTCAAAATCAGTCCTTTGGTGAAAAATGTCAAAAGTTTTGAGAAATTACAAATTTGGTCCTTCAAGTTTAAAAATTGGCAAAAATGGTCCTTGGAAATTTGAAAATGTCAAGTTTGGTCCTTGTACTATTGGAGCTTGTCACTTTTGGTCCCTTGGAGCAACTTTGCAAATATGGCAGCCTTGGTCCCTTGATTTTCAGAAATTACACAAAAGGTCCTTGTTATTAATACCCTTTATACCATTTGGACCCTGCCTTTTACCATTTGACCCCCCTGTCAATATCTATTTTGGACCCCCTTCATAATATTAAAACCGGTCAAACAAACCAGTCAACTCCCCTTTACCCGCCTTTTCTTCATCCTCCCAACTGCTTCACCTGCAAAACCCAGTCTCCCATCCCCCCAGCTCATCTTCACTTCCCTTATCACTCCACCTCTCCTAACACTCCAAAAGGCATTAAATGCACCCCTCCCCCTAACACTCAACCCCCACCAGTGCAATATATATTTTTCCCGCCAAAATAGAATCAATGGCCAAAATCTCCTCAAATGATCCTATGGCCCTAAATGCATGTGGGAAGTGCTCAGAACAAGTGGGGAAAGCCTTTTGCATATAAAAAGAAGAAAGAGGAGAAGAGGAGGGAGTTAGTTAGTTTTTAATTTTCTTTGTATGTCATTTTTAATATAAATATTTTAGTTTAAGTTTTACAATGTAAACTTTTGTTTCTATGATCTAAATTCAAGTTATTTTATCATTGTAATCTGTTTTTAAGAATCAATTTCAAAGTTTAGTTAAAATTCATGTTCTTGTGTTTACTGTTGAAAAATCCAATTTCATGTTCTTATATGCAAGCTTCTAGTGATTTATTTTTGAACTCAAATAAGCTTACTTAAGCTTATCATAGCTTTTAGTAAGCTCATAAAGCAGATTCAACCTAGTTTGGTGCTTGGTCAATAAAAGTCAAACTGAGGCTCAATTGGACTTGGTTTTGGGATTTGGTTGATGCAGAGATTGATTTGGGTTGGATTAGCTTCAATTAGTATAGTTATGATACTGGTTTAAGCTGCAAAACAAGCTGGACTGCTGTGAGCTTTTTATTACCCTTATGTCTTTTATTTGCTCAAATCTGCATTATATTGTTATAATTGAGTTAGTGTTAATTGTTGGCTCTGATCACTGCAAGTAGATGTATTTTGGTTAGTCATAGTTAGATTTAGCAGAGATTCCCACTAGTCAAGCACATTGAGAGTTAAGGTTTGCATTTTAGTCCAATAAGGGGTGTTTGGTTCAGAGTGTTGTGCTACCTTTGAGTTGGTTTCAGGAGATAATATGTGCTCAGTTAGTCTACTTTAAGGCTAGTATAAGTAGTTTTAGCATAATTTCAATAGCCCATTCATTAAAAAGTCAAAATTCCATTTTATGCTCAATAATTGTTTACTGTTAAGGATTTATAAGTCCAAAACTTGCATTTAGGTGTAGAATCAGTTAAGTTAGCTTATTTAGGTCTCATTGCATCTACATTCATCATCATGTTCCTGTTTTTGAAGATCAAACCTCAAATAAGTCAAAGTTCTAAAATTTGTTACAAAAGTCAAATTGCACAATTCCAGTTTTCACCCAAGCTTGGGTGATTTTTCATGGACTCATTTCTGGGTCTATTCAAGTGAAACTTTGGGTCTTATAATTTCAGTTGGTCTAATTTCTGAATATGATTTTTGCTAATTTTTGGTAATTTTTTATAAGCTCCAAATGGCTTGTCAAAAAGGGCTTAAAGTGCCCTGTGCACTGACTCAGTGAATACTGAGTCTGCACAGGGTCTTGCAAGGCTTGTCAAAAGCTCAATAGAGCTTATCTTGGCCTCATCTTTGGTTTACAAGTTCTTGGCCAGGTCAAGTTTAGGTTCCAACTTTTGGATTTTAGTTTCAGCTTATTGGGTGGCTTGTGCTCTAGCTTAAAAGTAGTAACCTCAAATCTGTTTTTGCACATTAAGCCAAATAATCAAATCTGTGCATTTTGTATTTCAGAGGAGTAGGATAGTTTTAAATTGTTGCATTTGGGTATTTTTAGCTTATTGTAGCTTCTATTTCAGTTTGGTGCCCATTTGAGGCCTTTTGGCTTATTTCAAGTGCTTATTTATAAGCACTTGCCTTGCAGTTTCATATTCTTGCACACAACCCTCTGTTTTTATATTTTTCCTAGATTCATAATATTATTTTAGACTTTTCCTGAATTTTTCATATTTTTCTAGGTCTGTTTGGTATTTTTCTTGATTTAAAACAGTTTTTAAGCCTTTTTAATTAGCATTTAATACAATTAATTAAGAAAAGTTTCAAAAAAATAATTTTTCATTTTTCCTAAGTTAAAATAAATATAAAAGTCAAAAAAAAATTTCCATATTTTTCTTAGTTAAATTTGTATTTTAAGCAATTTAAGTAGTTTTAAATAGTTTTAATTCATAGAAAATACAAAATAATCGAAAAATATAAAATTAGTTTTGAAAATTCTCTTTGTTATTTTAGATTTTTCCAAGTCATAATTTCATTTTCTAGCTTTATTTCCTATTTTCTTGTATTTTAGGCTATTATTTAATAAGTAAAAACAGTTTTTAATTAATAATAATTAGATAAATAGTTTTAAAAATAATTTTCTTTTTCTAAAAATTTTCTTTTATCATTAGGTTTGTAAAAATGTCATTTTCATATTTTTAGGATTTATATTGTTTAAGTTTTACATTTTCTTTTGTACGTCGCGTAGTTTTTAAATTAAGTTTTATAAAAGAAAAATCAAAAACATCATTTTGCAAATAGTGATAGCGTTTATTTAATATTTTTTATCTTTTTAATTCTCTTTAATTTGCATTTAAGCCCCTGTAATTTATAAACTTTATCTGTAGTTATAATTATTCAAAACCCTTTTCCGTTCAAATTCTCTCGATCACTATTCGTTTGGTGATTCATCGCACAGCTCGTTGGGACATAACGACCCGGGGAAACCCTATACTCTCCTGATCTTCATTGTATTTGGTTCCGGACTGTTTTAAGTTTCTTACGGTTAGCCATTCACAAGTGGCTAGCTTGTGTGAGAAAACTTGACCGTCTGGGAGCGAATCAATGCCATGTTTAGAGAGAGAAAGTAAAGAGAGGGTGTTTCTAGAGAGAGAAAGTAAAAACAAAAAGAAGAAAGTGTTAATAAAAATATCGTCATTAAACGTTATTTATATTTTTTATCTTTACCTAAGTTTTGTAAACGACAAAAGAAAATTTAATTTTTATAAAGCTTAAAGCTTGTCAAGTTTAATAGATATTAGAACAAGCTTTTTCAAACAATATCTTCATCACTCAAGCATTTACATTGTGATTAATCATATCTTAATATGACTCTAACCATAATGTATGATAGTATTTTTTAGAATGTTTTAGTTTCTTAAAAACTAAACATTACTTATGTATTTGCATATTTCTAAAAATAGAAAAACAACACATGACATCATGTGATGCACCATGGAAATCATTGGAAGATTTCATTAGATATTTTGTGTAGATTTCGACTCTTCATATCTTACACAATCTTGCATAGATATGGTTGACTTTGACAAGATCTTGATATCTTGCTGTCAGACCTCGGCGGCACCAAAAGCTATAACGGGCGGAACCCTTTTAAGGGGTTCGCGGTCCGTGGTGCCTGCTGATGGTTTTGGCTATAAATAGCAAAGCCAAACCAAGTAGTTTTTCATCCCTTTCCATCATACTCTCTTACATATCTTCTCTCTAACCTTTCTAACTCAGTTTCATATCATATTAGTGATCTCTTTTGTAGCAAGGAAGATCAAGTCACATTCAAGCTTCAACGAGAAGTTGGAAGTCTTGTTTGTTTGGTGTTGTATGATCTTGTGTTGATTCATACTTCATTGTTGTACCAAACTATCATAATCTTGTGAGTGTGAGTGGTTAGTATTTTAGTCCTCAAAATACATTGTGTGTGGGAGTGGTTGTACCCTTGGAAAGAACTCGACATTTAGCTTAGTGTCGGAAATAGTGTAAGCGAAGTGTAAAGGTTTCTCCACCGGTGAAAGGAGCTTGTTGACTAGTGAAGTTAAACTCTCGAGTGTGAGACTCGGGGAGTGGAGTAGGGCAAGGAGAAAGAGTCCTTGTAGACCGAACCACTATAAACAACTTGTTGTGGTTTGATCATTTTTTTCATTATTTACTCTTTACATATTGCTTACATATTTCATTAACATATCTAAGATCAATATCAATTGATCTTTCAATAAGTTTCAAAACAAAGTTTTTAATTGTTAAACTATTCAACCCCCCTTCTAGTTTTCTACAATTGGTACCAGAGCCTCGTTGCTCAAGAATTTCTAAAATAATTTGTATTTTATAAACTTGAAACGATCCATGGATTCTGAAAACTTTAAAGAAGGGCAATCTATACAAAGACCACCACTCTTTGAAACCAATGGATTTATCTATTGGAAAAACCATTCTGAAACATATGTAAAATCAAAAGATATAGATTGATGGGTTCCATCGGGGTTTTAAATTTGTAAACAAGAATTACCGGTTAACTAGGAACACATTCGGGCAAGTATACCCTAGTCGAGTTGTAGTATAGGTTTTGGTAAATCAAGGTCGTCCCAAGAGACTTGGTTGCACTACAAGTGTCGTTTGTTTGTTTAAGCAAGTAACAAGTTGATGGTTATGATTGTCACATATCAAACCAACAAGAAAAGTAATATAAGAACAACCAAGTATCAAGGTCGTGGTTATGATTGTCACGGATCAAACCACTAAGAACAAGCACATAAAGAACATACATGTTTAGGAAAATGATCACAAGGATATTAGAATGTTTAGTTTGGAAAACATTTTATCAAAGATAGAACCTATAATAATAGTTTAGTGTTTTATAAATCAAATATACATAAGCCTCAATCAAATGGTCATGTCATGAGCTTATGCCTAAATCAACAACAACAAAGAATCCTTTCAGCCGTTTACTTGATGTTATTAATTCGACAAGTTCCATTTACTTGAAAGATAATGAGAACACATATTCAAAAGATTCCTTTCGGCCTTAATCCAAATTTGTAGGATCGTTATATTTATGTGTTTGATGATTCGGGTGGTCTTGGATGATCAAAATACATGTTAGCCATTAGAGAGAGAAAGTTAGAGAGTTGGGTGTTTTCTTGGTAGAGAGTTACTTCACAAATTGTAGAATATTAGATTGAAAGCACCACCCCTTCCATGGATGGAAGGGGTATTTATAGTTACAAGAAATACGACCTCCTATCGGCCTGTGGATCAGGTATACAATGGGTAAAGACCCGTCCTTCCTCCACGGTGTTGCACTACACTATTCTACGCTACAAATTAACTAATTAACTACTACATAACGTAAATAACTACAAATCTACGAGCTAACATATGCTAGACTATAATTGGGGTGACCGACACTTTAACATGGAATTTCTAATTCCTAACAATCTCCCCCTAAGGGAGGTCACCCCATGAAATACATTTTGCATCCTAGCATTCTTTCTTTGACATTGTTCTTGAGCTCGTAGACTTGAATTCTTCACTTTCGCGATCTTTCTGCATTAGTAGCGAATCTTCAAAGTCCGCATAGTTTTGTACTTTCAGTGGAGGCCTTTCAACTGATCCACATCTTTGATGATCTTGAGCTTTCATTGAGATCATCACCACGAGAAATCTCGGATCACCCTTTGTTGTGTTGCCATCATGTGAAGTTGTGACTTCGGACCGACATGCTCACACTTTTGAATCATGACATCTTTCCATCGAGTAGCGGAAGCTTTATCGACTCATGATATTTGCAAGCAGTAAAGCAGAACATAGTATAGAAATATCGAGCCGGTTGTGTAGATTAGCACCACCATGATTTCTTCAAATTAAGTGTGGATCTTTGTGAGCATGCGGCTTTGAATTGACTCCTCAATTTTGATCACCGCAACCGTCCAAATGTACCTACAAACAACATTAGCAATAAAACACACGAAAAGTGTCTTTGATCACTTTCGTCGAATTGAGGTACACGCCCACGGTTCCCGTTGATCAAGACAAGTCTTGCTGTGATCGGTATAATTATGAGGAATCTCCTTGACGGGGTTTCGCAATGTTTCTAGTGTTCTCAAACCGAACGTCTCAAAGAAGACAACACGGAGTGAGTGAACCAAAGAAATTGAGATTCACCGATTGATGAAAATGATTTGAAAAACAATCGTGTATTGCTTGAAGAAAGAGTTTTGCAATACAACGAAGGTTTTATGAGAAAGATCAATTTTCAAACAAAACACTTTTGTATTTGAAAAGAGTACACATTTGACGTGCTAGTGAAAAGAAGAGATTCGCACATCGAATGCTTTTTCCAAAAGTATTTTTTCATCGAGATACTTTTGAATTTGAAAACATAAGTACACATTCGACGTGCTAGAGAAAAGAGGTTTGCTCATCGAACGGTTTTCCAAAAGTATTCGTCAATTCCATTCTGGACCAAGGTTGATTCAAGACTGAATCGCCCCATTGTTTCTATCCAGTTGTCACAAGTTTGATCTTACGAGAAGATCTCACATGTCACCCACCAAGAGCTTGTTTGATGTTGGCTCTAGAAGGATTTCCATCTTCATCGTGAATACTTTTACATACCACTCAGATGTTCTGGCAATACCACAAGGATAATGCGTAGGACTCTTAATATATACTTACTTTCCACATTGTGTGAAATAGCAAGTCTTCATTAATTTAGTGTCCTAATGAGATATTGTGGATGATCTCTTGGCTCTAGACTCAATAGTGTTCATTTGGTTCCTGTGCCAGAGACTAGGGAGAGGGTCTCCTTCTTCAATATCAACAATCTCTAAGAGAAAGTCGATAGATAATGTCGGTTCCCCGTGAGAATGAAACAAGTCCTTTTAAGAGGAACTTGAGTGGTTTGGGAAGTTGAAGTGCGAAGCGTCATCGGGTCCATGACGTCTTGTCTTCAATACCGATGTTACCATCAAGAGCATATGAATTGAACCCGGTTTACGCCTAAGGTTGAATTGTTAGAGGCTATTTCTTTTCACCCTTTCACATTCATTTCTTTTTCATTCTTCAACCCTTCAAGTGCTTACCGAGACTTCATTACTAGAACCTTGTTGGGTTTATTCCAAGACTAGCTCTGCCTCATCCGCACTCTTCCCATTTCTCATTTTCTCCTTTTTAATATACCTAAGGACTCTACACTATCTAGTGGATTGTCCTCGGTAGATCCCTCCGTTACGGCGGATCGTGGGAACTAGTACCTAACCTAACTATCCTTATAACACCATACATAAAGTAAATTGGTCGGTCTTTTGGTACAGTTCATTCCTTCTCGAAACCAATTGAAAAATCATTTGGAAAAACAATCAAGGTACTTGTGATACGAGATCAAAGCATTTTGTACCTTAATAGTTTTGATCATTTAGAAAACCTCCCCCTCAACATGTGCGTGTGATTTAGAAATTGTTTGGCACATAGAGGCAAGAGGACTTTGAAATATTTTCTTTGATCACAATTTTCATACGAAAAAGCCATTTGATTTTCTTGGTAAAATTCTCCCCCTCAATATGTGCATAGGATATTTTAAAACATTTTATCACATAGAGGCAAGAGTTCTTTTGAAGCACATCCACGATCACAAAATCCATTAAGAAAACCATTTGAAAACTCAATCAAGGTACTTTATAAATAACTTTTTTTAAAAAAGCTTTTGTACCTCGATAGTTATGCTCCCCCTCAATATGTGCTTCGAGATTCGAAAGCGTTTAGCACATATGAGAGAGCAGCCTGCACAATTAAATCAAAACGATCACCTTTTATCAAATTTCATTATTAAATCACAAATTCTCCCCCGATCAAAAATATCAAACCCTTTGAGATTTTGGATCCCAAGTGATTTAATTAGGTTTAGAAAACATGGGTGAATATGTGGCCTGGTTTAAATACTCATCATGTTTTTGGATAAATCCTCCTCCTCAACATGTGCATTATGTATATTAAAATCATTTGGCACATGGAGGCAGGAGTGCCTATAAAGGACTAAAACCAATTCCGTTAAAACAGATATGAGATTTAAATCACGATCTCTCACCCGATCAAAAATTTCAAACCTTTTGAGATTTGTGATCCCAATTGATTTAAATCATTTAAAAGATTTTGGGGAAAGACGTGGCAAGATTCAATTTTGAAAGATGACAGATAAGGACCATTTTAAGACATTAAAGATTGTTAGTGTCAGGTATGATTGTTTTAAGAGATCTTTAAGTAAAATAAAACAATTTCACAATCAAACAAGAACAGAAAAAATTTCATTTTGACAGATCTTTGAGTTTTAAAGAAAATCATACCATGACATAACATTAAATCTTTAGATCACCACTTTTTGTATCGTACAAATCGGAACTTTTGTGAAGAAATATCGTTTGAAAATATTTTAAATTAAATCACTCTCCCCCTCAATCGATGACCGAAATCGATAATTGAGTGACTTAAGTTTTGATAAAATGAAGTCCGGTGATTTTCAAAATTTAGTCCAATATATTTTCAAAACAATATTTTCCATTTTCAAAACAATTTAATCAATTTTAATCAAAATTGTTTGAGAATGGTATCCTGCACAAAGATACGTTAGGTGGTTGAGAAGCTTCTGTTGTTGTTGCTGTAGAGTTTGGAAGAAAACCGTCTGCCGATGCAGTGAGACTTCTTTCGTTGCATTTTAATGCCAACTGAGGTCCAATTAAGTTCCGTTTCTTCAATCACTTAGAAGAAAACCATCTGCTGATGCAGTGAGACCTCTTACGTTGCATTTATGCCAACTCTCCATTGAAGTCCAATTAAGCTCCGTTTCTTCATTTGTCAACCCAAGAAATAGTTACCCTTTCCTTTCGGCATCCAATCATCTTCATTAGTGGGATCCGGATTGGGAACATTCTTTTATACCAATATACCTGCATACGTTAGTGAACACACATACAAATATATGGTGGTCGACATCACCCAAACAACAATCGACTAAAAAAAGTCAATGCAACATATCAATCAGATCATATAGATGTATGGGAATAATGTGTTCATCAAACTCTAATCATCTAATCCTAGCAATCATATCCTAGGCACCTAGTCCTTCAACATAGGTTAACATCATTTTTAATTAAGCATATTAGGATAATTAAGAAAGCCCGTTAGATGATGTAGATTTGAAAAACATTATCCCCCTCAATCCATGACTTATTTTATGAAAAGTTTAAAAGCGCTGAAGTCATTGATTGAGTTTTCAATTTTACAAAAACTCTAAATCTGATTGTTTTTAAGCAACTCATTTTCCACCATTTTGAACACACCAAATATTTTCTGAAGAATTTTAGACGGAAAAACATTTGTGTAGGAATAGCAGTCCTTCGACATACTTTCCTCATTTTGTTTTAGGATAAGTGCACGAAATATTTTGAAAATAGATTTAGCGCAACACTTTCCTTCCTTTAAAGAACGGGTTGCTATCTGAAATAATAGCAAGCCATGGTTAAGCGCGGGTTACAGTCTGAAGTAACTGCAAGCCATTGTTTTGAAGAGCGGGTTACAGTCTGAATTAACTGTAAGCCATAGTTTGTGACATGTTATGGAAACAGAATATTTACACCTCCTGCTCGAACTTCATCTATGGTCCCGTGCCATTATTGAATGACATTTCTAAGACCGTAGATGTTATCGATACCAGAAGACATGTCATGAGAAAACATATTTTTGGTATTTTTGAAATTTTCGATTTTTATGGGTTTTGTAGGTTTTATATTTTTCTATTTTCTTTTCTTTGGTTTTATATTTTGTATTTTGGTTTTGATAAATATATACAAAGATAGAGTAGATGATATAATATAAGAAGATGATGATACGAGTACCGAGATAAGGATATCGAAAAGACGTCGTAGAAGATAGAATTTGTCATCTCTTAAACATCCACCACCAAAGCTTCCAAGGGCTCTTGAATTGAAAGAAATAGAACCATCCGAAAGAGAGACTCGCGCCCCCAAACCGAAAATCCTTTGGATGAGCAGATTCAAGCTCTATTTCAAGCTTTCCTTAGCGGTGCAGAGAAGCACACCATTATCATAAATCCATTGCTCCTTTTAAGACCGATAATCGAGATTCTCCATTCGGGTTATATCATCCAATAGAACATCAACAACGTTTCATCCCACACATAAATAATCTTCTCAAATTTCTTTTCCACCGAGGTCCAAGCAATCCATTCCAAAAGGTGTCAAGAGAACAATTCCCCAAGTAGTTGAATTGAAGCGGTCGGTTTCTTTGTATAATGCTCAAGAACTCTCCCGAACACACATCATGAGGGAATGAAAACACCTTCCCATGTTTACATTTTCTTCCGGATGATCGTGTATGAAGCTCAAGAACCAAGTACACCAATACCCAAGAGCTCTCCTAAAACACATCATGAGGGAATGAAAACACCTCCCATGTTCACATTTTTCTTCCCGATGATCGTGTATGAAGCTCAAATATCCAAGTATACCAATACACAAGGAATGAATAATCGATAACATTGAAGAAGCGGGCCAAGTCATCGATTATCTCTGCGGGTGACAATCTCTGCGGATGTCAACACCGGAATAAGTGATTATATCTCGAATCATCGATTAAGCACTCAAGTGAAACAATGAGCATCCCCAATGTACACAATCTCTCCCCGATCATTGCGATACCATCGAAATCACCACACACTAGTGTACCTCTTTATCTTGAAACTTTCTAACATCACTTCCCCACGTAGATGAAATACTAACACTAAACGCCTTGATGAGTAAAACCTTGAGTTTCTCTCATTGTCATGACATTTGTTTTCCGGGATATCTTCAATCACTTAGAAGAATTAAGTTCATCAAGTTTACTCGTCATGAGTCAAACCTTGAGTTTCTCTGCGGTAATAACATTTGTCTTCCGGGTATCTTCAATTACTTAGAAGTATTAAGTTCATCAAGTTTACTCGCGTTTAGGTGCTTATCTCCTTACTCCTTGTCGGTTTTGACACTTGAATCAACAACTCTTTGTAAGTCAAGATACTAGAAATATTTTGAGAAGACCATCATTAGCTCAGATGTGTCTGTGAGAGTCAACTTGCTGAAGAATAATGTGAGAAAGTCTAATTAGGGATTAAATTTGGCATTTCAAACTCCCCCAATTAGTGCTCTCCCCTAAACTGACAATCTGTTTGATAAATGCCCAGATTAAGAAGAAGTCTTTAGATAATCAAATGCAACTCGTCTTTAGTCTTCTAACATGTAGCAGAGAATGTAGAACCGACTGTAGACTCGACCTTCTTCAAGATTGTGCAGTTGAGGAATAGATAGTTACCATCTTCAACTCATACCAAAAAGCATCCCACCAAAAAGCATCCCAATTAACTTACATCTTGCAAATCCCCTTAACTAAAATCCCTCCCAATCAAACAAGAACAGAAAGATGTTCATCAAGGAAATCAACAATCAGGCCGCAACGAACACACAAGATGGTAACACCAAACTACCCATCACATCAAACAAGAACAGAGAGATTGTTCGGAATCATCATGTTGATGTATACGTGAAGCATTAACCGGAAGCACTTTGTCGATAAACTCATCAATCCGAGTGAAGATGTCAACCACCGGCTCTTAGAAGAAACTCCATGTAAAGATGATCAGATAAGAAGAAGCTCGGTTCTTACATGAGTTAGGAGCCGTTTGACCATATATTCTCAAATATTAATCAACAATGCAAAAAATTCACACTTCTTCTCCCCCTCAAGAATTGCATACGGAGATGCCATTCTTGATTAAACACGTGAACATCATCCAAATGTAGTCTATTCACACGATGACTAAAAGCGCATGGAAAAAGTATGAAGCATGTTGATGAGAATGGTCATAATAAGAAGATTTCTCTTCTTCAGAAGATAAAGCGCACTGAAGCGTACACTTTTCTTTTCTTTAGAGTACGAGGCTTAAACAGTTGTGTTCAAACGTCATAATAAGATTTCTCTTCTTCATAAGATAATGCACACTGAAACGTACACATTTCTTTTCTTTAGAGTACGAGGCATGAACTGATGTGTTCATACGTCATAATCTCTCTCTTTTCAATTCTCTTAGCAAAACATGTAATCAACCCCATTATCATTCAGTAGGCCCTTTGTCGTGACAGCTGATGGAGAAAACCCAATATGATGAATTTGACCCTGAAGTAAACTAACCCGAACTCGTGACTTAAACTTGCACATATGTAACAAAGAGCGGTGTCGAGACTTCATGCCCATTTGAATCTCTAAGTACTCTATACTCTTCAACCAACCAACCATCAAGTATAAGACGTACATCACCTCTTGAAAATCCACAATTAAATGTGACACTGAGCACTACAACGTAACTCCTTAAAGTGATAGTTATTTTTGTGGCAAACAGAGGCCAATTCCCACGTGGTAAAAGGAAAAAACTCCCAAAATAACTAGATTTCCAAGTCTTCGTTTTTGGAAAAAGCTCGAACAAGGATCTCAAGAATCTTCATCCAACCATCCCGATACCTTCAGATACTAAGTACACTCGCCCGTAATATTTCACTTCAACCTCAAATGAATAATACTGAATTAATGCCGCTGTCACATCTTCTGATTAAAAGCTCAAAACTAGCCTCCTTTGACATTTTAAGTGATTTATGATAATGGTTTCATCCCGACCATGGTTCGTAGCACATAACCCCGTAAAACCAAGTAATAACCAAACTGCCATGACAAAAATCCAAACACATCCAAATCATAAAGTACACCCTTTTATCTCTTCTTCGAAACAAAAACCGTAGCACCAGCATCAAATAAGATCCAGAATTACATCTTCTCTTCTCTAAGATGGTTCCATCATTACGGGATTTTAAAATTCTATAGTTTAAACCTAGAAATAGTTTCTTCATGGATTTTACAAAACCAAGAATAAACCGTAAGATAGATCCGAAATGCACTTTACTAATACGGGATGTTTCCATTGTCACGGATTTTACAAGTCTATGATTTAAACCGAGAAATAGGTTCTTTCATGGATTTTACAAAATCAAGACAAAACCGTAAACAATGTCAGCTTGAATGTGTTACAACGACTTTAGTTTCAGAGAATATCTGTTTTAGGGGAACATGCAGCGGTTCATCAACGGTCCATTATCCAACATCATCAACATCATCAACCATCCAATCAACACTTTGGAAAACACATCAATCACGCAATCTGTCGGCTATTGTAATGACCACATGGAGAAGTAAACCCGATATACCAAACTAGATCATGAAGTAGAATTTCCCAGATTTGCTACTTAACCTTGTACAAATCCTTGTGAAGAAGAAACGGTGTACCCAATGTACAAGACCTCTTGACGTATCCTCAACTGCGTGAGACACCGAAGTGAAAGTTACGTTGTGGGTTAATCGAGAACGAATCACAACCGTACCTAAATAGCCAAGTCTTTATCACACTCTATAAATGCCCAAACAAGTCATCTTCGCAGAAGGGTAGAAAGAAACAAGCCGAAATAAGTAAACGCGCCCGGAAAACCTCACATCAAAGTCAAATAAGAGATATCGTACACACAACCCCGTAGTCAAATCTGTTCATTAGATAATTTCAAGCCGTGACATAATGTTCTTCGAGAAAATGTATACACCAAAGTATCAACCCTCATACCGCAACAACAATCATTATCATACCAAATTATTTATCGTCAGATCACTTCATCAAAACTCGTCGACATTATCCAACCCTTTATTAGTCAATACTCATATGTTCAAAACACACATTTACAATCCAATTATGAGAAGCCCATCAGTCCATCAACCAAATCCAAGTCATCACAAACATTACACAAGTCTGGACCAAAAACCCATGATCCAATTTTGACAGCCCGAAATTTGGTATACACTTAAGCCCATTCACACTCGGAACATATCTTTGTAGATTACATTCACATTCGTATAATGCACACATATATAATCAGACACGTTTTTGTCCAAGCCCACACACGTTGAAATTTTCAAGCACTAAGCCACATTTTCATATTGATCAAACGTGTGTTTGATGAACGTCTTTTATTCAAACCATTGAATATTGGATAAACCATTTTTATATGAACGTTTTGAGAATATGATATTTGATAAAAGATCGTGAAATAGATTTAAGATCGTGTATACCCCCAATATCCAAAGCTTTCAGCCTTTCTCCAATAAATACGTTGAATCACCAATTAATTACGTTTTGAGAATATGGCATATCTGATGTACTCTGGTCGGCCCAACAACAACACTCGGCCCACTTCCAATCCAGATTCGGTCCACTTACAAGATATAGCACATGATCCATCAGCCCTTACACGACCCAACTCACTTAACCCTAGTGACTTGGATGTATAAAACGTATCATATAACACTCTTTAACCCTAAAATTTCTCACAACCCTTATCCTTTGTGCAGTCAAGATACCATTTCCAAACCCTAAGCAAAAAATAGAGCGCCTCCTCCTCATCAGTTAATATTTCTCAATTGAACCACGCCACAGGGATGGCTATGAGGGTTCACAACCACAGGGATGGTTTGAAGAGAGTCACCAAGGTTGGTACTTTATCTATGTAATCCTTTTTGATTTATACCGAACGTGAGTGACAAATGAAATCCCAGTGGATTATTGTTTGTTTCATCAATTTTTTGGACATAAAAACTTTTGATTTAATGATTGATGATGGAAATGAACTTCGAACAAAAAAATCTTTAAACAAAAGATTAGTTTGAGTAAATTCTGAGATCACTTGTTAAAGGGATAACATACTTGTTATTCACTTACTTCTAAGGATTCGGAAATAATCAAAAGCATTTAGATCAATGATGGTTTGAATTTTTTTTCATGTTTAAGACTCTTCATAGTCTTGGATGTAACTTGTGAGAACCACGAAAAATACAAACTAAGATCACCTTTTAGTCCCGTTTGATTATTTCCTTTTAACCGAATCAAGGAGAAAGATGAAACCCCAAATGGTTTTGATCTTTCTTCATTATCTTCGGATATTATCATTAACACATGGATCAATGATGGTTTGAACAAAGTCGTGTATATATCTTTTGAGCTCTATGGCAGTTAAAGCATACGACAGAGATAAGAAAACTGAGATCACTTTAACGTTTCTTTACCATTAAAATGATTGTTAGAACTCTTTGAGTGTGAGTCATGATATAGAATAGAGGTTGTTGATTAGATTCGGGACAATGGTTGATGTATTAGATGTTATTCCTTTTGTGATAGATCTAACATGGACCAATGATGGGTTATGTAGAACCTGAGGATGTGTGATGTTAGATTGGTATTGGGTATTTGTTGTTTGTGGTCTATGGTCTGGTCATGTCTTCTCCTTCTTCCTTTCTGTTCAAGTCGCTAGCCAAATTCTCCAAACCAAGTTGCTAGCCTTTTTCCAGACCAAGTCGCTAGCCTTTTTCCAAACCAAGTCGCTAGCATTTTCCAAGTCGCTACCATTTTCAAAACAACTCGCTAGGACAAGTCGCTAGGTCAAAGGGTTTTCCAAGTCGCTACCATTTTCAAAACAACTCGCTAGGTCAAGTCGCTAGGTTAGGTCAAGTCGCTAGTACTCAAACCAAATCGCTAGCATAACGGTTAAGAGTGTCAACAAGTCGCTACATGATAAATATCAAGTTGCTAGGCAAGTCGCTACATTTTTCGACCACAACTCGCTGCACAAATACAATGAATATAGACAACTTGTAAAGACAAGTCGCCATACAACTCGCTAAGACTTTTGACCTTACACCAATCGGACATTGACCAACTCGCTATGAAGAACTCGACCAAGTCTCTACCATGAACAACATATGTTGCGCTTTGAAAGATCGAGAATAGCCTACTTTTGACAATAAAACGACATAGGACACACACAATTCGCTATTAAAAAGCTTGTCTCACAAACTGGATAACACTTAAATCATAGAAAGCAGCACACAAGCTTTTTGACCATAAAAAAATGTTAGGACCAGCACATATAAAAGAATGCTTGAAAAAAACAGTTTTAACCATGTTTGGATTTAAACAAGACCATGTCAACAAACATACAACCATATCAACCTTGAAAGCATATCAACACATATCAAACCGCCACATAGAAACGAGCAAACTACATACACCAACGAGTTCAAAAACCAAACAAATCATCAAAACACATAACCTTGGCTCTGGTACCAACTGTAGGATCGTTATATTTATGTGTTTGATGATTTGGGTGGTCTTGGATGATCAAAATACATGTTAGCCATTAGAGAGAGAAAGTTAGAGAGTTGGGTGTTTTTTTGGTAGAGAGATACTTCACAAATTGTAGAATATTAGATTGAAAGCACCACCCCTTCCATGGATGGAAGGGGTATTTATAGTTACAAGAAATACGACCTCCTATCGGCCTGTGGATCAGGTATACAATGGGTAAAGACCCGTCCTTCCTCCACGGTGTTGCACTACACTATTCTACGCTACAAATTAACTAATTAACTACTACATAACGTAAATAACTACAAATCTATGAGCTAACATATGCTAGACTATAATTGGGGTGACCGACACTTTAACATGGAATTTCTAATTCCTAAAAAAATTAAACCTTTACTTGTTATGTTTATTAATTCTCTTGCACAATCGTCACAAAGTACAAGACCAAAATCATTTGTCGATTAATGAATTGCAACTAACCATTGTTAAGAATATTTCGACATTAGACTCCACAATGATAAACCAAAACAATAAACAAGAACAAGTTCCAATTCAACCAAATATGATGTTATCAACATATTCCAAACAAACACTACAATTATCCAAACATCCTTTTATCACAAGTTCTCATATGAAATAAACAAGTATAAAGACAACATTCACAAGAAAAGAACACGTCACAAGAATCACATAATCAACACAACCAAAGAACCAAACATGAATCATAACATTCAACATCATAAAAGTAACAAGGATTTACCCAAAGTAAGATTACATTAGGCAAGGGTGAAGGATTATAGCACTCCTTCAAGCCTCCAATCAACTACAACTTCTAACCAAGTATACTTCTAGAAATGGCAGAGGTTTATGGTCTTTTGGGAGAGATAAATTTGGTGGATAGTTGGTGGAAATTCGTCCTTAAGGGTGGAGGATCGAATTTCACACCTTTGGTGAAGGTAAGTTGAGAGAGGGATGTTGTAATAGGTGGAAATTCGTCCTTAAGGGTGGAGGCTCGAATTTCACACCTAGAGATGGAGTGGTGGGTGAAAGGGATGAGAAGGATGGAGAAAGGATATGAAATGAGGTTGCAAAGGCCTCTATTTATACTAGAACCAAGGCCTAGGGTATTAAATGCTCAACTTGGCCTCCAAGGAGATTAGAAGGGACTAGAATACATGTAGGAATGGACTAGAATCGTTTGGAACATGATTGGAACTTTCTAGGACTCTTATTGATGAAGAAATGGCAGAAACATGCCCTCCAACCGAATCGGTTAAGCTCCAACCGTTTCGGTTGGTGTTCTTGACCATTCTCCAACCGGATCCGGTTGCGGGGCTCGATCGAACAGTTGGAGCAATTTGATAAAATATCAAAAGCACTATAGTTGAAGATCTTTCTCTTATCTTTCCGTGGCCGTGAACCGGGGTTCAAACGGAGTCCGTATGCAAAAGTTATGGCCAAAATGGTGAAGGTGTGTCGGGAACAACGAGTCTTCCAATATGTCTTCGTTTAAGCTTCTTTTCTTCATTTCTTTCTCGTTTTCCTTCTTGAACTTTATTCTTGAGTCTTTGGACCACTAACTTGATGAATTTACCTTCTCGAATATACTCCACAAGTCTTTCTTTGGTCGGGAATTCTTCATACATGGAGAAATCCTCGTATTTTACTTCTTTTTCCTTCTTTTTCTCCACTTTCCTGTACTTGGCTACAAATGAACTAGCAAACACACTTTGATACGATTAAGCAACAAAAGCATATTATTATAGCCAAATAACATACATAAAAGCACGAATAACGCTACTAAAAACATGCACAATTTGAGCGTTATCAAATTCCCCCACTCTTAAACTTTGCTTGCCCTCAAGCAAATCTAAGAAAAGAAAAATTAAACTACATACCTAAATGACAAAACAAAAAGAAAAATAAAAAAAATCAAAATATTTTTGGCTTTTTTTCTACTTTTTTTTTAATATAAAAATAAGAAAAAATAAGCGAAAAATGAGCGCAAACTCCCCCACACTTAAGGTTTTGCTTGCCCTCAAGCAAATCTAGAAATTAAGAAAAATAAAAACCCACATGGTGCATGAAATATGATTAGAAAAATATGATGCAAATCTACGAAGTACAAGTACAAGATAAGATTCATCGTTTTAAGCTTTTAGAGGTGAAAAATCGAGATGTTTGACAATACCCCATGGATTCTCTCGCTTGATAACATGGCTAAGCACCTCACGAAAATAAATGAAGTATAATTCACTCAACACTCAATTTATTAGTGATGGATAGTATTAAGGAATAGTACACTCGTATTGCTCAGTCATGATCTAAATATTACCATAGGCTTGTACAAGAAACAAAACTCCACCGACGTGGCATAAGCAACAAGTGTAAACATCTAAAGAGGGCTTTTATTCGGGTTAGGCTTAAGGGGTTATCAGGCTTATGTTGAAATATTACATACAAGAATATAATAGATCGCTGGTGCGAATTCTTGATTAAGTCAAACAACGGATGGTCACTAGAGTATACCTCGGATCGCTGGCGCGTTATTCGCATAACGGATGGTCACCAAAAGTATGCACTAGATTGCTGGCGCGTCATTCGATCCTTCAAGAACCGGATGGTCACTAAAAATATTCACGCACTTCATATTTTCACAAAGCCAAAAGGGAAGGGATAAGGCATGGGAATATTTTATGAAATTGGTGTTAAAAGAAATATAAGAATAAAGTCAAGTCTAATACCCATGTTGCTAGTCACCGAACAATCCACAACCCGGAAATGATTATAGTTACTATCATCTCCTTCTTCAAATATTGATCACCAAATATATATATCACGTCTTAGCACATTGGCTAATCGATATCTCAAACATACTTCATCTTCCTTCATCTACATAATAATATAGCACATAGACTTGTCATCACATATATTTTTTCTTTCTTTTTTTTTCCGATGACTTATTCTTTTTTTTCATTTTTTTTCATCACATCTCCCCCACACTTCGTATAAGCATCACCACAAAAATACAAAATATAAAGGTGATCAATCTTCATCTTTGTCGAAATGGCACACACGAATGACAAAGTGCGGCTAACACATAATCATCAAAAACAATCAAATCATACCAAGCAACTAGCAACCAACCATTTAGACATTGACAAGGGTAGGGCTAAGGTTTGAAGTGTAAAATATTTTTATATTTTTCTGGATGAAACAAAAAGAAAAGAATGGCTCGGAGGGTGTACTAAGGGTATCTAGCACTAAAGAATGAGCGCTTACAAATGGGTCCATATAAGTGTGGTTAACTAACCGATGTGGTTAGCTAATATATCATTGGATGTAAAATGGAAGGCCATTTGGTTTTATTCCTAAGGTGCCTCTTTATCACACGAATACACTTATATCACACGAATGTGATCTTACTGCGGTCTGGTAATGATTTACAAGTACAAGTTCTAGAATAAATAAAATCACCGGCACACTTATAGCAAAAGATCCATGCATAAAAGATGTATGCTATATATGAAATAGGCTCAAATCCTCACAATTTAATGGAAGTGCTACAAAATGCGCTAGCAAATGTCATCGATCCCAGAATGGATTGCAATATTAATCAGGACACATCTCAAGTTTTTCAAAAATTACCGATTTCACCAGTGGGTTGATCTAGTTATTCTAGTATATTATCCTATAAGGTTGAAAACAACTAGATCACAAGGGCAAACAAGTTTACAAAATTTTAAAATTGACCCAAAAATTTGGAAATTAAAAACTAGTTTCGCTTTTCACAATAATATTACCCCCCACACTTAAGTTAAACACACAAAAGAAAAATAACTTAACGACTATAAAAATATAGCTATTATTGTTATTACTATTACTATGAGAAAACTTAAAAAAAAAAATAAACTAGTTACAACTTATTTTTTTTTTCTTTTTCTTTTTTATTCTTTTTTTTTATTTATTTTTTTTTTATTTTAAAAACAAACAAACATGAATTATTCTTGTCCCACGAGTTCTCGGTAGCTCCATTGAAACGCACAAAGAAGCGGAGAAGCAGGTCAGCGCGAAGCATATTAAAAGCCCAACTTCTTTAGGGAATCAGGGAGACCCGCCTTATACCTCTCACACAGTTTGTTTACAATGGGTGAGCCTTACTTTCGAGAGATTAAAAGAAGTCAATTTATTAAAATAATTTACCAAACAAACAAAGGAAAAATAACAAAAAAAACAAAATAAAGCAATTATGAAAAATAAACTACGAAGCATGTAAGATAGGGAAAAATAAAACTATAAGTCTAGGAGAAACGAAACTTCTCGGGCTAAACATCACGATCGAACTCCAAATGATAAGGTGCTAAGCAAGGGCTAGCATAAGCGTGTGAGATCAATCGATTTCTCTTCCAAACATGTCCAATCAAGAGTGTAAGGTTACGATCCAACCAATCCTTCCTCCAAGAGCTTATAAAATCTGCAAAAACAAACTAAACTACAAAAACACGTAAATTTCTAAAACTCACTTTCGTAGGCATCACGGTTGCATTTAGCGTATGAAACAAGCCTTTAAACCCCTCGGTGGCCCGAGTGGACGAGTTATAGTCTCGTGAGGGTTTCCAGTGAACATACCCACAAAGTTCAAAACAATTTTATTTTTAAAAACATGTACTTATTTATTTACAATGTACTATAAAATGACAAAATTTAAAATGGAAAAAACAAATAAAAAAATGATACTCTTGCAAAAACAAAAAGACACTTAAACTTATTCTATCTAAACACAAACACACAAAAACAAAAAATTGAAAAATATTTTCTTTTTACGATTGGCCCAACCGATCCGGTTACGGGTAGTGACCGATCGGTTGGAATGAACCAACTGTGACCAATCCTTCCAACCGGATCGGTTACGAGGAGTGACCGATCGGTTGGAAGGGATTTTCTATTTTTATTTTTTTTATTTTTTTTTAACCAAAGTTTTATTTCAAACCTTTTTATTGATAAAATTAAACAAGAACACACAAGGTAACGAACACAAAACTAAACACAAGTAAATAAAACACATAAACACACATTAACTAGAAGAACACCAAAAACAAAATATGACACTTAAGACAAATAAAAGAACAATCACAGAAAATGAAAATCACATTGACGCAAGCACACACAATTAGTCACGTAACACAAATCAAACAAGAGAATCTAAACAAGATAGTCTTATTCAAAATTAATACGAAACTAACATAGACAATAATAACACAAACAAAAAGAAACACAAATATGCAAGAGATCACATAACATATAGAACACAAAATCACGAAACAAAAAAAAACACGAATATATATGTATATATATATATATATATATATATATATTTTTGACGAAACACTCCAACCGGATCGGTTACGGGTGGTGACTGATCGGTTAGAGCGGATTTTTCTTGAAAAATATTTACCAGGAGCTCCAACCGATTCGGTTAGAGTTGTTTGGGTGGTTTTGGTGGTTTTTTCGCAAACGATTTCGAGCACACTTAGAAAGCAATCATTGAAAAAAACATTTTTGAACACATGACACGAAATCCCAACATCAAAAACTTGATTTTGATGCAAAGATCATTTGAGCAATTTTGAGAAAATGAGAGATTTTTTAAAACAAAACGCAAGAGAAGCAATTAAGGAAACATCATGAGCAAACATCAAGGGCAATCAAACAAGAGCAAAGAAACAATCATTTATGAGCAAGAGAAATTTAGCATTCAAACAAACAAGCAAACAAACAAACACCTAAGAACAAAAACCAAATCCCCGGTAGCGGCGCCAAAAACTTGATAGGTTCCATCGGGGTTTTAAATTTGTAAACAAGAATTACCGGTTAACTAGGAACACATCCGGGAAAGTATACCCTAGTCGAGTTGTAGTATAGGTTTTGGTAAATCAAGGTCGTCCCAAGAGACTTGGTTGCACTACAAGTGTCGTTTGTTTGTTTAAGCAAGTAACAAGTTGATGGTTATGATTGTCACATATCAAACCAACAAGAAAAGTAATATAAGAACAAGCAAATATCAAGGTCGTGGTTATGATTGTCACGGATCAAACCACTAAGAACAAGCACACAAAGAACATACATGTTTAGGAAAATGATCACAAGGATATTAGGATGTTTAGTTTGGAAAACATTTTATCAAAGATAGAACCTATAATAATATTTTAGTGTTTTATAAATCAAATATATATAAGCCTCAATCAAATGGTCATGTCATGAGCTTATGCCTAAATCAATAACAACAAAGAATCCTTTCGGCCGTTTACTTGATGTTATTAATTCGACAAGTTCCATTTACTTGAAAGATAATGAGAACACATATTCAAAAGATTCCTTTCGGCCTTAATCCAAATTAAACCTTTACTTGTTATGTTTATTAATTATCTTGCACAATCGTCACAAAGTACAAGACCAAAATCATTTGTCGATTAATGAATTGGAACTAACCATTGTTAAGAATATTTCGACATTAGACTCAACAATGATCAACCAAAACAATAAACAAGAACAAGTTCCAATTCAACCAAATATGATGTTATCAACATATTACAAACAAACACTACAATTATCCAAACATCCTTTTATCACAAGTTCTCATATGAAATAAACAAGTATAAAGACAACATTCACAAGAAAAGAACACGTCACAAGAATCACATAATCAACACAACCAAAGAACCAAACATGAATCATAACATTCAACATCATAAAAGTAACAAGGATTTACCCAAAGTAAGATTACATTAGGCAAGGGTGAAGGATTATAGCACTCCTTCAAGCCTCCAATCAACTACAACTTCTAACCAAGTATACTTCTAGAAATGGCGAGGTTTATGGTCTTTTGGGAGAGATAAATTTGGTGGATAGTTGGTGGAAATTCGTCCTAAGGGTGGAGGATCGAATTTCACACCTTTGGTGAAGGTAAGTTGAGAGAGGGATGTTGTAATAGGTGGAAATTCGTCCTTAAGGGTGGAGGCTCGAATTTCACACCTAGAGATGGAGTGGTGGGTGAAAGGGATGAGAAGGATGGAGAAGGGATATGAAATGAGGTTGCAAATGCCTCTATTTATACTAGAACCAAGGCCTAGGGTATTAAATGCTCAACTTGGCCTCCAAGGAGATTAGAAGGGACTAGAATACATGTAGGAATGGACTAGAATCATTTGGAACATGATTGGAACTTGCTAGGACTCTTATTGATGAAGAAATGGCAGAAACATGCCCTCCAACCAAATCGGTTAAGCTCCAACCGTTTCGGTTGGTGTTCTTGACCATTCTCCAACTGGATCCGGTTGCGGGGCTCGACCGAACGGTTTGAGAAATTTGACAAAATATCATAAGCACTAAAGTTGAAGATCTTTCTCTTAGCTTTCCGTGGCCGTGAACCGGGGGTCAAACGGAGTCCGTATGCAAAAGTTATGGCCAAAATGGTGAAGGTGTGTCGGGAACAACGAGTCTTCCAATATGTCTTCGTTTAAGCTTCTTTAATTCATTTCTTTCTCGTTTTCCTTCTTGAACTTTATTCTTGAGTCTTTGGACCACTAACTTGATGAATTTACCTTCTCGAATATACTCCACAAGTCTTTCTTTGGTCGGGAATTCTTCGTACATGGAGAAATCCTCGTATTTTACTTCTTTTTCCGTCTTTTTCTCCACTTTCCTGTACTTGGCTACAAATGAACTAGCGAACACACTTTGATACGATTAAGCAACAAAAGCATATGATTATAGCCAAATAACATACATAAAAGCACGGATAACGCTACTAAAAACATGCACAATTTGAGCGTTATCATAGATCTTTGGTTTGTTATTGTTAAAGGTGATTTTAGTTCTACAACAAAGGATATTTTTGTTGATGAACACAAGAAATTAATTGCTAAAAATAATGAAGCTAAAATGATGCTTTATAATGTTTTACCTAGAAAAGAATATGAAAGAATTTTTATGTGTGAAACCGCCAAAGATATTTTGGAATCTTTGATTGTTACACATCAAGGTAATTCAAAAGTCAAGGATAACAAAATTGATCTTCTTGTTCAACAATATGAACAATTTGTTATCCCTGAAGATGAAACCATTGATTGTGGCTTTGCTCGCTTTAATACTATTATTACATCACTTAAAGCACTTGATGAATCTTTTCGTAGTAAGAACTTTGTCGAAATTTCTTAGAGCACTCCATCCGAAATGGAGAGCTAAAGTGACCGCTATTGAAGAATCAAAGATCTCTCAAAATGTCACTAGGCGAGCTAATCGGTAACCTCAAAGTACATGAAATGGTGATGGAGAAATATTCGAAGATCATCAAAGGAAAAGGGGAGAAGATCAAATCCCTTGCTCTAAAAGCAAAGGCGGAATCAAGTGATGATGACGAATCTTGCTCCGGTAGTGAAGATGAGGAGTATGCCATGGCCGTTAGAGACTTTAAAATGTTCTTTAGAAGAAGAGGAAAGTTTGTAAGACAACCTCGAGAAGAAAAGAAGCCATTCCGACAAGATCGAGATGACAAAAAGGGTAAAGGTGAAAGAAAGTGTTTTAGATGTGGTGATGCAAGTCATCTCATAGGAGAATGTCCCAAGCCACCTAAAAGCAAAACTCAACGAGCTTTTGTAAGTAGTGCTTGGAGTCATAGTGAAGATGATGAAGAGTCAAGCAAGGAAGAGATCGCTCTAATGGCATATGAGTCAAACGAGGTACATTCCGACTCTTCTTATTCTTCTATTGATGATGACACTTTGCAAAAACAATACAATCAATTGTGTGAGCTAAGTCTAAAAATCATAACTAAAAATAAATTTTTAGAAAATGATTTCTATGAGTTAAAAGAAAAAGCAAAACGACTAGAAAAAGGAAAAGCTAATGACGATGATTGTAAATCATGTCAAGAGCTTAATCTTGAAATAGAAAAACTAAAGCTCACGCAAGATGTTCTAATCGAACATAATTCTAAATTTAAAAGGTTTAACAAAAACATCGCTCTTGCCGATGAAATAGTTAAAATACATAAAACACCAGGAGACATGAATGGTCTAGGATTTAATGAGGTATTAATTCCAAAGAGTCAAAACAAAACGGCCTAAAAGAGAACGAACAAAGCAAAAATCAACTGCGATGCAGACGGACCAAACGGACCCAAAATAAGGGTTCCGTCTGTTGAAAGAAATGGTGCCGTGGGCACTTCAAAGAGATGAATGTTTGTGATACGGACCGTAATGAATTTGTCAAAGTAACAAAGAAAACCAAGGATAGTGTTAAACTAAAACCAGCTGTTACATCAGGAGTAGGACTTGCTAAAAATAAATTTAGATAAAAAACTACTCACCAACGACATAAAACACCTTTTGCCAAACGCCCCTTTCCTAAGAGCAACCACAACGTACAACCCAACTACCAACACAACGGTTGGAATCAAAACTTTCCTATACCATATCAAACTCCAGATTACATGTCATGGAACTCTTACCCATCATTTCCATACATGAATCAAATAAATGATATGTTTAACTCAAACGGACCCATGAGATATTGGGGACCAAATGCTTGAGTTATTTACTTCTTAGGTATGCTTGAAAGTTGGATTGGAACCTGATGAATGGATAAAAGATAGTGGATGCTCACGGCACATGACGGGCAACAAAAGTCTCTTCTCATCATACCAAGAGTATGACGGAGGTAATGTCACTTTTGGTAGCAATCTCAAAAGCAAAATCATTGGCAAAGGTACGATCGCTCATTACTCTCTAACTATTTAAAATGTTGCTCATGTAGATAGGTTAGGATTTAATCTACTTAGTATTAGCCAATTATGTGATAAAAAGTATAAAGTACTATATGATGAAAATGGTAGAAAAATACTAAAAGATGGTATCACCATAGCTAAAGGAGTTAGGAAAAATAACATATACGTCATGAAAATAGATAAAACATCTAATGACAAACTTTGCCTAAAAACTTTAGATAATAGCTCATCTCTTTGGCATAGACGCTTAGGTCACGCTAATATGAGACATATACAAAACCTATCTTCAAAAGAGCTAGTTAGGAATTTACCAAAACTTAAATATGACCAACACTTTTGCGACGCTTGCAAAATTAGTAAACAAACCCATAGTAGTCATAAATCTAAAAATATGGTGTCCACATCTAAGTGTCTAGAACTATTGCATATGGACTTGTTTGGTCCATCCACTATAAGAAGCTACGGAGGCAACTTATACACTTTGGTCATAGTAGATGATTACTCAAGGTTTACTTGGACGTTGTTTTTGAAAACCAAAAATGAAGCTTTTGATAAATTTGAAATTCTTAGCAAGAAAATTCAAAATCAACTAGGTGTTAAAATTGTGTCGATCCAAACGGACCATGGTCGTGAATTTGACAACGCAACTCAATTTGGAAACTTTTGTGATACAAATGGTATAACACATAACTTTTCGGCTCCTCGAACACCTCAATCAAATGGAGTAGTAGAACGTAAAAATAGAACAATTCAAGAAATGAGTAGAACAATGCTTAATGAACAAAACATTCCTCAAAAGTTTTGGTGGAACGCCGTTGACACTTCTACATATACTTTGAATAGAGTCTTAATACGTCCTTTCTTAAACAAAACACCATATGAGATTTATAAAGGTAAAAAGCCAACTTTAGGATATTTTAGAGTTTTTGGATGTAAATGCTTCATTCTTAATACTAAAGATATCTCACCAAGTTTGACCCAAAGTCTTATGAAGGTATATTTCTTGGTTATTTTCAAACTAGTAAAGCTTACATTGTCTTAAACAAAGAAACAATGATAGTCGAGGAATCGTTGAACATAACATTCGACGAAAGTCCACCTCCCTCTAAGACATTACCTTTGGTAGATGATGACTTAGTTGAAAGTCAAATGATAGAAAGTCAAGAAATAATTAAAAATGACAAGGAAGATGAACCATTAAATAATGAGAATATAAACATCAAAGAATTTAAAAGTCATCCTTTAGAAAAGGTCATAGGACAACTTAATCAAAGAACCTTAAGGTCACAAGCCCAAAATCAAAGTAATTATTTTTGTTTTGTATCCACCATTGAACAGAAAAACATAAATGAAGCAATAAAAGATGAATCATGGGTAATTGCCATGCAAGAAGAGTTAAACCAATTCGTTAGAAATGATGTTTGGAAATTAGTTCCAAAACCTAAATATCAAACTATAATTGGAACGAAATGGGTTTTTCAAAATAAAATAGATGAAAATGGTGTAGTATCTAGAAACAAAGCTAGGCTTGTTGCACAAGGTTATAATCAACAAGAAGGGATTGATTATGATGAAACTTATGCACCGGTAGCTAGACTCGAATCTATTAGAATATTACTTGCTTATGCATGTGCCTATGACTTTAAATTATTTCAAATGGATGTTAAAAGTGCATTTCTTAATGGGTTTATTAACGAAGAAGTATATGTTGCTCAACCTCCCGGTTTTACCGACTTTGAGAAACCACATCATGTCTTCAAACTTAAGAAAGCATTATACGGTCTTAAGCAAGCACCAAAAGCTTGGTACGATCGACTTAAGACTTTTCTTGTTGAAAACAAATCCACTATGGGATTAGTAGATAATACTCTTTTTACCAAGAAAAAGGAGTCACATATTATCATTGTTCAAGTATACGTTGATGACATCATATTCGGATCAACTTGTCAAGAGCTATGTGATGATTTCTCTAAAATCATGCACGACGAGTTTGAAATGAGTATGATGGGTGAATTAAACTTCTTTCTAGGACTTCAAATTAAACAACTAGAAGATGGCATATTCTTTAACCAATCTAAATATATAAAAGACATGCTTAAGAAATTTGGTCATTAAGATTCCAAACCAACTAAGACACCCATGTCCTCGGACACTAAACTCACCAAGGATGAGGAAGGTGAATCCATAGATAACACTAAATATAGAGGAATGATTGGTATCCTACTCTATCTTACGGCTAGTAGACCCGACATTATGTTTAGTCTTTGTCTATGTGCTCGCTTTCAAGAAAACCCAAAGGCATCACACTTATAAGCCTTGAAAAGGATTTTTAGATACATTAAGGGAACAATGTGTTTAGGATTATGGTATCCCAAAGGAACGGGTGTAGAAACCATAGTGTATGCCGACTCGGATCATGTCGGTGACTATTTCGATAGAAAAAGTACAAGTAGTATTTGCACTTTTATTGGACATTTTCTCACCTCATGGTTCGCAAAGAAGCAAACGGCTTTAGCCATCTCAACTACTGAAGCCGAGTACGTCTCAGCCGGAAAAGCATGTCAACAAGCTCTTTGGATGAAGCAAGCTCTCATAGATTACGGAATTCATCTCAACGATATTGTTATACTTTGCGACAACAAAGGAGCTATCGATCTCAGCAAAAATCCCGTCCAACATGCTCACACGAAGCATGTTGAAATCCGTCATCACTTTCTTCGCGATAATGTTGTTCAAAAAGGAAACATCTCAATTGAGAAAGTGTCCTCCGAAGACAACATTGCCGACATTCTAACTAAGCCTCTCAAACGAGAACCATTCAATCTTCTTAGACTTGGTTTGGGGTTAATGGAACCAAACATGTAGGATAAACATAGCCTAAACCTTAGAATAAACAAAACAAAACAATTTTGTTTTATACCTGCTACTGTAGCCACGGCACCAAACTACAACAAAGACGGAACCATTTTTATGGTGCCGTCTGGTCCGTGGTGACTACAGAAGCAAAACTGCTACCTACAAAACATCTTCTTCCTCAAAACCCACTTTACCAAAACGTGTAAACATTAAACCCAACTCATTATTGACACCTTCTCACCCACTAATCACTGGAGATAACATCATTGTAAGTATCCTAACTACATTTTATCTCTTAATTCTGAGTCTAGGATTCTAATTTGTGCACAAAATCACTACATGGGGTTTGTATATATTCTTATATAAAACATGGATTCAATTGGCAAATTGCATAACTAGTCATTGAAATTAGGTACTACATTATCATATTGCATAAACAAATCATGCTTCCCACTAATCAATAGGTAATGACTATAAGGCCTTATTCAAATAACCAAACACCCCATGTCAAAAAATTTGAAAAGCTTCTCACTTGTAGGAAAACAATTTTTCATTGTTAATACAAATAGAAACGTTAGATTTTCATCACTTGCATGCTCTTGAATACTAAAGGTATTGCATAACTAATATGCATTCCCGGGTATATTCAAATGACGCCACATTGAATTAGGAGCATTTGGGTTATCTCATGGTATTTGCCAAACACCCCACTAAAACCATTTTTGTGCATAAAATGAGTCGAGATAACTGCAACTCCAAATTGTTTTCATATAGGCACACACTAGAACCAAAACATTAAGTTTATTCTCATTCTTAACATATAAATACTTGTTCATAGGAATAACCATGGTAGCCGCAAAATCCTATGATCACAAGGATACCGTTAACTACATTCCCAAACACCACAAAACCAAAGGACTTTCAAAGAAGCAAGTTGAAATCTTTAAAAGTCTTGAGACTAGGTACTTCCATGAGGGTAGAACCATTCACTCCTCTTTTATCGAAAATACCAATCTCCGTGAAGAGCTATCCTCTATTCAATTCGATTGTCTCCTTAACATCGATGAACCTATTTGTCCTAGGTTTGTGTTAGAGTTTTATGCTAGTTTCACCGGCCTCATTGATGAAGATGATGAGTTTGGCCTTAGGTTTAAGATAAATCAAAACGACTACACCATCTCCTTAACCAACTTTGCTCAAGTACTAGGAATTCCCAACTGAGGGACATATGTTTACTCGGATAAGTGGTCATTCACCGTCCTTGATGCAATCAACGATCGCTCTCTTCCCTACCAAAAACCTTTAACGAATAAGGATGTCATCCGTGAACGCCTATTTAACCCAAGGGGAGATACAACCCGAGTCACCCGAAAGGGAAAAGAGGTGAACCGAGATCCATATGGAATGGAGCTCAATGAACTTAAGCCCGAATTTAAGAAATGGGAAGAACTACTTAGAGCCAACATCATTAGCACCATAGGGAATAGGGATCACATCAATGCTTGCCTTTGCCACATGCTCTACAACTTGTACACCCGTCAACCATTCAATTTAGCCTACTACATCGCTAGGAGAATGATTGACATTCCAACTCAAGGGTCGGTTGCTCTTCCGTACGGGATGCTTCTCACCCGTCTCTATAGAGCTTATGCACCAATTCCACCAAGCCCAAAAGGGATGCACCTTCACTATGAGCTCATCCCTTAAATTTTTGTGCCCTTGAGTGACGAGCGAGTTGCTAAGACAAAAGGCAAGAGAGCAAAACCTCCAACTCCATCATCATCATCATCAAATAGCTCCGAGGATGGTCTTCCTAACTCTCGCCTTCCACCTCATGAGTATTATGCATCTCTTCTCGAGATTGAGAATGAATCAGCGGAGTTCAAGCAAACCAAGGGGATGTTCAAGTGCCTTGGTAGGATGATGAACAAGATCTACAAGAAGTTGGACAAGTGAGAATCGGTTTAAGGAGTATTTGGAACAATACATTATCTTTAATGTTTGATACAATTTGGTTGTTTTTAATTTATAGGATGATAACATAACTCAAAACAATGATGTATGCTAACAATCTTATGCAGGGGGGTAACACAAGTATGTTATCAAATTTTACCCATTTTCACTATAATGTGAAAATCGCTAGGCCTTGCTCAAAATCTATGCTCCACTATGTTTGTGTATGTGTTATTTACTTTTCCTAACTAGAAGTAATTAATGTCACATGTTTTGAGCAAAATTTCGTGTTTCGAAATATCCCGACACTTAAAAAGTGTTATATCTGCTTTTACGTCTCCACGATCGACGGCACCAATTTTTGGTTCCGTCTCATATGCGAATT
Organism: Chrysanthemum lavandulifolium; assembly: GCA_022545495.1. Taxonomy (NCBI): domain Eukaryota; kingdom Viridiplantae; phylum Streptophyta; class Magnoliopsida; order Asterales; family Asteraceae; genus Chrysanthemum; species Chrysanthemum lavandulifolium. The sequence continues at coordinate 119,734,679 of CM040239.1, forward strand.
GGTACCGCCGTGCACTGACAGCGGACCAGCGACACCCTTTAAGGGTTCTCGCACTGTAAAATTTTGGTGCCGTGGATCCTCCAGGTAACTTTCTGAATTTTGGTTATTTCAAAATTCCAAATTACCATACATTGCTTGTAAGTTAATCTTAACTAGTTTTTACCCATATTAGAACTAGTATAACATACTTAGGCATATAGGAAATCCATTTCCCACCAAAATTCAAAAATTTGAAAAATTAACCCAAGGAACCCTTTTGCATAAAGGACGAAACCAAATATTTGGTTCCTTGCAATCTGTGGGTAATCTGATTGTTAGGATCTTACAATCATTAGAACACATTTATTGCAAATCTTTGCCTCTTCACTCCATCCCTCTTGTATGACTTGACTTGGGTGATATGACTAGCATTTAGCCCACTTCCAAATCATTAGGAACCTCATCCCTTCTATGGTTTAACATCAAATCAAACACATTTCTCCATAATTTTTCACTTCTATAAATTAAGAGGTTTTACCATGATCATCTTCACACCTTCTTCATTCTTACCATAAACTAGCAAAAACTCAAGTCAAAATGACAAAATCTTCACCTTCAACCAAGCCTTGCAAGAAAACCGCTAGGATTAGCGTAAGACCTTGTTGTTTTGTCAACTTGAGTTCTTCATCCGAGTCATCTCCACTCACCATCTCATCTCCTATAAGGGATGATACACACCTCACTTTGGCTACTCCTATTCCCATCACCATCACCACTCTACCACCAACAAAGACACCAAGCTTACCACTACCGGCACCCCTCCAAACATCAAAAACACCTTCACCACCAAAATCTCCAACCCTCATCCCATTGGAGTTATTTTCCACACCTCCCACTTCTCCAAATCCTTTCTTGGAGGACTTGGAAGATTTTCCTCCTAGGCCAAATCATCCACCACCATTGCCATCATTTGGCACTATTGAGCGGATTGCTCATGAGTCTCCTAGACCATCCTTCGACCCAAATGCCCCGTTAGGGCCAAGATCTCTTCTCTTCCATCCCATTCACAAAGACATCCATGGTCCTTTGTATGGGGATCAACCACTCCCTACATCAATGTCCCCTCACATAGAGGACATTGAGGAGTCCATGTGGGATGATCATCCCACAAGAGAGGAGATTCAAGTGGAACTCCAATATCTCCACCAATTCTAAAATATGGTGGATTCTCACCTAAGTGAGACTATGCAAATGCAAAGTGCTTTGCTAGCCTCCATAATCACCACCCCAAACACCAACATCAACACATCTACCATTCCACCACCACAACCTCATCAATCATACTACCCCCTAGGCATGGTTGCTCAACTTGTGAGCAAACCGCCCAAACCGTTTATCGGACCCGGGTAATGGTCCATGAATTCCAAGAGGAAATGAGGTTCATCCTCAATCACATCCTTGAGCGACTCAACGCTCTTTCTCATCTACCATCTCATTAGAATGGTCCTAGATTAGCTTTTCTAAGCATTTTTTTTCTTCTCTAGGATTAATTTTTTTTATTGTACTAAAACACTTCATTGTGTTCTCTTTTCATGGTTTTTAAATCATGAAAATTTTTAACTAATGAATGGTGTTTTCTATATTGTTGGTGCTTATTACATAGTGTTTGGAAATGCTTATGAATGATGATTATTACTAACAAATCTTTTTCTAGCTTTTTCACAATCCATATATCTTCCCATTGGCACCCAATTTAGGGGGAGCTTTGATCAAGGGGGAGATAATGGCTCGGGCTCATTATACATTCCAAGATCGCATCTTCTTTTGTTGAGACAAAAGGGGAGAAATATATAGAACTTGGTTATATTTGACTTTTCCGAAAAGTCAAGCGCATACATTGACTTTCTCAAAAGTCAACATGATACTTCATTAGTAATACTTGACTTTCGAAAAGTCAATCGCATACTTTGACTTTCGAAAAAAGTCAACATCATGACTCAACTAGTGAAGACTTTGACTTTCCGAAAAGTCAAACATCATACACTTGCATTATCATTTCTTTTCAAGTTCTAAAACTAATATTTTATAACTCTTATACAATCTTTGTATCTTTTATAAAAATAAAATTTATATTTTGTCCTCAACAAAAGGGAGATTGTTAATACAAATATCGTCATTAAACGTTATTTATATTTTGATCTTTACCTAAGTTTTGTTAACGACAAAAGTAAATTTAATTTTTATAAAGCTTAAAGCTTGTCAAGTTTAATAGATATTAGAACAAGCTTTTTCAAACAATATCTTCATCACTCAAGCATTTACATTGTGATTAATCATATCTTAATATGACTCTAACCATAATGTATGATAGTAGTTTTTAGAATGTTTTAGTTTCTTAAAAACTAAACATTACTTATGTATTTGCATATTTCTAAAAATAGAAAAACAACACATGACATCATGTGATGCATCTTGGAAATTATTAGAAGATTTCATTAGATATTTTGTGTAGATTTGGACTCTTCATATCTTACACAATCTTGCATAGATATGGTTGAATTTGACAAGATCTTGATATCTTGTTTGTCGGACCTCAAGGCACCAAAAGCTATAACGGCGGAACCCTTTTAAGGGTTCGCGGTCCGTGGTGCTCATTGATGGTTTTGGCTATAAATAGCAAAGCCAAACCAAGTAGTTTTTCATCCCTTTCCATCATACTCTCTTACATATCTTCTCTCTAACCTTTCTAACTCAGTTTCATATCATATTAGTGATCTCTTTTGTAGCAAGGAAGATCAAGTCACATTCAAGCTTCAACGAGAAGTTGGAAGTCTTGTTTGTTTGGTGTTGTATGATCTTGTGTTGATTCATACTTCATTGTTGTACCAAACTATCATAATCTTGTGAGTGTGAGTGGTTAGTATTTTAGTCCTCAAAATACATTATGTGTGGGAGTGGTTGTACCCTTGGAAAGAACTCGACATTTAGCTTAGTGTCGGAAATAGTGTAAGCGAAGTGTAAAGGTTTCTCCACCGGTGAAAGGAGCTTGTTGACTAGTGAAGTTAAACTCTCGAGTGTGAGACTCAGGGAGTGGAGTAGGGCAAGGAGAAAGAGTCCTTGTAGACCGAACCACTATAAACAACTTGTTTTGGTTTGATCATTTCTTTCCTTATTTACTCTGTACATATTGCATACATATTTCATTAACATATCTAAGATCAATATCAATTGATCTTTCAATAAGTTTCAAAATAAAGTTTTTAATTGGTAAACTATTCAACCCCCCTTATAGTTTTCTACAGAAAGGTTAGATTAGAAGCACCACCTCTTCCAAGGATGGAAGAGGTATTTATATTTACAAGCTAAACGTCCTCCTATCGGACTGTGGATCAGGTATACAGTGGGTAAAGACCCGTCCTTCCTCCACGGTGTTACTCTAAACTAACTAACTAAGCTAATAAAATACTAAATAACGATATGTCTACGAGCTAACATATGCTAGACTATAATTGGGGTGACCGAAACTTCCTTATGGATTTTCCAAATCCTAACAGTTTTGGTTTCTGGTTTTTGTAGGTGAAACCCGAATTCTACACACCCGTAATTTAATAGCATCAGGTCATTCATTTCTGTACGAACTACGAACTAAAAGAACAGATAGTGCATATTTATTAAGGGATAGGTTATTAAGACCTCTTTAAATACCTTTTTTCATTTTTTTATAAATTTCTCTTTATTATAAAACTACAAACTTGAAAGTACTGAACATAAAATATAAAGTATAACAAGTTAAAAGTGTTAAACTGGCAACAAATACAAAACAGAAACTATGTTATACTGTTAACAGGGAAGTTAAAAAAGAATCTTATGTATTTTTATATATTTTTTGTGGGCAAGGAAGGGTACCATATATTAAATGGTTTTTTGACAATCATTGACAACACACCTAAATGAATATAGAAAATCCTACAAAATCATATATAAGCTTTTTAGAGACTTTGTTAAATTTGCTTTATCTTCAATAAAAATTGCATGTTTGCAGTCTAAATTAGCATATATTAACAGAGAATTGACACCTAAGCCTAAATGTAGAAGCCATTTGATGTGTAACTTGTTGTTCCTTTTACACGACTAGCTTAACTACAAAGTTAATATATCCGTGTTCCGTGTTTCAATGATGTAATGAAAAACTTGTTTAAGATGTAAGGAAAACTTAAAGTAAATAACACGAGTTTTTCAATGTTTAAATCCTTATTTGAATTAATTGAAAGAATCTATACCTAAGTATGGTGTAGTCTCCTCTCTAAAATTAAACTCAGCTTAAGTACAACTATGCTCACCAACTGAGCTAACCTCAAGGACTTAGTTGTCTTTGTAGGAGTAAAAGTGTTAGTGAATGTCTAAGCATTTAGTGCACAAACTTGCCAACTTTTTACTCCACCTTATGATCCTATTTATATACAAGTATTTGGACAACTGTTACAATGAAGACAAAGATAACATCTGCTAGTTTAGAAAAAATACATGCATATTTTGTCTCTTTTACAATATTCTACTTTGAGTATGGGACAACATTGCTTTCTGAATAGTAGTGATGACATTGCTCTAATCTTTAGCCATTCAGGATGAGTTTGACATTTGCTTGATAAGGACTTCCCCTTATATGTTTCAAACTTATTCCGCCTTGTCCCGCCTTCCTCTAGTGTTCAGTCTTTAGTCTCTAAGTATTTAGTCTTCTTTATTGTTGAGGAGACTTGGGGTTTAGTGAGTTATTGTCATCACTCCCTAAACCCACCACCTTCTTCTTTGGCTCAGGTATCATTCACTGAGTCCCGCCTCACTGAACGGAAAGTCTTTCTTATAGACTTGTCCTGAGCTTCTTAAAGATGACTCACTGAGTGATTGTTCACTTAGTGACTTAAATGGTGTTTACAGTTATATAACACTTAGGGTATTTTCTATTTAAATCCTTGTTTAAGAACACTTGGGTACTGAATGGACCTAATAGTCTCCCCCTATTTGGATATAAATATAGCCTAAGTGTCCTTGTTCAGTGTAAGTGAGCAAAGGTCTTCTTCTTACACTTAATATACAATAAAGTAACTAAGAAACACTGATAAACATAAAACATCATTTATTCATAATCTTACAAAGGTTCCTACCAGTTACTACCAAGGGATGATTGAAATACAACAAAAGATACTCAGTCCATTTTGTAACCCATAGCTTCCAGTTTCACTTTCTTGTTCTTCAGCTTCTCTTGATATGGGTGTTCAACAAGCAACTTCCTTAGGTTCATACATAATCTTGCATTTTTAGTGGTCTTGATGTTGAAGGCCATTACCAAGTATGAAACTAAGGCTTCAATCCCAGCTATGTCAATATAACTTCATCTTTGAAAGGCTTGATCACCATATGAATCAGTGAAGAATAGCCCATGCTCAGGTTTCTCGATGACCATATTATTGATGAAAGGGAAACCTTCAGAAGGGACTCGATTTCATTCAAGTCCATGAACCTTGATTTCAGGCTCCCATCCTATGTGCTTCCTCTTTCTCCCTGAGGACTGAGATGTTGTTGGTTAGGAGACTGGAGCGAGGAGAGGAGACTGAATTCCAAGCTCTTCAGGGATATTCTTCAGTCTTTCATATCTCTTGATCAATGATGTCATCGTGTTTTTAACAATGGTTTTCTTTTTCTTTTCAATGATTGCACCCAATTCATCTAACTCAATGATTCCAAAATCTGAAAACTTGAAGGGATCATGGACTTCAAAGTTTCTTTTGTCGTCTCCTCTGTAGACATAGATTATTACTGGCTTGGTTTTGGGCTGAATCTTTACATCAGTGATAGGCTCGGGCTTTAGTCTTTTGATCATTGTCCACATATACTACTCAACTCTTTTCTTTTTCATCTATTTCAGTCTTTTAACTTTTTTAGTATGTTCCCTCTTGAGAGCTTGCATTTCAGTATCCTGAGCGTTTTTGAATTTTTCACCTGCTTTATCACTGGTGACATTCTTTGGATCAATGCCAATCTTCTCTGCTTCTTCCTGAATGATTTAATCACTGTTGTCTTTGTCAACTATAGCTTCTTTGCTTCTTCAGCAGCCTTCTTCATTTGTTCCTCATTTCTCAGATGAGCATTGATTTCATCATTTGTCAGATGGTACATCCTTCCATTTATCTTGTAAGGAACCCTGACAGGTTCTCCAGGTTCGTGTCGAAAAATTGATGATGCTTTGACCAACTTCTTTTGATCTTCAGGCTCTTCTTCAGATGCAACTACTTTCCCTTTCCTTTTTTGGAGACAGATGAAGTTGATTGTTGTTCAGGGAATTGGGTTTCAGGAATGGTTGGTTTGTAGGAAGATATAGGTACCACAACTTGAGGCTCTTCATGCTTTTGAGTTTGCATGTCTTCAGTCTCCCACTCATTGTGAGAAGGAGTTTCTTCAATACATTCTCCCCCAGCAGTTGTTGGACCTTCAGTGAGAGCAAGTGTTAGCTTTGGCACTCTCTATGATGGGGTGGATGACTGACCTTTGAACGCCTGATAGATCTCTGTCATCATGGATTTAATCTCTAAAGTTTCCTTCTTGAGGGTGGATAATTCAGTGCGGATATCATCCTAAGAAGCTTCAATAGTTGTCATTTGAGGACCAAGATTCCAGGCCATAGAAGTGATTGACTTGGCCCATGCAGCTAGATGTTGTTCGTGATTGTAAATAGTGGTCTTGATATCATTAACAGAGGAAATGAGTCCTTTAAGATCAAGATTGTTGATCAGGGAGATGAGCTCAGTGAGGTTGGTTGAGTTCTTGATGTAGGTTTCAGAAGCCTCAAGAACTTTCTTGTTGAGGGTTGGGTCATCTTTGACAGCTTCTTTAACAATGTCAAGCATAGTTGTTAAGATCCCGATCCTGATCTTAGGATCTTGCGATTTTACAAAGCAAAAATGAACCGGATCCTACGTAGGATCTTATAAAGGTTAAGATCTTATAGGATCCCGATCTTGACCATAGGATTTTAAGATCTAATCCTATCCGATCTTACTTTTCTCGAACCGTAAACTAAAAAGGTACAAAGTTATGGATTATGTTTTTATATTATTAAAATATTATAGCATGTGATTCTTCTTAAACATTCAATATTCATAATTTAGGACAACATTTTCATAAAACATTCATATAATTTCGTGTTTATGATATATAATAATTTGTATACTTGAATAATATTGTTAATACAAATAAGCCATAAAAACGTTTATTTATATTTTACGATCTTCTAATGTTTTATCGATAACAAACGTAAAATCATTTTAACGAAACAAATAAAATACGTAAAAGGTTTGAGCCAATAGTTTACAAACGCACTTACATTTTCATATAAACACTAAACAAGTAATCTTGTTTACATCTTATAGAAATGTATAATAACTAGTGTTTACATAATATGAAAATGTACTTATACTTTGTACATAGTATAATGGGTAATGTAATGGGTAAAAACCAAATATCATCACCCATGACCCATGATCCATTGACTAGGTACAATGAATGTTGTTGGGTAAAACCCAAAATCCATGACCCATTCCCATGGAGCTTGATCCATAACCCATAACCCATTGCATGACATCATGCATGAAGTCATGTTGGTTATTATCCATGATCCATGACCCAATGTCTAGATACATTGCATTTTGTTGGGTATCCATAATTCATTACCCATAACCAGGTTTGCAACCCGAAATCTGGACTTAAGCTGACCTAGCAGCCGGATCCCTAGGGATTGCACTAGCCGGATCCCTCTGGGGAGGGATCCGTGGGAACCGTGGGACAGTAGACATTTTTGTCTATATTGAGCAATTTCTCTCTTGCTCATTACCCCTTTTACATATACTCTCTCTTAGTATTGTAACATCTCTAACCTCAGATCCAAAGGATCATTCTATGTAGTTTTATGTTTGTGTGCTTCTCTAGGTTCCTCTTAAAGGCGAGATCACCACCTCTTGAAGACGTGCAAGCTCAAGGTCATGAGTTGCTAAGCTTCGTCATTATCAAGACCACTAAAGTGTATCTTGTTGATAGTTCTTTTCTCCCTCCATAGAAGTGTTGTGTCGAAAGCATTAGTGCAAGTTGTCGAAGGGTCGTGACGAAGGCATTAGTGAAAGGTGCCGAAGGGTCGTGTCGAAGGCATTAGTGAAAGGTGTCAAGGGTGTACATTCGATATGGTGCATCGATGTACAAGATAGTTAGGTTGGGTTAAAAGGATATTGATATCCTTATGATATTGTAATAAGGAGTGTGTCTCCTTTGGGGTAGTCGTGTAGTGATGTAGTATTGGGTAGTAGTTCCTCCTTTGTAATGGAACTCGGTATCTAGCCTTGTACCGGATAGAGTGTAGGCGACGTTGTGATAGGTGTGGTTCTATTTCGTGGAAGAACTCGGTGTCTATCCTAGTACCGGATAAAGAGTAGGCGACGTTGTGAAGGCTTCTCCGCCACATTAAGGAGCTTGTGTTGTGTAGTGCTTACGAACTCTCGAGTGGGGAACTCGAGGAGTGGAGTAGGGCAAGGAAGGTGTCCTTGTAGCCGAACCACTATAAATACTCGTGTCGTGGTTTGTGTTCCTTTACTCTTTATCTTTAAATTACTTATTTATATGCTTATCTATCATCATCCAACATACACATTAAATAGATTGACATAAGTCGATCTAAATAGTTTAAAACAAAGTTTTAATCGGTAAAACTATTCAACCCCCCCCCCTTCTAGATTTCCACAATTATTATAAAGAGTATTATAAAATTACATTATAATAGGATCTTAGGATCTCGATCCGATCTTACGATCACGATCTTGCAAAGACGAAAACGATCATAGGTAGGATCCCGATCTTGAGAACCTTGGTGCCAAGGTCTGTGCTGATCCTCTTGAGAGAGTTGAGAAACCCAACTAAATGCTTATCTAGGGTGTTCAGTGTTGATGTATTACATTTTTCAGCTTGTTCCCGATGATCAACGTTTTCATTGTAGTATTCATCAATAGAGGCCTTGAGATCAGCATAAGAGACATCAGCTTCATGTGCTGATCCCATTGTTCTTCAGTGATCCGAGTAAACAGTGCTCTTGTGGGGTTTTGTAGGTATTTGACCAATTGCCTCTCAGTGAGTGGAAGAACGTTGTCATACCATTTGAGAACTTCAGGACACGATGAACCAGAGTCTGAGTCATTGGCCTAAAATGGAGATTCTACAGGTTGTTCAGGGTTTGGTGGTGGAGACTGATATTCTTCTTCAGTTGTTGGAATGTCAATGTCCATGTCTTAACCAGCTGCAAATACTTCTTCTTCTTTCTTCACTTTCTTTATCAAGTTCATCTTTAGATAAGAAAAAGGCCTGAACATCTGCAATTGTATTAAGCTGCAAAAGAGGGTTATCCAGCTCCACTTCAGAAGAAGTATTGCTTTTGTTTTGGTTAAGGCCTAACCCCTCTAATCCATCAGACTGGGTTTTATCTGACTGGTCCTTAAAGCCAGTCCCTAAAGTTTGATTAGTAACAGTGGGGATGATTGGTTTCGTATCAGCGGGTGATTTTTGTTCCTCTGAGTCTTTGTCCCTAATTGGCCCTTCAACTACTGGTGGGATTGTGCCAGTACCATCACGATGTATAAAGCTACTCCCAATGGAGCAACGTGAGCCACCGTATGCCCCAACCTTCATGCACTACCTTACTGGGCAAGGCCCTTGTCACACGTGACATATGGTAAAAACATGGACGAATGGTGAGAGCGTCACTACTCGGACATTGTGTAAAGTAAGCCCCTTTAAATGTATTTATTATTAATTATTTGTTTGTGAGTGTGTGTGTGAGGTATTTATTGAGGTATGTTTGTATAAAAGTGAATATTTTACTGAAAAGTAAGAGAGTGGTGACCATTAAAGGTGAAAAATAAGAGAGTGAAAGGAGTTAAATGAAAAGAGAAGCTAATTGATGAGTGTGTAAATACTCATCATTTTTGGTCAAATCTGAACTGCAAAACATTTAAAAATGCTCAGAAATGCATCAAAATACTGAAAATATCTCAAAATTGCATTTTATATGTTTCAGATGCAAAATGTTTAAAATCAGATGAAAAACGAACAAAGTTTGCATAATTGGCAGTTTCAGTCCCCGACTTTCAAAAATTGGCAGAAATAGTCCCTGAGCACTTATTTTAGAAGAAAAGTCACCAAAGGTCCTTTTGAAATCATAATTTGTCATAATTAGTCCTTTGGTGAAAAATGTCAAAAGTTTTGAGAAATTATAACTTTAGTCCCTGAAGTTTTAGAAATTGACAGAAAATACCCTCAAGTTTCAAAAATGACAAGTTTAGTCCTTGGATTATTAGAGGTTGTCAATAATGGCCCTTTGAATACATTGTCAGAATTTACATACGTGGTCCTTGGATTTTCAGTTCTTGGCAAGATTAGTCCCTAAATACTCATTGGATCCATTTATAGTCCAAGTTAACTATTAAACTACCCAAGCCCAACCCAAATTAAACCTTTTACCCGGTCCAATCCATCCAACCCGTCCAAACCTTTATAACCGGTCAATAATTAAAACCTTTTCCCGCCCACTGTCTTCCCCAACCACTCCTCTGCAACAAACCAAACATCCCTCACCCCCTGCCACACACCAACCCTCCTCCAAACACTCCACCTCACTCATGTCCAAAACCCATTAAACCTTCCCCCCTCCTTGCACTCAATCCCTCCCCAAGTTGTTAAATTCGTTTTCCCGCCAAAATTCTCATCAACGACTAACATCAATTCCAAGCATCCAAAGGTCAGTATTTTTGGTGGGAAATGATCAGAGGAGAGAGAAAGAGCACTTTTGCATATAAATTGAAGAGAAGAGAAGGCTAAAAAGGGGGGGGGAGAGTTAGTCAGTTTTTAGATTTTGAGCATCTTTTCATCTTTTCTTTTCAGTAGCTAATGTAGTTTTCAATTCAGTGTTTATGTTTTCATGTAATATTGAGCTTTGTAATTTCTAATTTGTACTCAAGTTTTATTGTCAATTTAATCATTTTGCTTTAATTCTCATTTCAATTCTAAATTCTGTCTTATTGGTTTCATTAACTGTTATAAACCTATTTTAGCTCAAAAAGAAAGAAAACTCTTTATATACTCAGTTCTTACTTTCAAACTCAACTTGGGTCAATAAAAGTCAACGCACAAGAATCTCATGTTGATTGTTCTGGGTGTTAATGTGAAGATTGATATGGGTTGAGATTGTATTCATATTGGGTTAAGATCAGGTTTAGGATAGTGATAATCTCATCTCAGTGACAAGCCATTGTGACCAAGACTATTGTAAGCTCTATTTCTGTTTCATTGTTGAATTGTAGTTCGAATTGTTTGATCTGATTTAATGATGTTAAAACTAGTGTAGTGAGTCTTTAATAAGCTATTTTGACTGTTGTTTGAGAGCTCCTTAGCTTAGAACCTTATCTGCTTGATTTTCTGTTGAACCCACATTAGTGAGAGTAAATCAGTTTAAGCCTGTTATAGTGGTTAGATCGAGTCACATTGCTGTAATCTTGCACACCAAATCTGATTTAAAGGTTAGTTAAAGCTAGGTCTAAGTTGTGGATTGAAAGAAACGAAAAGTAGCATATAAACCGTTGATTGGATCGAGTTTCATTTGAGATTAAGGATCAAGTCGTGGTTGATTCAGTTGCGTAAGTCTTAGTTAGCATGGTTAAGCCAAATTTGGTCACCACTTGCATGCCCGAATCAGTATAAGTCAAAATTACATAGAATCATTCTTGAGATCAAAACAGTTAGCGATGGGATTGCTATGACTTGCATCTGGGTGTAGAATGCATTAGAGTAGCTTAATGTAGTCTTAGTATAGCTTAACATATCATTTTCAGTTCAAGCATTGGAATCAAATCTCATTAAAGTCAACATATCAATTCTGTGTTCAAAGTCAAAAATTGTCAAAACTCAGTTTTTCACCAAGGTTGGAGGAATTTTCATTGATTCATTATTGGATCAATTCAAGTGATATTTTGGATTACTCAAGTTCAGTTGGTCAAGTTCCTTAAAATGAGTTTTGTTAAATTTTTGGGAACCTTTTGAAGCCTTAAATCAGCTCCTCAAAGAAGCTTAATCTCCCCTGTGCACACTCTATGCATACAGAGCTGTGCACAGGCCTTTTGCAGATCTCACCCAGGTTTCAAAACAGCTCATTGGGGTTTCAATCTTGGTTTATAAGTTCTTTGCTAGGTGGTCTTGAGTTGCCTGTTTCTAGTTTCCTATCTAGCTCAGTAGATAAGCTTGTGCAACAGCTTAAAGATAGGGGGTTAAGGACTATTTGAGTTAAAAAGCAGTTTACATAAATATTGATTAGTGCATCATTGGTGGTTAGGATTAGTTGTAATCAGCTTCTTTAAGTTAGTTTTAGCATATAATAGTTGTGTTAATGAATTGGTGCTTTCCAGAGCTTTTTAGCTTATTCTAAGTGCTTATTCTTAAGCATTTTCACTGCAGCCTCATATTCTCACACATAAGCTACTGTTTTTATATTTTTATTAGATTCAGAATATTAATTTAGACTTTTCCTGAATTTTTCATAATTTTCCAAAGACTGTTTGCTATTTTTCCTCATTTAAAAGCAGTTTTAGGCATTTTTAATTAGCTTTTAATACAATTAAATCGAAAATCTTCAAAAAATAAGTTTTCATTTTCCTAGGTTAAGATAAATATAAAAAGCAAAAAATAATTTTTCCAGATTTTTCTTAGTTAAATTTGTAATTTTAGCAATTTAATTAGTTTTAAATAGTTTTAATTCATAGAAAATAGAAAATAATCGAAAAAATATAAAATTAGTTTTGAAAATTCTCTTTAGTTATTTTAGATTTTTCTAAGTCATAATTTCACTTTTCTAGCTTTATTTCATATTTTCTTATATTTTAGGGTATTATTAAATAGTTAAAAATAGTTTTTAATTAATAATAATTAAATAAATAGTCATAAAATAATTTTCTTTTCTCAAAATTTTCTCTTATCATTAGGTTTGTAAAATGTCATTTTATATTTTTAGGATTAATATTGTTTCAGTTTCACATTTTCTTTTATACGTTACGTAGTTTTTAATTTAAATTTATAAAAGAAAAATCAAAAACATCATTTTAAAAATAGTGATAGCGTTTATTTAATATAATTTATCTTTTTAATTTTCTTTAATTTGCATTTAAGCCCCTGTAATTTATACACTTTTTTCTTTAGGTATAATCAATCATAACCCTTTTCCGTTGAAATTCACCCGATCACTATACGTTTGGTGATTCAGTGCACAACTCGTTGGGACTTAACGACCTGGGGAAACACTATACTCCTCTTGATCTTCATTGTATTGGTGTCTGAACTGTTTGAAGTTTATTACGGTTGACCATTCACAAGTGGTCAGCTTGTGTGATAAAACTTGACGGTTCACCATCGATCAAATTTTGGCGCCACGCCGGGTCATGCTAATTATCTTACGCTTAGCAGATTAGTGATTTGAATATTCACTCCTTGTGTATACCATCTATATCTATATATATTTTCTTATAAAAATCCAAAAACATCTTAAAACATATAAAACACAAAAATATTTTTCTTTTGTTTCTACATATATATAAATCAAAAAACCAAAAAAAAATATTTTCTTTCTTATTTTTTCAAAATGTTTATCCAAAAATCCAAAAATATCCATCTTTACCCTCTCACATCTTTGATTCTTCATCCCTACCCCTCTGAAAACATTTGATTCTTTCTATGTCTTATCCTCACCCTCTTGGTTGTCAATGGTGTGGTGGTCCTTATAATGGTGGCAATTGCCCCGGTTGTAGCATGGTGGAATCAGAAACGGTCATGTATAACTGTGATCCCTATTCCTACCATAACACAACCGATTTATTCCATCGCCTACCACACCGTGAGACTCGGCAGCTTTCTTGTTGTGAGTATTGTGGTGGTTCACACTCCGCTTCGATTGTCAATCGGAAACACGCTTGTCTATGAGCGGGTTCCCGATAACAATTATGACTACCACACATATAACTCACGACCACATCGGTTTCTTGTTGTGAGTATTGTGGAGGTCCACATCGTAGCTCGATTGTCAAACAAGGAATCCATTTCCTTGTAACAATTACGACTCTTCAGATCATAACCAACCTCTACAAGACCAAATGAATCAGCACCACCTCGGCTGAGCCACTTCCTCAAAATCTTCTCCTTGATATTTTGGATTTAGTGAAGATTTGAAGGAATGTAAACATTCCCAAGATAATCCAAATCAAAATCCATGGAAGAATTGTTAGTCAAGAGCGTGTCGCTAAAATAAATTCCCAAATTGCGTTTGAAAAATCTATTAGGAATCAATTGCAAAAAAAAAGCGCCAGATCTAGCTCTCAATTTCGTTTTATTCTCGATGACGGTGATGATGAGGATACACTTGATATCCTTCAATTCTATAAAGATTCATCAAGTTCATCGATGATATCCCAAAGATTGAGATTCATTCTCAAACAACCGCCATCACACCCGAGGTTCACACTCACTCTCTCGAGCATGGGGACGAGCATCTTGACACTGTTCTCGAAAAGGAATCGGACAAATTCATAAAGTCTAGTGTTGAGAACCTTGTCCCAATCCTAAGAGAGTCATAGGAATTCTCGAGCATTTGTGTGATATCCCTACCCTCTTGTCTTCCCAAAAGATCATGTTGAGATGTTCTCCGATTCGATGATGATGATTCGTTATCTTGTGGAGACATCGTTTATGTGGAAGATTTACCTTCCGAGCTTGTTAGCTTAGAAGAAGAGAATGATGAAGTTCTCGACATCGAAATCAAAGATGAAGCACTTCGTGCAACATTCTTGAATGTCGGTCTTCTCATTTCTAAAATCGAGGCTTTCAAAGAGAAACCTATTTCATCTCCTATCCCCATTAAGGGTAGTGACATTCTTTCCGATGATTCTAATTCGAAATGAAAGCCTTCTGTTTTGATAATATGGGAGAGAAGATTAGTGGCGCATCCACTTTTCATTCTCATAATTCTCTCCCGATTATGAATCATTTACATTGGAGGAGTTCACCGGTGAACCCACTCATATCAATTCGAATATGATTCATTCACCTTCAAGGAGTTCTCGATGAACTCACTCATATCATATCTCCGCGGAGTATGATAATTTCTACTGATCTAGACACACCCATAATATGTCTTGATCAAGAAAGCTTAACCGATGAGATTCATGAAACTATGAATTCTCCTATTGAGGATGAAGAGTTAATCATGATTTTTATCATGATTTTCTTTCTTTTCTTCATATATTCTCGTCACTTCTCCTGTTCTTCACTCCTTCGGGAATGAAGACATTATCTTTGATCCGGCATTTCCATGTACCATTATCTTGAGCCGGAATATATCTCATCGGTGTGGAACTTTCACGTGCTTCAAATGTTTGTCCAAACATCTTGAATGAAAGTCCGATGGAGATTGTTTCTTCCACTTTGCTTCCCATGAACAAATTAATTCGGGTCGAGTCAAGCTAGCGACTCGGTAATCAAAAACGATGAGTTAAACATGGGTTTTCACCCGTGTGTACCACCTAGTGTGGGGAGTTGCCCATTGTTGTATATAAGTTTTCATCAAAAAAAAAAAAAAAAAAAAAAAAAATCCAAATAATGGCCGTAGTATTTCCCTTTTACGTTCTCGGTTTCGGCATAACCGCGGTACTTTGAATATTGAGGGCAATATTCATTTCTAGTGTGGGGGAATTCTCACGAATTTTATCATGTAATTATACCACCTAATTCCCCATTTTGGCCAAATTTTTTTTGAGTAAGTGTTTTGCACTTACTCAACTTATGGTTATCGATCCGCCATGTCTAATAAACAAAACGATTGGCTAATCCAGAGCAAACGGCTCTTGGTAAAGATATATCAAATCCGTTGACGGCTTGCAATTTGCCCAAAATTGTATGGTGTTCACCACCATATCTTTAATTAGTGAAGAGTTGGCTAGCCCGCAAGTTTATGGCTTGTGGTAAAGGCGATGGAAAACCATAATTGGTAATCACTCACCAAAGATATTTTATCTAAGAGTTGGCTAGTCCGAAGCAAACGGCTTCGGTAAAGACAAATCAAATCCGTTGGAAGTCGGTGATTTGCTCAAAATCATTTGGTTATCGATGTACCAAGGTTCTTACTTGAACTGAAACATTTGGCTACTCCGAGTAATGGCTTTTGGTAAAGAGATTCAAATCCATTAAGTTTTTCTCAAAAGATTGCTAGGGACTAGCAATAGTTTAGTGTAGGGATTGATGAGTGTGTAAATACTCATCATTTTGGTCAATCTGAATCGCAAAACATTTAAAATGCTCGAAATGCTTCAAAATCTCGAAAATATCTCAAAATTGCATTTATATGTTTCGGATGCAAAATGTTTAAAATCGGATAAAAACGAACAAAGTTTGCATAATTGGCGCTTTCAGGTCCCGACTTTCAAAAATTGGCGAAATAGTCCCCGAGCACTTATTTTAGAAGAAAAGTCACCAAAGGTCCTTTTGAAATCATAATTTGTCATAATTAGTCCTTTGGTGAAAATGTCAAAAGTTTTGAGAAATTATAACTTTAGTCCTCAAGTTTTAGAAATTGATGAAAATACCCTCAAGTTTCAAAATGACAAGTTTAGTCCTTGGATTATTAGAGGTTGTCAATAATGGCCCTTTGAATACATTGTCGAATTTACATATATGGTCCTGGATTTTCGGTTCTTGGCAAGATTAGTCCCTAAATACTCATTGGATCCATTTATAGTCCAAGTTAACTATTAAACTACCCAAGCTCAACCCAAATTAAACCTTTTACCCGGTCCAATCCATCCAACCCGTCCAAACCTTTATACCCGGTCAATAATTAAAACCTTTTCCCGCCCACTGTCTTCCCCAACCACTCCTCTGCAACAAACCAGACATCCCTCACCCCCTGCCACACATCAACCCTCCTCCAAACACTCCACCTCACTCATGTCCAAAACCCATTAAAGCTTCCCCCCTCCTTGCACTCAATCCCTCCCCAAGTTGTTAAATTCGTTTTCCCGCCAAAATTCTCATCAACGGCTAACATCAATTCCAAGCATCCAAAGGTCGGTATTTTGGTGGGAAATGATCGAGAGAGAGAAAGAGCACTTTGCATATAAATTGAAGAGAGAGAAGGCTAAAGGGGAGAGTTAGTCGATTTTAGATTTTGAGCATCTTTTCATCTTTTCTTTTCAGTAGCTAATGTAGTTTTCAATTCAGTGTTTATGTTTTCAAGTAATAATAAGCTTTGTAATTTCTAATTTGTACTCAAGTTTTATTGTCAATTTAATCATTTTGCTTTAATTCTCATTTCAATTCTAAATTCTGTCTTATTGGTTTCATTAACTGTTATAAACCTATTTTAGCTCAAAAAGAAAGAAAACTCTTTATATACTCAGTTCTTACTTTCAAACTCAACTTGGGTCAATAAAAGTCAACGCACAAGAATCTCATGTTGATTGTTCTGGATGTTAATGTGAAGATTGATATGGGTTGAGATTGTATTCATATTGGGTTAAGATCAGGTTTAGGATAGTGATAATCTCATCTCAGTGACAAGCCATTGTGACCAAGACTATTGTAAGCTCTATTTCTGTTTCATTGTTGAATTGTAGTTCGAATTGTTTGATCTGATTTAATGATGTTAAAACTAGTGTAGTGAGTCTTTAATAAGCTATTTTGACTGTTGTTTGAGAGCTCCTTAGCTTAGAACCTTATCTGCTTGATTTTCTGTTGAACCCACATTAGTGAGAGTAAATCAGTTTAAGCCTGTTATAGTGGTTAGATCGAGTCACATTGCTGTAATCTTGCACACCAAATCTGATTTAAAGGTTAGTTAAAGCTAGGTCTAAGTTGTGGATTGGAAACGCTGAAAAGTAGCATATAAACCAGTGTTTGGATCAGAGTTTCATTTGAGATTAAGGATCAAGCTGTGGTTGATTCAGGTTGCAGAAGTCTTAGTTAGCATGGTTAAGCCAAATTTGGTCAGTCACTTGCATGCCCGAACTGTATAAGTCAAAATTACATAGAATCTGTTCTTGAGATCAAAACAGTTAGCAGTAGGATTGCTATGACTTGCATCTGGGTGTAGAATGCATTAGAGTAGCTTAATGTAGTCTTAGTATAGCTTAACATATCATTTTCAGTTCAAGCATTGGAATCAAATCTCATTAAAGTCAACATATCAATTCTGTGTTCAAAGTCAAAAATTGTCAAACTCGCCACCAAGGTTGGAGGAATTTTCATTGATTCATTATTGGATCAATTCAAGTGATATTTTGGATTACTCAAGTTCAGTTGGTCAAGTTCCTTAAAATGAGTTTTGTTAAATTTTGGGAACCTTTTGAAGCCTTAAATCGCCTCCTCAAAGAAGCTTAATCTCCCTGCACACTCACACTCTATGCATACAGAGTGTGAGGCCTTTGAGATCTCACCTGGGTTTCAAAATAGCTCATTGGGGTTTCAATCTTGGTTTATAAGTTCTTTGCTAGGTGGTCTTGAGTTGCTGTTTCTAGTTTCCTATCTAGCTCAAGAGATAAGCTTGTGCAACAGCTTAAAGATAGGGGGTTAAGGACTATTTGAGTTAAAAAGCAGTTTACATAAATATTGATTAGTGCATCATTGGTGGTTAGGATTAGTTGTAATCAACTTCTTTAAGTTAGTTTTAGCATATAATAGCTGTGTTAATGAATTGGTGCTTTCCAGAGCTTTTTAGCTTATTCTAAGTGCTTATTCTTAAGCATTTTCACTGCAGCCTCATATTCTCACACATAAGCTACTGTTTTTATATTTTTCTTAGATTCAGAATATTAATTTAGACTTTTCCTGAATTTTTCATAATTTTCCAGCACTGTTTGCTATTTTTCCTCATTTAAAACAGTTTTTAGGCATTTTTAATTAGCTTTTAATACAATTAAATCATAAAATCTTCAAAAAAATAAGTTTTCATTTTTCCTAGGTTAAGATAAATATAAAAAGCAAAAAAATAATTTTTCCAGATTTTTCTTAGTTAAATTTGTAATTTTAGCAATTTAATTAGTTTTAAATAGTTTTTAATTCATAGAAAATAGAAAATAATCGAAAAAATATAAAATTAGTTTTGAAAATTCTCTTTAGTTATTTTAGATTTTTCTAAGTCATAATTTCACTTTTCTAGCTTTATTTCATATTTTCTTATATTTTAGGGTATTATTAAATAGTTAAAAATAGTTTTTAATTAATAATAATTAAATAAATAGTCATAAAAATAATTTTCTTTTTCTCAAAATTTTCTCTTATCATTAGGTTTGTAAAAATGTCATTTTAATATTTTTAGGATTAATATTGTTTCAGTTTCACATTTTCTTTTGTACGTTACGTAGTTTTTAATTTAAATTTATAAAAGAAAAATCAAAAACATCATTTTAAAAATAGTGATAGCGTTTATTTAATATAATTTATCTTTTTAATTTTCTTTAATTTGCATTTAAGCCCCTGTAATTTATACACTTTTTTCTTTAGGTATAATCAATCATAACTCTTTTCCGTTCAAATTCACTCGATCACTATACGTTTGGTGATTCAGTGCACAGCTCGTTGGGACTTAACGACCTGGGGAAACACTATACTCCTCTTGATCTTCATTGTATTGGTGTCTGAACTGTTTAAAGTTTATTACGGTTGACCATTCACAAGTGGTCAGCTTGTGTGATAAAACCTGACGGTTTAGCATCGATCACTAATATAACTCTGAGATAAAAATGAAATGATGTGACCATTTTAGGTAATCTAATAAAACCGTATCGCATTACTATTACTGATAAATTTTCACAAGTTACATAAAGTACATCATGAACTTCTTATAAATTATTTAATTCCTTGAGAACATCTTTTATTTAACACTAGAAGGGTACTCGCGCAATGCAGCAGTGGTTACCCGATAACTATTTTTGTGACGAGCAAATGTTTTTTTATTTTAAACTTCCTTATTACAAAGTAGTAGATAGTCTAAATTATTAATAGTGTAAATGGTAAACATTTTTATTTTTTAAATTTTAGCATTAAATTGGTGGTTTAACTATAGTGAGTTTTTCTATAAACAATTCCATTAAAATGTATCATTATTGGAGGGCGGTTACATATAGTTTTAATGAGACTTAAATTTTCAGATTTTACATTCATTTTCTATTATTTTTTTATAGTAATGTTTTTTGTCTTAAAATTTTAAGACTTCCTTTAATAGAAAGTCTCAAATGCTTTATAATGTAGTACAGATGTAAACCTTTTTTTTTATTATTTCCAATAATTATTTAAGTTCACTTTTGTTAATAGGCAACTAGTTATGATTACACAAAGAGTGACAATTGCATTATTTGAATATATAAGGATTTGACATGTCTCTGCATATTTATGATGCAAATAAGAAGTAGCATCTAACTTGTTAACTTTTTTTTGGTAACCAGTTGATTTACGAGTTGTTAAGGGTGTGTAAAAGTATTTTAGAGCAAATAGTATTATTATTAAAAAAAAAAAACTCGTTTGAAAGAAAGTGGATAGTGTTTATAAAATTATAAAAATGCTAATTTTTTTATACTCTTTGAATAAGTATTTATCATGTAGCATTTAGTGTTACATCATTTTACACATTAAAATTATAACTATAACTACTTTACTAAACACTTTTATAAATTAAACTGCTACTGTTAACTGTTATTGCTAACTGCTACTGCTAACTGCTTAGTGCTAACTACTACTGTTAACTGCTTATTGCTAGTTTCAACAAACGGACCCTAACTTATATGTTTTTCTTGGTTGTCTCTAGGTTTTGCTAGAGCGTTTTCAATAAGGGAGGTTATATACACACTACCAAAAATGATGTGCACATCACAATTATGCATATATGATATTGTACTATGTGCACCACTAATGTAATTTTGTGGTGCACACATCAATCTTGATGATATGCATATCAACTCCATTTCAATAAATGACCGTTAAAAAAAATGCTACGCCACATTGCCAATATATCAACTCCATTTCAATGAATGACCGTTAAAAACATGCTACGCCACATTGCCAATATATGTTTTGTTGCTAACCTAAAAAACTAATCTACTTTTTGATAAGTCAATTGACAATTCTAACAAAAAAAAAATCTGGCAGTTTCAATGATCTCAACACTATATTGAATGATCGTCTAGTAAATGTATAAAGTAGTTCTTTTTCTTTTCAAAATTGATTCATTTTAAAGTCGCAACATGATGATGATTTAATTTTCAACCTCTCAGTTAATTAATTAGAGTCCAACGTTTTCATCCTTTTAGAATCTATATATACTGCTGAACACAGTTCCCATCTATGTTTATAAAAGTAGGATCACTACAATTTTCAACCACTCAAATAAAATATTTTCTCATTAACTTCTCTTTTTATTACTTAAAATGAAAAGTGAACAATTTTTTTGGTATTAGCATAATAATTATACGAATTATGCCAAATGCCTTATGATTTACTTTTAGACAAATGTAAACGGTTTAATTGAGAGGTAAAGTAAATAAACACATACCGTAATTTTTAAGAGAAAATACAAAGTATAGTTGCAAAATAGATTATGCTAATTAATTGAACTGACATATGTTTTCATCTTTTAAAAAAAGAAACCTAAGCAAGTTTTAAGCGTGAACTTCCAACCTTACTGATGGATCATCGAGCAAAGCTAGTTTAAGTTGAGACTAAATGCTCTTCGATTAATGCAATGTATTGAATGTGGATGAGATAACGTTTATTTCCGACAAACATTCTTCTTTTATGGGCTGATTCGAGATGGGTTCAAGACTTCAAGGTGAATGTCCTAAATGTGTCAAACATTCAATAGATAAGTATATCTTTATACCTAATAGTTGATCAATAAAGTTTAACCTAAAAGGAACTCATTGTCTAACATGATACTAGAGCGGATTTGATCCTTAGACGTAGTTGGGGCCACCTTGAGCAGTGCCTCTATGCCATCTCATCAAAGCTTTCACAATTTATATGTCGGTTTTTAAAACCTCAGTCGTTGGCCGACATAGCCGTTGCTAATCACCGTTGTATCTATTCTTCTTAGGAACAAAGACAACCCTTTATTTCGGCCATAACTCTCACGCTAAGAGTTAATTGCGCTAAAAGTTCCATCTTTCAGTTGCAAACAACCCAAAAAAAATTCGCTTCTGCCGACACGATGCGGCGTCATTTGCCACCGTACACCACCAAAAATCTTTTGCTTATTTTTCAAATCTATTGTTATGTGTAACGATTCACATCTAACCGTTTTGAACTTTTGTGATCCTTAAAGGTCTAATCTTATTATTTTAACAAAAAAGTATTAAATCAACGGCATTGGTCGTCACCCGCATGACTTTTAAAACATGCACAATAGAAAATAAACAGGTAAAACAATGCAAACCAAAACCCTAATGTCAAAATCTTCTAATCAAAGATGTAACCAAAACCTAAACACATAATTAGGGTGTTTATAGAAGACTAACTGCTCATGCATTATGTAAGGTTCAACTGCAGTGTGATGTCTGCTACGTGTACATAATCACATTCTTCTTTATTCTCTTTTACCTGGATCAATCAACTTATGGTTTCTTGGGGAGATCGAATAACTTTGTTGATTGTATTAGGTATCCACAAGTACTGCACAGTTAAAAACAAGGCTAGATCCTATGCACAATTAAAATACGAGGAATTGACCCAGTCAATTTGGTTTTGGATCCCCTAAAGGATTTGACTGAATGGAGAGGAGATGGGTGAGGATTTCGGTTAGCATCATGAGGGAAGGAAGTAAAGTCTAGTTTAGGATGCCTTGTTATTCATCTAAGGACATTGCTAATACGATTAGAATATATAATACTTATCCTTAAGTATATAAGTTTGATAACTCATCATTCTTAATCCTTGTTCCCCCCCCCCCCCTTAGGGTATTCGGCCAACCTACACATTGGAGGCGGCAAAACGGGCGGGCCGGACGAGCACATGCTACGGTTTAAACGGGCTACGGGCTAAACGGGCATGGGCCAAACGGGCGAATGTTTTACAAATCGCTTAAAAAGATACCTCTTTAAAAAAAATTCCTCAAACGTAACACCTCATTTATATTTAAAAGATTAAATATATTATATCTATAAGTTTTCTTTAAAAAATATTGTAATGTTCTCGAATTGTAGGATCGTATAGTTTATGTTGTTTGATGATTCGGGTGGTCTAGGATTATGATTATACAAGAAAGCCATGGTTAGAGAGATGAAGAGAGTAGAGAGGGTGATTCTAGAGAGATAAACAAAAAGAGAATGTTAGATTAATGAGAAGCAACACCCTTCCCTTAGTGAGAAGGGTATTTATAGTTACAAACTAAACGCCCTCCTGTCGGGCTGTGGATCAGGCATACAGTGGGTAAAGACCGGTCCTTCCTCCACAGTGTTACACTAAACTAATAACTAAGCTAACAACTAACTAATTGACTACTTAATAACGTAAATAGTGATATGTCTACGAGCTAACTTATGCTAGATAATAGTTGGGGTGACTGACACTTCACTATGGAATTTTCAATTCCTAACAATCTCCCCCTAAGGGAGGTCACCCCATGATTTACATTTTGAATCCTAGCGTTCTATTTTGTCTTCAGTCTTGAGCTCGTAGACTTTAATTCTTCACTTCTGCAATCTTTGTGCTTAAGCAGCGATTCTTCAAAGTCCGACTGCTTTGTACTTTAAGTGGAGGTCTTTAAACTGATCCACATCCTGATGATCTTCGAGCTTTCTTTGAGATCATCAGCCACAGTAAATCTCTGGATCACCCATTATTGTGTTGTCATCATGTGATGTTGTGACTTTTGGACCGACATGCTCACACTTTCAGGATCATGACATCTTTCCATCGAGTAGCGAAAGCTTTCTTGGTTCATGATATTTGCGCAGACAGAGCGTAAGCATAGTATAAAAATATCGAGCCGTGTTATGTAGATATGCACTAGTCATGATTTCTTCAATTAAGTGTAGATGTTGTGAGCATGCGGCTTTGGATTGACTTCTCATTACGATCACCGCAACCGTCCAAATGTACCGCAAACAATAGTTAGCAATAAAACACACGAAAGTGTCTTTGATCACTTTTGTTGAATTGAGGTACACGCCCACGGTTCCCGTTGATCGATACAAGTCTTGCTGTGATCGGTATAATTCAAGAATCTCTTTGATGGGGTTTCGCAATTGTTCTCAAACCGGAACGTCTCAAAGAAGACAACACGCAGTGAGTGAACCAGCGAATTGAGATTCACTGATTGATGAAAGATTGATTTGAAAAACAATCGTGTATTGCTTGAGGAAAGAGTTTTGCAATACGACGAAGGTTTTATGAGAAAGATCAATTTTCAATAAAAATACTTTTTGTATTAGAAAATGAGTACACATTCGATGTGTTAGAGAAAAGAAGAGATTTACACATAAAACGGTTTTTCCAAAAGTATTTTTCAATCACAGATACCTTTTGTGTTTGAAAATGAATACACATTCGATGTGCTAGAGAAAAGAAGAGATTTGCACATCGAACGGTTTTTCCAAAAGTATTTGTCAATTCATTTCCTAGACCAAGGTTGATTCAAGAATGAATCGCCTCATTGTTTCTATCCAGTTGTCACAAGATTGATCTTTTGAAAAGATCTCACATGTCACCCACTAAGAGCTTGTTTGATGTTGGATCTAGAAGGATTTCTGTAACACCCCCAAAAATGACTCAGCGGAAGCATACAAGTATTGGGATGCTACTAAATTGGTATCACAACATAAGCATAGAACAAATGGTTTTTCATAAATAAACTTTTATTAATTCTTAAAAACAATGTTTACATTATTGATTAGTGCGGAAAATGGCCCATTATAAAAAGGTGGTCCCAATACATAAATCAGAGTCGTCTATGACCATGCCATGCCTTTGCCTTGCGCCTCCAAAGATAAGCTATCACTTCAAAACTTGAAGATACATGCTACAAGGGGTCAGCTTACGCTGGTGAGTTCATAGGTTTATTTAAAAAGGGATTTCGGTACACTGATTCAAATTTGGTTTTTGATGATCATTACGTCTTGCGTAATGTCATAAAGTTTATGGTTTCAATTCATAAAAGGATTTCATAAAAGAGATTTCATTAGTAGACCACAAGTAGGGTATATGTACATTACAACGAATATAATGTCCTATATTGAATCTATTACGCTAGCACTAAGTTCATGCAACCGAAGCTACGACAGCTTATGTATGCACAAGGAAGTCATACAAATAAGGAGCCCATGGCGAGTGTTTATCCCAATACACTTGGTCCCGACATGCTATATGTTTCGCCTTCACCCAAGCGGGGTCAACCGAACAGGGAAGTCACTCCCAATAGATCTATTTATAACATTCACGCTTCCCAGCAGGAATTGACGGTTCATGAAAAGGGAAATTTGGGATCTAAAGTCTTAGGCTAAGCTGCGTAATATTCTAGGTCAAAGGTTTTGGTGTGGTCCTTAAAGCATCTAGGTATGATGTATCTTAAAACATATCAATCAAAGGGCATAGTATGCATAGAATGCAGAATTTTAGTAATTAAATCATTTAAGTAAAAATGAGCATCTATCTTCCCCCAAAACAGTTATAAAGCAAGTAAAAGTAGGGGCTATGAAACTCACCTTGGCAATGTGCAATATGAAGTCTAAAGGGAAATTTAATCAAGGAGTGATAGTGCACGGTTCCGAAACGTAACCTAATTAATACGGCAATTTAGTCTTTATGTTTAAGACTCGATAAAGTTTAACTAACTTTGTAATTTTTTAAATGTTTGTGTTGTTGTTGTTGCTTATGTGGCATCGATTATCTTAAAACAATTTACAAAGATTTGGAATAGTTTTTCAAAAGTTTGTGTATATTCCGGCTTATAGAAGTATGGCTTGGAAAGGATATCGAAGATGAATGTGATTTGGTTTAACGATGACCAAAAGATGATGTACGAAATAATTGGTACACATATATGGAAACATAGTCGGTATGGACGAAAAATATATATATTTAGCGTAAATATATTATCAAAGAAAATTAAGTCCTAGTTCTTGCTTTATGTGTAACATGTATTATTAAGAATACCATGTAGTTTTCAAATATATTCAATATGTTCCGACAAGTATATATGTAAGACATGCTTTATGTAGATATATGTTTATATTTGAAAATATAAGTTTTCGAGAAGTATATCTCATTTGTAGTTATAGTCTAGCTCGAGTGTAAGTTTCTATTTAATTTGTTGGTCTAAACGCCAAGAGTTTATAAATAGGGTTTATAATCCGGTTTTCTAATAGTCGAAAAATGTATGCTTTATATGTTTACGTTACGTATAGTTTATAAGTCCATATATATAAAAAAAAACCCTTGTCGAGTTTATTTAGAAAATAATCTTGGCAAGTCTAAATGAATCATACTTTTATTAGTTTTTGAAGAATCTTCCTAAAATAATATTGTCATTTTAGAATCATTTGGTTTAGTAATTTATAAATGTGTAACGATTTTATTACTCCTCGAAATGTATATATGTTATTAATCGTAACAGCGTACATATAAATATTTGATCGACGAGAATGTTTGGAAAGACAAAAAAATGTATGTCATGCTCGGGCTGTGGCCCGAGACACGAACCGGACTCTGAATATAATACCAACGGAGCCTTAAAGTTGTGGTGCTTTATAGTCCTCTAAGCTCACACCTCATGGAACGGGCTTGAGGCCCAAGGAAACTTGATCAGAATGTTTGACATTTTGATTGACGCATGAGGAAAACAAGGTTAGGAAGTGCAGTTTTGATGCATTCGACGCAAGGTTAAAGACCAAAACCTTAGTACAAACCGATTATGTACTACATAACTCAAGGAACCCTCGGGACTCCCGTGAGTCCTTCACAAGTATTAACACTCTCCGGAGTGTCTCTTGGTGACACGAAACAAACACAATTCTACTTACTAGTACGCCGAAATTTAATCAACATAACATTTACAATTTACCTAGCTTGTGATCGAAATTGTCGGGTACTACCCGGCTTGGGCACTCGACTCCACACCCTCGAGGATACGGGGTGGTGCTAGTCGGACTTCAACCAAACACATCAAGTGTTTTAATCCCAACTGAGGGAATAACAAGCATAGTTATCACGTTTCGAGTGAGGTTTCCATTTAAGTCTAGATACGCAAAGGAAAATAAGCTCGGGACTAACAAGGCTACTTATTGGGCCAACATGATAAACTGGAAAGGACTTGAACATGCTGAAAAGGGATACCAATGACTTTTGACTTGGTTATTAGACTGAAACCAGTGAGATTCAAACCAAAACGCAACTACCTAGTTTATGACCAGGCACAAAACGAGTTACCAAGCGACAAGAATAACTAGAAGGATAGGGGTCGCGGTATCATACTTTTCACTGAAGACACTTAGGTCGATACCAATAAGCTTTTTAAGCATGGTAATAAGTCGAAATGAAATAAGCTGATAGTAAAAAATGGAAAAACCGAAAATTGACCTGGAGCCAAGGAGACATTTTTAAACAAGCCGAGAACTGTGACAAGCTAACAAACAGATTCCCAACATAAGCCGAAATAACAATTACCAATTTAGTCGAAAACTAAGACATCAAAGTTTTACATTTTCTGTTTTCTTTCTCTTGGGTTTTCTTGATAGCCGTACAACAACAACAAAACAACACCATTTTTAACTTAGCCAATTTAACTACAAATATCGTAATATCATTATAACACCCCATAATTAATTTCAATTGACACAAATAAATATTGTAAATTCGAATTACAACTAAATGTAATTACAAATCATTAGACAATAAAACAATGATGAGGAATGTGTTCTTACTATGTACACAATTTGTGGTTTAGTAGCTATGAACACCGAAACTCACGAGCTCAATTGGAGGGGACTTGGGACGAATAAGAGCAATTGACGAGTGGTATAGCTTCCTTATGCATCCGGTAACAAAACCCCTCTATCAATTTTCAAAACCCATTTGTTTGGAAGAACCCTAATTCGTACAAACCCTAACTTGTGTGAGTGAGATGGTGAGAAGCTTGTGTGAGCCTCCTGTGGATGTGCGTCCATATAAAAGAAAAACAAAAGGGAAACTTGACTTTATCTTTTCTTGACCTAGTGCTTAGGGTATTCCTTCTTCTAGCTCGCGTCTTTCTTCCACAGCCACACCTCCAACTTCATGTGATGTCTAGATGGGTAGATAGCTATTTGGAGAATGATGGAGGTGAGACTTTGTGTTTGACTCCTCAAAAGAAAGAAATGATACCATTTTTGTGTTGGTTTCTCTGGTTTGTGTCGACAAAAGAGGAAGGGAGGGGACAGGTGTGTTAAAAATGTGGGAGAGAGAGAAAGGGAGATAGAGTTTTATGTTTTTGTTTTATTAGACGGAACAGTATAATCGGTACCCCGTGTTTTGTCGAATCTTCAAGTAAACGTACCTTCCCGGTACTCGAAAGATATAGAAATTATATTTTTGGAAACTATTTCTTAAACGTAATATTATGACGTTCTTATTATGTTGAAATTTGATTATAAATGTTTGCCGTTATTAATTTGGTGTCGGTATGCGTGCGGTGCCGTGGCTTCCTAAATACACGAGATAACTTCTCGTTTTCTTTCGTAAATTATCATTGAATGATAGAATGTGTATATTTAACTTAACTCATTATTTATTTTTAGTCTTGTATGCTACTGCACTGTAGTTTGCGGAATAACTTTTCGGAACAATGGATTAAGCTTGTGTATGCTTAAATTTTAACTTGGACAATAATAATTTTTACAGATACTTAGTAGGAAAGTATTGTATGTGCGGCGTTTTATTTCTAAAGAAACGAGATGACCTCTCGTTTTTAAATTTTAGATATTGGTATTTTGTCAGAAAATAATTGTTTTAAATTTTTTGACGTGATAAATATTATTATAATAATCCAGAAATTTTACGGGTTGTTATAGTCTACCCACCTTATAGGAGATCCGTCCCGGATCTCAGTTTACGTTACCCGATAGGGTGTCGGGAACGAGGTGATGGTATTTGGAACAAGTTTTGAATTGTCCCTAGGTTGTTTCTAGGGTTTCCTCTTTGGGTATGGTTGCCTAGGTGTTGTGCCTGGAGCACATCCTCTATCTGAGGAGTCATGATTTTTCTGGGGTAGGTTCATTGGGTGAAAGCTCTAATTCTTGATGTTATAAGGTTTCACTGTTTTGTTAGTGTGGGCACTTCTAAATTCTCAAGGTCTTATCAAAACGTACCCATTTCTGGTGTTTCATGATTCTAAAGTATATAGGTTGATTCTTAAGGTTCGCTATGGGTTTGTGTGTTTTCTTCTTTAAAGGGTGAAGAAACATTTGTTTTCGAATTTCTCTAAATGTTTGTACAAGTTTGACTAAAACCAGATTTCAAAATCGATAAGATGTAAAAATGACACATTTTTAAAATATTGTAAAACCGGTTCTAAATTATGGGGTATACAGGGAAAATTTTGCGAAACTTTTAGTGTTTCAGCATTTTGTCTCATTTTAACGAGGGATGTTGGAAAACATTATTGTTGGATTCTAAAGAGGAATCCTCAAGTTTGGAAAATATATTGTAGCAAGGATGTGTTGTAGGATATAACATTTACTCATAGCTACGAGTAGGGTTTAGTTGTCTAAGTTGTGTAGAATTGGAGGTTTAATAGTTGATGAACCTCATGGTTATCTATGGTTTTAGGCAGACGTGTAGGATACATCCTAAGGTCAGGTTTAGCTATCAAGGAGGACATTGATCATTTCTGTTCATGGGGTATTAACTTAAAACACATTTCGAGGGAATAAGTAACCAATAGAGTGGTTCTGGAATACCTTTCAAAGTATTAAGGAACATTTTATTTTGGTAAGGTATGGGTAAAATTGTAGTTTATTTTATGGTGAAATGGTAAGGTGGTACTTTGGTTTGTAGAATGATTCATGAAGTGATTCATGAAGTATTTTGATTATAATGGTTTGAGGGATAATCGGAAATAGTTTGTATGGCAACTCTTTTTTTTTAGGAGGGTAACAAGGTAGGCAAGGTTATTCTTAAGAGGTGGGTGGAGTTTCTAGGTATCAAATTTTCAACGGTGAAATTTTCAAGTTTTGCGAGATTATGGGTCATTTACTGAGATTTTGCCAAAGGTTTATTGTTCTTTTGTTGCCTATTCCCATTAGAGAATTTTTCTCATAAGTGCTATTGGAAGGTTGCTCCTAAAATGGTTTGATTTGTCCATGGAGTGTAAGGTTTGGGGTAGAAGTGACTATAACATAACCCGATTGTGATATGATAACATTACTTGTTTTATCACCTTTGCTGATTTTATTTATCAGCCAAACGGATCCCTCAGAATTGCCTAGACGGATCCCTACTAGGAGGGAACCGTGGGATCCGTGAGACAGGAAACTTTTTTTCCTACTAACTTGGACCACATTTGCAATAAATTGTGAATTATACTTGTTTTCTAACCTTTGTTTTGTAGTTATTCAATTAACACATGAAGAATTTGACACCCTAAAGCTAAGGGGAGCTTGGTGTCAAAACAATACATTGCAAAATTACTTGCAATCTTAGATTTATATTTCATGACTTCCCGTTGCATAATTGCAATCATCTAGGGGGAGCACACCAGTCACATAGATGTAATCTTTTGCAAAAGTTAATTGCAAATGAACTAGATTAGAATTAGTTTTCTTGACGCCTTACTTAGGGATGGACTCGTCAAGGGGAGTAACGATGAGATCCTTTCCGATGTTAATACAAATAAGCTTTTCTTTAAAATAATTTTATGTTTTGTCATCAACAAAAGGGGAGATTGTTAATAAAATAAGCGTTTATTTATATTTTACGATCTTCTAATGTTTTGTCGATAACAAACGTAAAATCATGTTAACGAAACAAATAAAATACGTAAATGGTTTGAACTAATAGTTTCTAACATATTCATATTTTCACATAAAACACTAAAACAAGTATAAGTGATTTTATGATTTAGTAACACATATGTACAACAACTAATATTTGGATAAAATATACACATAACTAGTATGTAGTATATTGGGTAATATAAATGGGTAGAAACTTAAGTATCACAACCCATTGGGCAAATACATTGAATGTAGTTGGGTACAACCCAAAGCCCATAACCCATGGATCTTGACCCATAACCCTTTGCATAACGTCATGCTTATATCATATATGGATAATATCCATAACCCATGGATCAACCCATACCCAAGTGACTAAGTGCATTGCACTCAAAGATACATTGTATCTAGCCAAAGATCCATGGTTCAACCCATGACCCATGACCCATAACCAAAATACCCATGGGCAAAGAGGAGCGTTCCACGGATCCACGGCTTTGTGCTAGCGGGATCCCTGTGGTAGGGATCCGTGGGATCCGGGGAAGATGGGATTTTCCTCTATAAATAGTGAGCCATTTCTTCATTATTTCTCACCCTTTCTAACACACTTTCTCCCCGAGTTAAATCTCACTAACCTTAGATCCAAGAGATCTATGTTTGTAGTTTTGTTTTGTGTGATCTTTTAGGTTCCTCTTAAAGGCAAGATCACCACCTTTGAAGTCGAGCAAGCTCAAGTCCATGAGTTGCCAAGCTTCCTCATCATCAAGGCTCTTCAAGTCTTCTTGTTGATGATTCCTTTCTTTCTTCAAAGAAGTGTAGTGTTGAAGACATTAGTGAAAGATGTCTCAAGTGTCAAGACGAAGATATTAGTGAAGGGTATCTATCGTCTATAGCATAAGCACTTGTGGTAGGTGCTTAGAAGTCAAGACAAGAAGCATTAGTGAAAGGTGCTTAGAAGTCAAGACTTGAAGCATTAGTGAAAGGTGCTTAGAAGTGAAGACACAAGACATTAGTGAAAGGTGTCTTGTAGATCTAGTCAAAGGCATTAGTGAAAGGTGCCATAGATGTACATTCGATATGGTGTGTTTCGATGTACTAGATAGACTAGCATTAGATCCAAGGATATTGATGTCCTTGATGATGTTGTAAAGGAGTAGATCTCCTTTGGGATTAGTCGTTGGTGTAGTGTGGTAGTAGTTCCTCCATTGCAATGGAACTAGGTGCTTAGCCTAGTACCTAATAAAGGGTAGGCGACGTTGTGAAGGTGTAGTTCACCTTGGTGTGAAAGAACTAGGTACTTAGCCTAGTACCTTATAAAGGGTAGGCGACGTTGTGTAGGTTTGGTTCACCTTGGAGTGAAAGAACCCGGTGGTTAGCCTAGCACCGGAAAAAGGGTAGGCGACGTTGTGAAGGCTTCTCCGCCATAAGGAGATTGGTGTAGTGTTTACGAACTCTCGAGTAGGTGACTCGGGGAGTGGAGTAGGGCAAGGAAGGTGTCCTTGTAGCCAAACCACTATAAATACTCGCGTTGTGGTTTTGTGCTTCTTACTCTTATCTTTTCATTACATATCTTTATATGCTTGTTTATCAACATCCAACACACACAACCAAATAGATTGACATAAGTCGATCTAAATAGTTTAAAAGGAAGTTTTAATTGGTAAAACTATTCAACCCCCCTTCTAGTTTTCCACAATTGGCATCAGAGCTTCATTACCAAGTTTCTTGAAGTATATTGTACTTTAAAAACTTAATACGATCCATGGTTAATTGAAAACTACAAAGAAGGTTTTCATAAAACAAACACCATGTCTTTTAAAACTATATGTTTGGATGTTGATTCGATAACAACATTTTTTTTTTATATTTTTTTTTGCACTAATCTTCCTTGTCATGTTGATTAGTCCAAGCTCATACCCACCAAGCTTTAGGAGTCGCTTGGTAACAAGAATACCTTCCTTAAGAAGGTATCTTAAACGCAAAGGAGCGGGAATAGTCTAAGTGACATTTGTTGTGTCATTTGTAAAGACATTCCTAAGTGCGCTAAAGGTATGATTCTCTTTTTACTTTGCTTGATAATTAAGTATACCTATTTAGGTATTTATATGATTATCTTTTGTGCAAATTACATGTTTTACATGAAGCTTCATTAGGAAGCCTTTTTCTTACATACGTGTCTTATCTCTCGCCTAAAGTCGTGGTATATAAAACTTATGTTTTCTTTTAATCCAATAATAAAACAAAACACGAATTTCAAAATTCCTCCTTCCCTATAAAAACTCCCACCGTCGACCTATCTATCAAATCCTCACTTTTTCAAATCTTCCAATTTCAAAATTTCCTCTCACTCAAAAACTTCATCTTCCTCCTCATTCCATCTCAACCGAAACCAAGAAGATCCGTCATCAACATGGTTTACATCGCACTCGTGCTCATCGCCTAACACTCATCGCACTTGTGTTCCCTATGATGAAGTTCACATATGGAGACATTTACTTTGTGTTGTTAATCTACATTGGGATCATATACCCAATCCTTTGTATCATCCTTAGCATTGAAATGCAATATTACTAATAATCTTGTTATCTTTGTTATTATTTATTTTCTTGTGATTTATGTGTTTCGTGATACATTAGAAGTCATGAATGCATGCTAAAAGAAAATGTAGGATAAAACACTTCTCGTGGTATAAAAACTGTAAAACCTATGTTTTATCAAAGCTGTTTACATTACTACATCCACGGATCCCGAAGTTATACTAGCGGATCCCTTTTGAAAAGGAACCGTGGGATCCGTCCTCTTGGAGAACAGCTTTTCATGCAAATTAAAACCATTTTTCTTCTAAAAGTAATACTCCACTAGAATGTCAAAACCATAAGTGAGTCAAGTGTCTTTCTTGTTTAAAACCATTGTTAATAAAAATCTAATAAAACGTTAGATAATTATAGGTTGACCATAAACATCACCTCTTATTAACCCATCATTTCTATAGGTTCAACTATGACGCATGAATATGAGTTTGATTTTTCACTCACTAGCGTCTACACTCCTAACATCTCTCTTGAACCCAACACACCGGCAATCATGTCCGTGGGTTCAACAATCTCGAAACCCGTCACTTCCATGAAGGACGACAGACACCTCTCTACAATTCAAGAAGGTATCAATACCTCCTTCCGAGCCATAGGACTAGAATGTCTTCTTGAAATCAACGAGAAGATATGTCCAAGGTTCATAATGGAATTCTTCCGTCAAGTCGAACTCGTTCGTAACGAGGATCGCTCTCATCTCTTTGGTTTTATATCAAAACCAAAGTTCACTCTAACCCTTGGGCATTTTGCTCACATCCTCCGGATTCCAAATCATGGACAATGTGCCTTCACCAAGATTGGTCTCTTGATTCTCTCTTCAACTTTCGTGAAGAAAATAGCCCATATTGTTCACACATACCCTCTCCGGAAGATTTAAATCGCATAATATGCAAACCTCGACCATATTACTCCGATCCAAACATTATCTTCACACGGGACATCCGAGAAGAGTACAAGCCTCTTGCACTCATCCTACGTGAAAATGTTTGGAGTCTTAGGGGAAATCGAGAAATTCTTCCCGCTTGTTGTGCTCACATGTTGTACTGTTTGCTAACACAACAACCATACAATCTCGCCTACTTCTTCACAAGGCGAATTGCAAATCTTCAAGGCTCCAAGAATAAACTCATCCCTTATGGAATGTTCTTGACACGCCTCTATCATAATGTTATGCACTTCCATCCTCAATTTCAAAGTCCGTTGTACGTACTTGTGAACAAGATGATGGAACCGCTAAACATATCTCTCATGAAGACTTTCTTCATTCTTGATTCCACCAACACCCATCAATCACATAATGATCCTCCTAGCGAAAACACTCAAGGAACCTAGTAGTATTCAAATAGGATCAATTCTACTCTACTCGTGCTTTATCAATGTAATCCTATTTCCTTCATGAAATAAAACATCTTACATTTGATATCTTAGTTTTAGAACTCCTTTAACTAATCTTGGAATATAATGCATTGTCAAGATCATTGCATACCTTTAGTAAAGGTTACGCCTAGCGATGGACGGATCCCAAATGTTGTACTAGACGGATCCCTATCTTTAGGGAACCGTGGGATCCGAAGAAGCGAGAAAATGCAATTGCAAGCATTATATTTCAAACATATCCTTAGAACACCTCACACTAAGTCAAACATAGTGTCTTAAGGCAAATTAAGTCCTTATCAAGATAGGTTGATCCTTCCTACTCACACACCTAGATCACACTCTAAAAAGCTTGTAGATCTACCGTTTCATTTTTAATCCATTACTCTTCCGCTCTTAAACTCACACTTCATTTTTTTACTTGATCCCTCACATCTAGTCTTAGAAATCTTTCGATTATGACCAAAATTGATCATAAATCATCCTCACCTCAAAATTGATCAAAGTTGATCAAAATCTAGTTTTCCCATCTCAAAGCTTCTAGGATACTTTCCAAAAACACTATCCTATGACACAACCTGATCTCTAGGATTATTTAGCTTCAATTGACACTCTAAATCTTTAGTGTCATCCTTGCTCATCCATTGGTACTCTTGAAAGTTCCAAATCCTTCCATAAATAACAATCATTAGCTACATCATTCATTACCTTCAAGTACTCAAGCACCCCTTCATTTAAAACACTTAGGAGGACTGAAACACTCAAGATGATATAGGTCTTAGATCTTAGAAACATCATTTCCACTCTTTCATAACTGCTGAAAGCCGGATCCCTAGGATTAGCCTAGACGGATCCCTCTGAGAAAGGAACCGTGGGATCCGGATGACAGTTTAGGTCAAATCTTGCTAAAACAATCACTTCAACTCATCTTCCTAACTCAAACACTCCATCTCATCTTAAATGAGTTCCTAGATCAGTGTAAACTCTGAAGTTGACTCTTGTGCATGTTAATCATCACATTCCAATGAATCCTAGTGGCTTAAGGCTTGAATGCACTTGCCAATTTTCTTGCTTTATAAACCACCTTGTTAGGACCTCCATAGTCATCACTCTCATCCTAACTTTCAGCTCTTGCAACCTCTTGAAATCATCTCATCATGAGGAAAACCCCAAGTAGTAACTTATCCACCAAAGAACCACCCATGAAAAGGCTCGTGTTGTACACGAAATCTCTTCAACCGAATCATCTCCGGTCAAACCAACAAATGATAGAATCCTTCATCATCCAATCAAACCAATTCCTAAAAGGATAGTACCCACAAAACTACCTATGCCAAACACCACCATACCTCCTAGGCCAAACAATATCATCTCCACTAAACCATCACCATTGGTTCCTAGAGCTATTTCATTTACTTCACCACTATCATCACCACACCTCTACAATTTAGAGGACTTGCCTCCTAGGCCGTCTCATCCGCTTCCGCCGACAACATTCTCCTCATTAGGAGGAATAATGGTTCAAAATCAAGGTGTTGAGTCAACACTTGCTCCGGCTTCCTTTTCGCCGTCTCCATCATATAATCCTATTTGGATTATGAGAAATCATCAAAGTCAACCACCCGACCATATGGAAGTTGACACTTCTTTACCACCACCATCATTCTTGGTCGAGGCATTCTCAAATGCACCTCCACCAATCCCTTCATCGTTTGAAGCTCCACAAGCCGCTTCACTTGATCCTTCGCATCAAGCCATTTCATTTCATCCACCACCACTACCTAGCCATGACAAAGATTGCTATCATTGTCAACATGTTGAAAGTTTGATACATGAAGTACGAGAAGACCAACGTTTCATGTTCTATCATCTCCTCGAACGTTTCGACGAGATCAAACCTAAACAAAACTTGAGCTAGAAGAATTTTAGTGGTGTCCTAGCATCAAGCGTTAGTTGGTCTAGAAATTCCTAGTCATGTATTGTCTATTTTCTTATTTTTAGAGTCATGTATATCATAACTCTTGTTTTATTAAATGGAATTACATGCTACTTGTTATTTTGTTGAGCATATGATTACTTTGTATTCATATCTCATTTATGTGATAACATTACTTGTTTTATCACCTTTTTGATTTTATTTATCACCAAACGGATCCTCGAGATTGCCTAGACGGATCCCTACTAGGAGGGAACCGTGGGATCCGTGAGACAGAAACTTTTTTTTCTACTAACTTGGACCACATTTGCAAGAAATTGTGAATTATACTTGTTTTCTAACCTTTGTTTTGTAGTTATTCAATTAACACATGAAGAATTTGACACCCTAAAGCTAAGGGAGCTTTATGTCAAAACAATACATTGCAAAATTACTTGCAATCTTAGATTTATATTTCATGACTTCCGTTGCATAATTGCAATCATCTAGGGGAGCACACCAACACATAGACGTAATCTTTTGCAAAAGTTAATTGCAAATGAACTAGATTAGAATTAGTTTTCTTGACGCCCTTACTTAGGGATGGACTCGTCAAGGGGGAGTAACGACGAGATCCTTTCCCGTTACTTGCTCTCTATTTCTTTTTACTTTTATTTCTTTCACATGTTTTTCTTAAAAACGATGTGTTGCTTTTCTTCAAACACTTTTTGTTTCGACAAAAAGGGGGAGAAGAAAGTAAAAACTACAAATTCAAACTTTTACGAATTTTAGCTTTTCCTTAAAATAATTTTATGTTTTGTCATCAACAAAAAGGGGGAGATTGTTAATACAAATAAGCCGTAAAAACGTTTATTTATATTTTACGATCTTCTAATGTTTTGTCGATAACAAACGTAAAATCATGTTAACGAAACAAATAAAATACGTAAATGGTTTGAACTAATAGTTTCTAACATATTCACATTTTCACATAAAACACTAAAACAAGTATAAGTGATTTTATGATTTAAGTAATACATATGTACAACAACTAGTGTTTACATATTTGGATAAAATATACACATAACTAGTATGTAGTATATTGGGTAATATAAATGGGTAGAAACTTAAGTATCACAACCCATTGGGCAAATACATTGAATGTAGTTGGGTACAACCCAAAGCCCATAACCCATGGATCTTGACCCATAACCCTTTGCATGACATCATGCTTATATCATACATGGATAATATCCATAACCCATGGATCAACCCATACCCAAGTGACTAAGTGCATTGCACTCAAAGATACATTGTATCTAGCCAAAGATCCATGGTTCAACCCATGACCCATGACCCATAACCAAAATACCCATGGGCAAAGAGGAGCGTTCCACGGATCCCTGGCTTTGTGCTAGCCGGATCCCAAGTGGAAGGGATCCGTGGGATCCGGGGAACAGTAGGATTTTTCCTCTATAAATAGTGAGCCATTTCTTCATTATTTCTCACCCTTTCCAATACACTTTCTCCCCTGAGTTAAATCTCACTAACCTTAGATCCAAGAGATCTATGTTTGTAGTTTTGTTTTTGTGTGATCTTTTAGGTTCCTCTTAAAGGCAAGATCACCACTTTTGAAGTCGAGCAAGCTCAAGTCCATGAGTTGCCAAGCTTCCTCATCATCAAGGCTACTGAAGTCTTCTTGTTGATGATTCCTTTCTTTCTTCAAAGAAGTGTAGTGTTGAAGACATTAGTGAAAGATGTCTCAAGTGTCAAGACGAAGATATTAGTGAAGGGTATCTATCGTCTATAGCATAAGCACTTGTGGTAGGTGCTTAGAAGTCAAGACAAGAAGCATTAGTGAAAGGTGCTTAAAAGTCAAGACTTGAAGCATTAGTGAAAGGTGCTTAGAAGTGAAGACACAAGACATTAGTGAAAGGTGTCTTGTAGATCTAGTCAAAGGCATTAGTGAAAGGTGCCATAGATGTACATTCGATATGGTGTGTTTCGATGTACTAGATAGACTAGCATTAGATCCAAGGATATTGATGTCCTTGATGATGTTGTAAAGGAGTAGATCTCC
The DNA here is from genome assembly GCA_022545495.1 of Chrysanthemum lavandulifolium. Classification (NCBI taxonomy): domain Eukaryota; kingdom Viridiplantae; phylum Streptophyta; class Magnoliopsida; order Asterales; family Asteraceae; genus Chrysanthemum; species Chrysanthemum lavandulifolium. The sequence goes on from CM040239.1 coordinate 119,773,691, forward strand.
TTTGGGATTAGTCGTTGGTGTAGTGTGGTAGTAGTTCCTCCATTGCAATGGAACTAGGTGCTTAGCCTAGTACCTAATAAAGGGTAGGCGACGTTGTGAAGGTGTAGTTCACCTTGGTGTGAAAGAACTAGGTACTTAGCCTAGTACCTTATAAAGGGTAGGCGACGTTGTGTAGGTTTGGTTCACCTTGGGTGAAAGAACCCGGTGGTTAGCCTAGCACCAAAAAAGGGTAGGCGACGTTGTGAAGGCTTCTCCGCCATAAGGAGATTGGTGTAGTGTTTACGAACTCTCGAGTAGGTGACTCGGGGAGTGGAGTAGGGCAAGGAAGGTGTCCTTGTAGCCGAACCACTATAAATACTCGCGTTGTGGTTTTGTGCTTCTTACTCTTATCTTTTCATTACATATCTTTATATGCTTGTTTATCAACATCCAACACACACAACCAAATAGATTGACATAAGTCAATCTAAATAGTTTAAAAGGAAGTTTTAATTGGTAAAACTATTCAACCCCCTTCTAGTTTTCCACAAATTATCCCAATACACTCGGTCCCGACATGCTATATGTTTCGCCTTGACCCAAGCGGGGTCAACCGAACAGGAAGTCACTCCCAATAGATCTATTTATAATATTCGCTTCCCAGCAGAATTGTGGTTCATAAAAAGGGCAATTTGGGATCTAAAGTCTTAGGCTAAGTGCGTAATATTCTAGGTCAAAGGTTTTGGTGTGGTCCTTAAAGCATCTAGGTATGATGTATCTTAAAACATATCAATCAAAGGGCATAGTATGCATAGAATGCATAATTTTAGTAATTAAATCATTTAAGTAAAAATGAGCATGTATCTTCCCCCAAAACAGTTATAAAACAAGTAAAAGTAGGGGCTATGAAACTCACCTTGGCAATGTGCAATATGAAGTCTAAAGGGAAATTTAATCAAGGAGTGATAGTGCACGGCTCCGACACGTAACCTAATTAATACGGCAATTTAGTCTTTATGTTTAAGACTCGATAAAGTTTAACTAAATTTGTAAATTTTTAATTGTTTGTGTTGTTGTTGTTGTTGCTTATGTGGCATCGATTATCTTAAAACAATTTACAAAGATTTGAAATAGTTTTTCAAAAGTTTGTGTATATTCCGGCTTATAGAAGTATGGCTTGGAAAGGATATCGAAGATGAATGTGATTTGGTTTAACGATGACCAAAAGATGATGTACGAAATAATTGGTACACATATATGGAAACGTAGTCGGTATGGACGAAAAATATATATATTTAGCGTAAATATATTTATCAAAGAAAATTAAGTCCTAGTTCTTGCTTTATGTGTAACATGTATTATTAAGAATACCATGTAGTTTTCAAATATATTCAATATGTTCCGACAAGTATATATGTAAGACCTGGTTTATGTATATATATGTTTATATTTGAAAATATAAGTTTTCGAGAAGTATATCTCATTTGTAGTTATAGTCTAGCTCGAGTGTAAGTTTCTATTTAATTTGTTGGTCTAAACGCCAAGAGTTTATAATCCGGTTTTCTAATAGTCGAAAAATGTATGCTTTATATGTTTACGTTACGTATAGTTTATAAGTCCATATATATATAAAAAAAACCCTTGTCGAGTTTATTTAGAAAATAATCTTGGCAAGTCTAAATGAATCATACTTTTATTAGTTTTTGAAGAATCTTCCTAAAATAATATTGTCATTTTAGAATCATTTGGTTTAGTAATTTATAAATGTGTAACGATTTTATTACTCCTCGAAATGTATATATGTTATTAATCGTGACAGCGTACAAATAAATATTTGATCGACGAGAATGTTTGGAAAGACGAAAGAATGTATGTCATGCTCGGGCTGTGGCCCGAGACACGAACCAGACTCTGAGTATAATACCAACGGACCCTTAAAGCTGTTGGGCTTTATAGTCCTCTAAGCTCACACCTCATGGAACGGGCTTGAGGCCCAAGGAAACTTGATCAGAATGTTTGACATTTTGATTGACGCATGAGGAAAACAAGGTTAGGAAGTGTAGTTTTGATGCATTCGATGCAAGGTTAAAGACCAAAACCTTAGTACAAACCGATTATGTACTACATAACTCAAGGAACCCTCGGGACTCCCGTGAGTCCTTCACAAGTATTAACACTCTCCGGAGTGTCTCTTAGTGACATGAAACAAACACAATTCTACTTACTAGTACGCCGAAATTTAATCAACATAACATTTACAATTTACCTAGCTTGTGATCGAAATTGTCGGGTACTACCCGGCTTGGGCACTCGACTCCACACCCTCGAGGATACGGGGTGGTGCTAGTCGGACTTCACCCAAACACATCAAGTGTTTTAATCCCAACTGATGGAATAACAAGCATAGCTATCATGTTTCGAGTGAGGTTTCCATTTAAGTCTATATACGCAAAGGAAAATAAGCTCGGGACTAACAAGGCTACTTATTGGGCCAACATGATAAACTGGAAAGGACTTGAACATGCTGAAAAGGGATACCAATGACTTTTGACTTGGTTATTAGACTGAAACCAGTGAGATTCAAACCAAAACGCAACTACCTAGTTTATGACCAGGCACAAAACGAGTTACCAAGTGACAAGAATAACTAGAAGGATAGGGGTCACGGTATCATACTTTTCACTGAAGACACTTAGGTCTATACCAATAAGCTTTTTAAGCATGGTAATAAGTTGAAATGAAATAAGCTGATAGGCAAAATTGTATATGCCGAAAATTGACCAGGAGCCAAGGAGACATTTTTAAACAAGCCGAGAACTGTGACAAGCTAACAAACAGATTCCCAACATAAGCCGAAATAACAATTACCAATTTAGTCGAAAACTAAGACATTAAAGTTTTACATTTTTTGTTTTCTTTCTCTTGGGTTTTCTTGACAGCAGTAAACAACAACAAAACAACACCATTTTTAACTTAGCCAATTTAACTACAAATATTGTAATATCATTATAACACCCCAGAATTAATTTCAATTGACACAAATAAATATTGTAAATTCGAATTACAACTAAATGTAATTACAAATCATTAGACAATAAAACAATGATGATGAATGTGTTCTTACTATGTACACAATTTGTGGTTTAGTAGCTATGAACACCGAAACTCACGAGCTCAATTGGAGGGGACTTGGGACGAATGAGAGCAATTGACGAGTGGTATAGCTTCCTTATGCATCCAGTAACAAAACCCCTATATCAATTTTCAAAACCCCTTTGTTTGGAAGAACCCTAATTCGTACAAACCCTAACTTGTGTGAGTGAGATGGTGAGAAGCTTGTGTGAGCCTCCTGTGGATGTGCGTCCATATAAAAGAAAAACAAAAGGGAAACTTGACTTTATCTTTTCTTGACCTAGTGCTTAGGGTATTCCTTCTTCTAGCTCGCGTCTTTCTTCCACAGCCACACCTCCAACTTCATGTGATGTCTAGATGGGTAGATAGCTATTTGGAGAATGATGGAGGTGTTTGTGTTTGACTCCTCAAAAGAAAGAAATGATACCATTTTTGTGTTGGTTTCTCTGGTTTGTGTCGACAAAGGAGGAAGGGAGGGGACAGGTGTGTTAAAAACGTGGGAGAGAGAGAAAGGGAGATAGAGTTTTATGTCTTTTGTTTTATTAGACGGAACAGTATAATCGGTACCCCGTGTTTTGTCGAATCTTCAAGTAAACGTACCTTCCCGGTACTCGAAAGATATAGAAATTATATTTTTGGAAACGATTTCTTAAACGTAATATTATGACGTTCTTATTATGTTGAAATTTGGTTATAAATGTTTGCTGTTATTAATTTGGTGTCGGTATGCGTGCGGTGCCGTGGCTTCCTAAATACACGAGATAACTTCTCTTTTTCTTTCGTAAATTATCATTGAATGATAGAATGTGTATATTTAACTTAACTCATTATTTATTTTTAGTCTTGTATACTCTTGCACCGTAGTTTCTGAAATAACTTTTCGAACAATGGATTAAGCTTGTGTATGCTTAAATTTAACTTGGACAATAATAATTTTTACAGATACTTAGTAGGCAAGTATTGTATGTGCGGCGTTTTATTTCTAAAGAAACGAGATGACCTCTCGTTTTTAAATTTTAGATATTGGTATTTTGTCAGAAAATAATTGTTTTAAATTTTCTGATGTGATAAATATTATTATAATAATCCAGAAATTTTACGGGTTGTTATAATTTCCATCTTCATCGTGAATACTTTTACATATCACTCGGATGTTCTGGCAATACCACAAGGATAATGCGTATGACTCTTAATATATTCTTACTTTTCACATTGTGTGAAACAGCAAGTCTTCATTAATTTTGTGTCCTAATGAGATATTGTGGATGATCTCTTGGCTCTAGACTCAATTGTGCACTTTTGTTTCCTATGTCGGAGACTAGGGAGAGGGTCTCCTTCTTCAATATCAACAATCTCTTAGAGAAAGTCGATAGATTATGTAGGTTCCCCGTAAGATTGAAACATGTCCTTTTAAGAGGAACTTGAGTAGCTTGGGAATTTTAGTGCAGTGCGTCACTGGGTCCATGACATCTTGTCTTCAATACCGGCGTTACCTTAGTAACCACCAATAGCATATGAATTGAACCATGTTTCTGCCCTAAGGTTGAATTATTGGAGGGCTATTTCTTTTCACCCTTTTCACATTCAATTCTTTTTCATTCTTCAACCCCTTCAATGCTTACCGAGACTTCATAACTAGAACCTTGTTGGGTTTATTCCAGTACTAGCTCTGTCTCAGTCTGCACTCTTCCCGTATTCTCGTTTTTCTCCTTTTTTCACCATCCCTGAGGACTTCTACACTATCTAGTGGATTGTCCCTGGGTAGATCCCTCCAACTCTGGCGGGATCATGGGAACGAATACCTAACCTAACCATCCTTATAACACCAAGCATAAAGTAAATTGGTCAGTCTTATGGTATTGTTCATTCCTTCTCGAAACCAATTGAAAAATCATTTGGAAAATCAATCAAGGTACTTGTGATATAATATCAAAGCATTATGTACCTTAATTGTTTTGATTATTTAGAAATGCTCCCCCTCAACATGTGCTCTTATGATTTTGAAATTGTTTAGCACATGGAGGCAAGAGGTCTTAGAAAAATTTCTTTGATCTCAATTTCCGTGGAAAAAGCCATTTGATTTTTTTGGTAAATTCTCCCCCTCAAAATGTGCGATGGATATTTGAAATCATTTTACACATAAAGGCAAGAGGTTTTTGAAGTACTTTTCACGATTGCCAATAGAACCCATTCGCTCCCCCTCAATATGTGCATCGATATACGAAAGAGTTTAGCACATATTAGAGAGAACTTGCACTTTGAATCAAAACGATCATCTTTTATCAAATTTCATATTAAATCACAAATTCTCCCCGATCAAAATATCAAACCCTTTGAGATTTTGGATCCCAAGTGATTTAATAAGGTTTGGAAAACATGGGAGAATATGTGGCCTTGTTTAAATACTCTTATTATTTTTGGTTAAATGCTCCTCCTCAATCATGTGCATTATGTATTTGAAATCGTTTGGCACATGAAGGAAGGAATGCTTTTGAAACAATCACCCTTTTAAAACCGATTTGAGATTTAAATCACGATCTCTCCCCCGATCAAAAATATCAAACCATTTGAGATTTGTGATCCCAAATGATTTAAATCATTTAGAAAATTTTGGGGAAAGAAGTGGCTTGATTTAATTTTGATAAATGATTGATAAGGATCAATTTTTCGACATTAAAGATTGTTAGTGTCAGGTATGATAGTTTTTAAGAGATCTTTAAGTAAAATAAAACAATTTCACAATCAAACAAGAACAGAAAAAAATTCATTTTGAAAGATCTTTGAGTTTTAAAGAAAATCATACCATGACATAACATTAAATCTTTAGATCACCACTTATTTTATACAAACGGACTCTTTTGATGATATATGGTTTGAAAATCATTTAATTTGAAATCACTCTCCCCCTCAATTGATGACCGTAGTTGTTGATTGAGTGACTTAAGTTTTGATAAAATGAAGTCCGGTGATTTCCAAAATTTTAGTCCAATTTATTTTCAAAACAATATTTTTATCATTTTCAAAACACTATTTTCAAAATTGTTTATAAATGATATCATTCACAACTTGTCCTGCACAAAGATACGTTAGGTGGTTGAACTGCTTTTGTTGTTGTTGTTGAAGGTTGGAAGAAAACCATCTGCAGATGCAGTGAGACCTCTGAAGTTGCATCTATCGTGCCAACTGTCCATGGAGATCTAATTAAGCTCCGTTTTTCTTTTGTCGACCCAAGAAATAGTTGCCCTTTCCATTCGGCATCCAATAATCTTCTTTTGTGGGATCTAGATCGGGAACATTCTTTTAAACCATGTTATCTGCATACGTTAGTAAGCACATATAGACATATATGGTGGTCGACAACACCCAAACAGTAATCGACTAATAAAAGTCAATCCAACATGTCAATCAGATCATATAAAGCATGGGAATAATGTGTTTATCAAACTCTAATCATCTAATCCTAACAATCATATCCTAGACACTTAGTCCTTCAACGTAGGTTAACATGTTTTACATTTAAGTATATAGGATAATTAGACAAGCTCGTTAGATGATATAGATTTGAAAACATTCTCCCCCTCAATCAATGACTTATTTTCTGAAAAGTTTAAAAGCGCTGAAGTCATTGATTGAGTTTTCAATTTTTACGAAAACTCTGAATCTGATTGATTTTAAAGCAACTTATTTTCCACCATTTTGTTAAAACAAATATTTTTCTGAAGAATTTTAGAAGAAAAAATATTTGAGTAGGAACAGCAGTCCTTCGACATACTTTCCTCATTTTGTTTTAGGATAAGTGCACGAAATATTTGAAATTTGGTTTAGCGCAGCACTTTCCTTTCTTGAAGAACGGGTTGCTATCTGAAATAATAGCAAACCATGGTTTAAGCACGGTTACTGATCAAGTAAGCGCAAGCCATATTTTGAGACATGTTTTGGAAAAGAATATTTACACCTTCTGCTCGAACTTCATCTATGGTCCCGTCCCATTATTGAATGACATTTCTAAGACCGTAGATGTTATCGATACCAGAAGACATGTCTTTGAAAAACAATATTTTTGGTATTTTTCAAATTTTATGATTTTTATGGGTTTTTGTTGGTTTTACATTTTTCTCTTTTCTTTTTGTTGGTTTTATATTTTTGTATTTTGTTTTTCTGATAATTATTTACAGATAGAGTAGATGATATAGTTTAAGAGGATGATGATACGAGTACCGAGATAAGGATATCAAACAGCCCCGTTGTAGAAGATAAAAACCGTCATCTCTTAAACTTCCACCACCAAAGCTTCCGAGGCTCCAGAATAGAAAATAGAACATGAGCCTTTGAGAAAGAGAGACTTTGGCAGCTTCCCCCCAAACCGAAAATCCTTATGTTGAGAAGATTCGAAGCTCTATTTCAAGCTTGCCTTAGACAGGTGCACAAAGAAGCACACCATTATCATCGATCTTGCTGCTCCTTTTAAGAATGATCATCGTGATTCTTCGTTCGAGGTTATATCATCCAATAAAACAGCACTGTATCATCCCACACATGGATAGAATCTTCTCATATTTCTTTTTCACTGAATTCTGAAGTGATGCATACCAAAAGGTGTCACGAGAACACTTCCCCCACGTAGTTGAATTGATGCAGTCAGTCTCTTTGAATGAAGCTCATGAACCTGAATACACATATGGATGTGCTTCAAAGACGGAGCAACTTATAACATCGAAGTAGTAGATTAATTCCGATAGCCAAAGAATAACCCCGATTTATAATTTTCTCTCCCCTAAAGAAAGTGTATGAAGCTCAAGAACCCAAAGTACCCGAATGCCCAAAGAGAGAATAACCGATAACATTGAAGTAGCATGCTGAATCACTGATTATCTCTACGGATGTCAACTCTGGAATAAGTGATTATATCTCTGAATCACTGATTAAGCCCTCAAGTGAAGCACTGAGCATCCCCAATGTACACAATCTCTCTCCCCTGATGATTGCGATAACATCGAAATCAACACACACTTGCGTACCTCTTTTATCTTCAGAAACTAACTCTTCCATCTCTTCCCCCATATAGTTGGAATAAGAACACTAAACGTCATGAGTCAAACCTTGAGTTTCTCTGCAGTAATGACATTTGTATTCCCGGGATATCTTCAATCACTTAGAAGTATTAAGTTCATCAAGTTTACTCGCATTTAGATACGTGTCTCCTTCCCCCTTGCTGGTTTTGATACTTCAGAATCAGCAACACATTATAAGCCCATATACTCGAAATTTATTGAGAAGAACATCATAAGCTCAGATGTATCTGTGAGAATCAGCTTGCTGAAGAATTACGTGAGCAAATCTAATTAGGGATTGAATCTTGAATTTTCACTCTCCCTCAGTTAGTGTTCTCCCCTAAGCCGATAATCTTTTAGATAAATGCTTGAATTAAGAAGAAGTCTTTAGATCATTAAATGCAACTCGTCTTTAGTCTTCTAACATGTAGCAGAAAATGTAGAACAGACTGTAGACTCGACCTTCTTCTAGATTGTCCAGTTGGGGAATAGATAGTTAACATCTTCATCTCACCAAAAAGCATCCCAATTAACTTACATCTTGCAAATCCCTTAACGAAATCCTCCCAATCAAACAAGAATGTAAAGATGTTCATCAAGGAAATCAACAATCAGCCCGCAACGAACACACTAAATGGTAACACCAAACTACCAATCACATCAAAAAAGAACAGAGAGATTGTTCGGAATCATCATGTTGATGTGTACGTGAAGCATCAACAGGAAGCACTTTGTCGATAAACTCATCAGTCCGTGAGAAGATGTCAACCAACTACTCTTAGTAGAAACATCATGTGAAGATGACCCGATAAGAAGAAGCTCGGTTCTTACATGAGTTTGGAGCCGTTTAACCATATATTCTCAGATAAAACTCAACATGTAGCAGATTCACACTTCTTCTCCTCCTCAAGAATTGCATACGGAGTTGCCATTCTTGATTAAGCAAGTGAGTATCATCCAAATGTAGTTTATTCACATTTCTCCCCCTCAAAGGTTTCATATGATGTCGCCATTGTCATTATAATTGAGCAAGTGGAATACGAGAACAATCATTGGTAGCTCGGCTCACTTGATAACTGATCGCGCATGGAAAAAGTATGAAGCATGTTGATGAGAATGGTCATTAATGAGAAGATTTCTATTCTTCCAAAGATAATGGGCACTGAAGCGTACACATTTCTTTTCTTTGAGGAACAAGGCTTGAACTGTTGTGTTCAAACGTCATAAGAAGATTTCTCTTCTTTTGAAGATAAAGCGCACTGAGACGTACACTTTTCTTTTCTTTAGAGTACGAGGCTTGAACTGTTGTGTTCAAACGTCATAATCTCTCTCTTTTCAATCTCTCTTGGCAAACTTGTTATCAATCCCATTATTATTCAGTAGGCTCTTTGTCGTGACAGCTGATGGAGAAAATCCAATATCATGAATTTGACCCTGAAGTAAACTAACCCGAACTCGTGACTTAAACTTGCACATATGTAACAAAGAGCGGTGCCGAGAGTTCATCCTCCATTGAATCTCTAAGTACTCTATACTCTTCATCCAACCAACCATCAAGTATAAGACGTACATCACCTCTTGAAAATCCACAATTGAATGTGACACTGAGCACTACAACGTAACTCCTTAAAGTGATAGTTATTTTGTGGTGGTAAGAGTCCAATTCCCCCAAGTGGTAAAAGAAAAGGAAGAATCACCCAACAATAACTAGATTTCCAAGTCTTCGTTTTTGATACTAAGCTTGAACAAGGATCATGAAGAATCTTCATCCAACCATCCCCGATACCTTCAGATACTAAGTACACTTGCCCGTGATATTTCACTTCAACCTCAAATAAATAATAGTGAATTAACGTCGTTGTCACATCTTCTGGTTAAAAGCTCAACTCTAGCCTCCTTTTACGTTCTAAGTGAACTATCATAATGGTTTCATCCCGACCATGGTTAAAAACACATAACCCCGTAAAACCATATAATAACTAAACTGCCATGAGGAATATCCAAGCAATCACCCAATTCATGAAGTACACCATTTTATCCCTTCTTTGAAGCAAAAACCATAGCACCAGCATCAAATAAGATCCCGAAATACACTTTCCTTTCTCCAGGATGGTTCCATCATTACTGGATTTTACAATTCTATGGTTTAAACCGAGAAATAGTTTCTTTCGCGGGATTTTACAAAACCAAGAATAAACCGTAAGATAGATCCGGAAATGCACTTTACTATTACCAGGATGTTTCCATTGTCACGAGATTTTACAAGTCTATGATTTAAACCAAGAAATAGATTCTTTCGCGGGATTTTACAAAATCAATACAAAACCGTAAACAATGTCAGCTTGAATGTGGTATGACAAATTCAGTTTTGGTGAATATCTGTTTTAGGGGAATATGCAGCGGTTCATCAACGGTTCAATCACCATCTTCAACACTATCATCAACAATTCTTTACCTATATGTAGACAACATCACAAACCATACTAAGTCGAGTAGTATAAACTACTTCCCCCTGGAGGTTGTCCGTAAACCAAAGTACACGTTTCTCCCCCATGATGGTTTCGAACTTTTGGAAGAATCATAACGTGTACGACCATTAGCACGAGAAGTTCTTGTCATAAGCAAACATCTTGAAATATCATGAATATCGTTGAGGATTTTTAAATATTTTGCTTAGACTGTGAGGTATCATAGACATGCTGTAGCATCGAGTAACCCATGAGAATTGCTGATTACATCTCAACCATTAAACACTTTGGTAAACATATCATTCACGTATTTTATCGGCTATAGCAATGACCACATGGAGAAGTAAACCCGATATCCCAAACTTGAACATGAAATAAAATTCCCAGATTTGTTACTTAAGCTTGTACTAATCCTCATGAAAAAGAAACGGTGTACCCAATGTACAAAACCTCTTGACATATCCTCAACTGCGTGAGACACCGAAGTGATAGCTACGTTGTGTGTAAAGCGAGAAAGAATCACAACCGTAACTAAACAGCCAAGTCTTTATCACACTCAATAAACGCCCAGACAAGTCATCGTCGCCGAAGGGTAGAAAGAAAGAAGATGAAATAAGTAGACGCGCCCGGAAAACCTTACTTCAAATCCAAATAAGAAATACCGTCCAAACAACCCCGTAGTCAACCTAGTTCCAATAATAATTCAAGTCGTGATAAAATGTCCTTCGTGAAAATGCATAGACCAAAGTATCAAGCCTCATAACACATCGAATCTCAGCATCATACCAAAGCTCATCCTCAAATCATATTATCACATACCTCATCATCAAATCTCATATTTTATCCAATATTGAAGAGCCCATCTTTCCATTATCCAAGTTCAAAACACATGTTACTCAAGCTTGGTCCATATAACTTTAAGACATTTAGCCCATGAGATACATTAATCCTCCGTCAACTTCTTAAGAGCCTATTCATAGCAAAACAAGCAAATCCGATCCGGCCCATCTAAATAGAGTTTTCCCGATCCAAAAGAGATAAAATGTAGCCCACATCACGTCAAATATATTAATTGAAAGATGTCAACCAACTCCGCAACTGGAAATCAGCTCAAATTAAATCCCACGACAAATCTTAAAACACATACATGTAGGCAAGAAGCATTCGGTCAAATATCCAAGACTACTACAAGTCCAGTTAAAACCGTTTGTACTGTCACTTCAATATCGCATAAGCAAGCCGTGAATATGTGTATCCTCGTGAAATTTAATGACCAAAATACCACTCTATTGGCCAACAAAAATGCAAGAATTTACGAAATGTATTAACAAATACATTGGAAAATAAGTACATGTATTTCGGCCCATTGATTTAGCATATGTGAATCATAATATCATAGAGCCTAGTCCAGTAATCCAAACCGTATGATATTGCATCACAGCCCAAGAAATAAACTAATTCCAATCCAACAAACTCATTGCAACTGTGAAGCCCAAAAAAATTGGATATCCCAAGCTGAAGCTCAAGTGAGGAAACCGGTATATAAGATTTACACAATATGTGATATATCACATTGACCTAAACATACAGTATTATGTGTAAACCTAACACACACTCATTTGATAAACCGCCTACCAACAAATCTGCCTCTCTCACCTCATATCTCAGATCTCAACTTAATCAAGATCTCACAAACCCTAAAAACTCTCACCAATAATACGCCTACCTCCTCTCTTCCATATCAAAAACGCATCAAGAGATCCATCATCAGTCACATCAGAATAACCATCAACACCTCAAAAATCCATCTTCTCAAAGACCCTAACCTCTAGTACGAGAGTCGTCACCCACACACATCGCCACAGGGATGGTTTGATGTTGAGAAGGCCTCACGAGATCAAATAGACGTACACGGGTAGGTTGACTATAGTAAATCATCATCGTTATTAACTTTTATTTTTATGTCTTTCACGAATCAAAGCAAAAGGGATAACATAATTGTTATTATCTTTTCTTTAAATTTGGATAGCAGCAAAGAAGGTTTTTTGGGATCTATGATGAATTCTCTTTCGTGTGTTTGATCTTATAAAGGTCTTGATGAATCTCTTAAAACACGAAAGGGAGATCTGAGATCTTATACAAAAAGAAATCCGAGTCTTACAATTAAAATTAAGTTTTGGATCTGTGATGATGTTTCGTGATAAAGGTGACCCTTAAGGTTTAGTGGTAACAACGAACATACTGGGATTCAATTTGATTTTCATTTATGCTTAGAGATTAGAATGAAACTTGTAGATGTAGCCATAGATATGTAATGATTGAACTCAGTTGAGATGGCTGATGTATATGGTTGATGATATTTAATGGATCGATGAAGTTGAGATCAACTAAGGTTGTGAGTCTTTGGTACTTGGTGTTATGTATGATGTTGGTCGAGTATCAAAACGCTTTCATTCATTCAAGACAAATCGCTTCTTTCTTTTCTTTTCAAACATAAGTCGCTTTCATTCATTACAGACAAGTCGCTTTTTAAACCTTATCATGACAAACTGCTTTTTTGACACAAGTCGCTTTTTGACACAAGTCGCTTTTCACACAAGACGCAGTCAAAACTGGGTCAAATCGCATAGTCCATTTATCACACAAACCGAATAACTGGATACATTGAATCTGGACAACTTGTCAAGTCGCATTCAAAAATGCAACACAAATCGCTCTGATGAGAATGGCCACAAACCGCTTCCATGAACATCATTTACAGTTTCAAACTGCAGCAATGACTTAGACATCCAAACCCAGATAACTGTTTGAGACATATCAGAAGCAAAAATTGCTTAATCAACACAGATTCAGTACCATTAACAGGTCTTAAAACCAATATAAAATAGCGAAACAACACAGCTTAAAACCAGATTTGTAAGCACGCATAAAACTTTATCAAAGTTTCATAAAAACCGCAACCCAACCATTTTTTTTTTAAAATGCCTTAAAAAACATATTAAAGCCAAGTAATCAACGCAACATGAAACTTGTTAAGACCACATCAAAACAAAGTACAAAAACCATGTGTCAATCCGTATCAAACCGCACCATAAAACCACACAAACCGCATACAAAACCGCTTAAAAACCATTCTAATGAGACCCAAATCAACACACACAACATAACCTAGGCTCTGGTACCATTTGTAGGATTGTATATTTTATGTTGTTTGATGATTCGGGTGGTCTAGGATTATGATTATACAAGAAAGCCATGGTTAGAGAGATGAAGAGAGTAGAGAGGGTGATTCTAGAGAGATAAATAAAAAGAGAATGTTATATTAATGAGAAGCACCACCCTTCCCTTAGTGGGAAGGGTATTTATAGTTACAAACTAAACGCCCTCCTGTCAGGCTGTGGATCAGGCATACAATGGGTAAAGACCCATCCTTCCTCCACGGTGTTACACTAAACTAACAACTAAGCTAACAACTAACTAATTGACTACTTAATAACGTAAATAATGATATGTCTACGAGCTAACTTATGCTAGATAATAGTTGGGGTGACCGACGCTTTACTATGAAATTTCCAATTCCTAACACCAATTGAGAGAAAATAAGTGCCCGTTTGTACCCATTTAACTTTTAAGTGGGCAATATATGCCTATTTTAAAAAAATAAGAGGGCTAAATGTGCCCAAATCTTTTATAAATTTTCCCGAAATAGCCTATTTTTTTTAGCTTGGGCACAAATTGTCACCTCTACTACACACCCTTAGGGTTGTGGTATTTCCTTTATGTAATAATATATATATATATATATATATATATATATATATATATATATATATATATATATATATATATATACTAGATAATAATTGTTATATAAGTATCCTTATATGAGAATATTTCATATTCTCATTCATTACATTTTGTATTTCTTTTCTTATTTCAACTTGCCCGTTATGTTAAATGTGCACCAGTGTGATTCATCAGCATTTTGAAGAGTACCAGCTGTGAAAGTCGATGTTCTTTGCACATTAATCCTTCGAAAATATGTTGTTGTCGGCCACAAACCTTTGATGTTTATTTTTATTGTTTTTCTTTACTGTTGATGTTTAAAGATTTGTCTTTAGTTGTTGTTAGATGTCTTCATCAACAAGTTAGTTACAAATTTAGTTTTTTAAATATTATCTATAAATCTTAATCCGCGTTGTCGGTAGGGTTTTAAAATCTTTTCCTATCCCATGGTTGGTGTTTTTCACACCCGTATTTTACCTGTTGGTTTTGGGCTATTTGGGTGCGGCCCATTTTACCTCATGGCCTTTTGTATTTGGTAGACGGTTCGGTGGTTATCTTATTACACAATTTTAGAAACCTTTCTTTACCAGGGAGGAAAAATGGTCGGTGATCAGATCTCATATGATCTTAGGGATTCAGGGCATAATCTTGGCGAGGTACCCACATACGAATGGTGGTTGCAGCCATGGCGGGTGCTTAGTGTAAAGGGAGTGACGATCTTATTATCTGTAAACCTTAATCCACGTTGTTGGTGTGTTTTTGAAATTCTTTCCCAACCCATGATCGGTTGCTTCCACTAAGTCGGCCCTTTTTATCTCATGGCCTTTTGCCAATTTATTGGTGTTATTTGGTAGACAATTCGGTGCTTATCTCATTACACAATTTTTGAAACCATTCTTCAGCTACGAGGAAAACTGGTACGTGCTCAGATCTCATATGTTCTTATGGTTTGGTTTCATTTTGTTGTTGTTTCTTAGATTGTTGGTGGTCTTACATGCAATGTTTTAGTTGTGCTCTTCCTTACTTGTGTCTTAACTTGGTTGCATGTTTGTGTGTGGAGTACGGATGGTCGTTTTTGATTTAGTTACCTTAAAGGTTCTTTATGAGGTTGCGGTTGTTGTTGTTTCTTAGATTCTCATAGTGTCGTATGCGATGATTTAGTTGTGCTCTTCCTTACTTGTGTCTTAACTTGGTTGCATGTTTGTGTGTGGAGTACGGATGGTCTTTTTCGATTTAGTTACCTTCAAGGTTCTTTGTAAGGTTGTGGAGCCTGTTATTGTTTGATCGTTGTAGGTACCTTGCCTTTTTCATTGATGTAATAGTTTGCCTGAATTATACGTGTTAGTTTTATTTGGTGTGAACAAGGTTCTGTATAAGGTTGCTGACCCTGTTATTATTTTTTAGGTTGGGGTTTCGTTCGCACGGACCGTGGCTTTAGGGTCATACTGTGCGAAGGCTCGTATCTTGGCGAGGTACCCACATACGAATGGTGGTTGCAGCCATGGCGGGTGTTTAGTATTATGTGATTGTTTGCAGTCCTATTCATTTGTTATCTGTGAAAGCAGTGATGATCTTATTTTGCATTTAGTTTCTTTCAGAAAAACAATGGAAAGCGGCTTGTAATTTGGCGAGGTAACCACACATGGATTGTGGTTGCAGCCATGGGGGGTTTGTCGTTCTGTTTTTATATTTGCAGCTCTGAGCCTTATTTTTGTTTCTCTCTCTACTAAGGCAATGATTTGTGCATTTATCATTTTTCGGAAGACAGTTTACCGAGACCTGTATGTTGGCGAGGTAGCCACACATGGATTGTGGTTGCAGCCATGAAGGGTTCTTGGTACTGCTTGAATATTTGCAAGTCTGAGCCTTATTTGTCGCAAACTGTAGCTTCTCATGTCCGCTTGAGATAGCAAGACTCTGATCAGTAAAGTTGTTGACTACGGTTTTAGGCTTAATTACGGCCAACAATATAGGCGACGAACTCGGAGTTGCAGTATTTGTAATTTAGTAATTCATTGATAATTGAATTTTAAGAATACTATTATATCTTCATTATTTATAAGAAACTAGCTGAAGCCCCCGACCATGAGTTGAGAAAGAATTTTAAAACCCCGCGACAATGGGGATTAAGATTTATAGATAATTATGTATAAATAAAGCTGCTATTGGTAAGAATAGCAGTTCGGTTCTGGATGTGCGGACAAGGATGTTTTCTTTAGGTACATTGTTTCATCTTTTTGTGGAATTCGTAAACCTTGCTAGCGATAGTTGCACGGAAACCGAATATTATTGAAGGGTTCAGTTACCGTTTATGTCAGTTTTTGGATGTATTCGTTTGAAGTTATTCTTATTATATTTAAACATGGTACATAATGCAGGTTCCGTAAAAGTCGTATGTTGTTAAAGGACCGGCGTTTGACTACACTCTAGGCGATGATGGGATTTGTCAGCGTTTGCTGTGTTTGTGATTGTTGTTTACCAGAACCCATATCTTGGTGTGGCGACCTCACGGTTGCAGCCATAGGGTTTTGAGTGCCACTTCAATAATTGCTTACCTGAGCCTTTTTAGTTGTATGTATGCGATCTGATCTCAGTCTTGCAATTCCTTGGTCTCAGCTTTTCCTTATCAGTATTCTGCAAATGGATGTTGCGACCAGTATTCGGCCAAGAAAAACTAATCCTACTACTGATGTACTCGGATTGCTTTTTCTTGGTTGAATACTGATCACTGCTTATGATTTCCATAATGCATCCACCACAAGGTTTGGTCTTTCATACGAGATTTCAATCATTATGCATACAGGTATTAAGATCCAATTCAGATTTTACGTAATTAACTGAATAATATTACTTGGGGGGCTGTCTCGATTTCCTTATATGTATATCTTGGCTAGCACAAACTTCGCAACTGGTTGCAATATTCGTAATTTAGTATTTCATTGATAGTTGACTTTTTAAGAATACTATTATATCTTGATTATTTATAAAAAAAACTAGCTAAATCCCCAGACCATGAGTTGGGAAAGAATTTTGAAACCCAATCGACAACGAGGAATAAGATTTATAGATAATTATGTATAAATAAAGCTGCTATTGGTAAGAATAGCAGCGGCAGTGGTGATAGTTTTTTCGGTTCTGGATGTGCGGACAAGGATATTTTCTTTAGGTACATCGTTTCATCTTTTTGTGTAATTTGGAAACTTCGTTAGCGGTAGTTGCACAAAAACCGGATATTATTGAAGGTTGCAGTTACCGTTTATGTCAGTTTTAGGATGTATTCGTTTGAAGTTATTCTTATTATGTTTAAACATGCTACATAATGCAGGTTCCGTAAAAGGAGTATGTTGTTAAAAGAGCGACGTTTTACTACACTGTAGGCAATGATGGGATTCGTCAGCGTTTTGTGTTTTTGTAAGTGTTGTTTACCAAAACCCATATCTTGGCGTGGCGACCTCACGGTTGCAGCCATGGGGTTTTGAGTACCACTTCAACAATTGCTGACCTGAGCCTTTTTAGTTGTATGACTGCCATTGATCTCAGTCTTGCGATTCCTCGGTCTCAACTTTTCCTGATCAGTATTCGGCTAATGGATGTTGTGACCAGTATTCGGCCAAGAAAAACTAATCCTACTACTGATGTACTCAGATTGCTTTTTCTTGGTCGAATATTGATCACCGCTTATGATTTCCATAATGCATCCACCACAAGGTTTGGTCTTTCATCCGAGATTTCTATCTTTACGGATACATGTTGAAACAAACAGACCTTGATAGATCTTGAGCTCGTGGATCGTTATATATGCCTATGTAATCACAAGCACAATAAAAGACAATCTCTACTACTTATATTTATCGGTGGAATATAAACACAAGTAACAAATAACTAAGAACTCGTGATCCTCTATGGATCTTTATATTAACTAAAACGAGTTTTTCAATCGGTACATAACTCATTCTAATGTGTTCCTTTTATAGACAAGGAACCCTAAACAATATCGCTAAACCGTTTCCCAAGAAACGTATAATCATAAAACTAAATAAGATATACACAATCACTTCCTAATAAAGCTCATGTATATCCACACTAAATAAACTAAACACGGAATAAACACTTCCATGAAATGACTAATAACTATTATACTTGATTATTATGTCTTCGAGAATCCACTCTTCTTCAAGAGAAACACTTGGCGATAATGTCGGCATAATCCAAACTTCACATAATTCCCAACAATCCTCCCTAAACTGGAATTTGACTAGGTTAAGTTCCGGTTCTTGATAGATCTTACTGACACTGGAGGATTGGGCACGAACAACAAAGACAAAAGAATCCAAATAAGAACATCTCGTGATGAAGAAACTCGAAACACCATATCTTTGCGACAACAAATGACAATTAGGTACATCAAAACAAATTAGTTTCATACTATTCTCATCACATCCGGTGTGTAAACTCCTGTGAGAGGTGAATCATTGAAAATAATGGATTTGATGTCTCTTCCAATAGCCATCACTACCGGAGTAGCCATATGTTTAAGTTCGTAAACTATGGTACATGATAACCATTTGATTTATTGGCAAACCAAAGAACCATATAAGCGGATTTGAAATGTCTTTACCGTAGCCGTTTGCTCGGGACTAGTCAATTCTTAGAATTGGTGAATTGATAACCAAATATGGAATGCCACCGCTTTACCACAAGCCATATACATGTGGGCTAGTCAATTCTTGGATTCCAAAAGGAATAAACCATGGTGAATTGATGACCATACAACACTCAACAATTAAGCATGGGTGGTTGCATACCCTATGATTTTAGCAAATCATTACGACTATCAATGATTTGATGTGTCTTTACCAAAGTCGTACCCTTTGGACTAGCTAACTCTTTGACATACACAAGGTATATCTCGGTGAGTCAAGAACCAACAAAAGTATACAACAAACCCGCAAGAAAAGTTAGATAAACCCAATTTTTTTTTTTTTTTTTTACTAAAGAAATAAAGAAAACAAAGATTACAAAATATTACAATCAAGATGAACCTTTATGTGACAAAAGTCGATTTTTAATCAAACCAACACATTGAGAAGCATGAAGCTCATCATTGCCAACTGGATTAGGAGGCACTTCCAACTTCATCTCAAAGAACTGTTCCATAAAAGTAACCGATAAAGGATAGAGCTTATCTGATAGCATACACAAAATCATTCCACATGTGGTCTGAACCACATGAACACAAGGCAGAGGATAAAATCTCCAACTCTCAATCTCCCACTTATGGGAATTCTTCCAAATAGAATACCCTTTACCATTTGGAGAATAAGAATCAAACATGACCTGAAGATCACCCGTTGCTAGATGAAACTTATAATACTGAGTAACATGTTCATATAGCATCTTCAAATCATGTCTAGTCACCAAATGAAGAATGTCCTTCAAAAAGTTGAACTCAATAGCAGTATCATCCAGTCGATAAATAGTGTTAAGCTTCCCAGCTTTCCAATTAACCAATACCACATGAGTTCCTTCAGGAAAAACTTCAACAGGTCCAACTTCAATAAAGGTAGATTCATCAGCCTTGAGATCTAAATAAGGAGTCTTTGAAGAATGTTTCCTAGCCAGTCTGACAAAACTCCTTTTAACCAAGCTCTTCTGCCTCCTACCAACAATGTTATCAGTATCAAGCTGTAGATCATTTTCCTGACTCAGAGGATCACTCAACTCCACACTAGACAACACTTCAGAAGAAACCAAAGAAGACTCAGCAGAAACAACCTTATCAGAAGAAGTCATAGCTTCAGAAGTTGTTTCAGAAGTAACAACTGGAGAGATCACCAGAGGCAAAACATCATCAAAATTATCCACTATCTCAATAGTTTTCTGTCGCTTTGCTTTAGGAACATCAGACATTGAAGCAATTCTTTCCAATTGAGAAGAAGAAGAAAGCTTCATAATCATATTATACTTTCTGATCAAAGCATCATCAGACAAAGCACAGATTTGCTTCATTGACATGCCAGAATTATAAATCGTAGAACTATGATTCTTTACAACTCTCTGCATATGATTCCTCTTCTGAACTATAGTCATGGGTTTGTCTCTTTTAGCTTGATATCTTTGAGCAATAAGAGCTTTCCTCTTTGCAGCCGCTTCTTGCTTCCGTAGATTACCAAGAGCCACCATTTGATCCGCAAAATTCTCATTATCAAAAGATGCTCCTAATATAAGTTTTGCAAGATTTGGATCAGATGCACCTTGAGTAGTATAAGCATCCCATTGATCATCGGTGATCTTAGGAAGTAATGTATCAAGCTCTAATTTTCTTCGAGAGACAAATTAGAATCGGTCGATCTTGAAGAAATTTAGCAACAACACGACTCTTCGCATATTCTCATAATCGGCAAACATCCTAGCTTGAGCTTGTTTTTCTTGAAGTTACCACCCTGAATTGTTGGAATCACTCCTAAACAAGATTTCAAGTATTTATATTTCATATGTAATAGGTAGCTTTATTATGGCCTTTATGTTTGTTTAAGGTCAAGCTTATGTAGAAGGCCCATAAGCTTAGGCCCAAGCCCACATAAGAAAGGATGGGAACTAGGAGTGTTGCCCTAGCTTCCCTCCTATAAATACTCTTGTAAACCCTCATTTGAGGGTTGGTTGTTCAAGTTCTTTTCTTTCACATATGCCTCACGCCTAACCGTTTACATTATTGTGTGTGTGTGTGTTTGATACTTGTTCAATCGCCTTCATCTCTTTCTCTATAACTTGTGTTTGTAAAACTAGTGACCTAACAAAGGTATCAATCGCCAAATAGTTGGGTGTACACTTTGTTTTTGAAGTTTTTGGTTTTGGGTCTTACGCGTAAAGATAACGCCATCTTTGGTTCTCTTAAAACTCGTTTTTGCACTTTTTAATCCAAGATTCTTGTACTTTCAATGTTTTGAGGTGTTAAAATACTTGTTTTTGGCAAAAGTTTCAAACTTTACGCGTGGATCTACGCTTTTGAGCTTGTTTCTGTTCGTGGGTGTCGTTTCACGCAGAACCCGCTTAGCGCTTTGGTACATCAAAATTCACACTTTTGTGTTCTTTTGGTACTATTGAAGCTATTCCATAACAAAAACCGGTTTAGAAACACATTTGGGCAAAATCAAAGTTACGAGTAATCCCACGCGTATCAAAACCCTAAAATTACGCGTAAGATTTTCCTTGGTTTGATCTTCAATTTTCTCGTTTATTCCGTGTTTTCTTACTTGGATAAGTCCGAAAATACGTCGACTTTGGATATCTTTTGCACCGTGAAGTGTAAAGATCATTTGGGCAAAACCCTAAAATTACGATAAGATAAGCTTACGCCAGAAATTCCACGATAAGATTCACTTTACGCGTAAACTTAGGTCTACGACAAGGTAATCCCACGCCTAACTTTCACGCCTAACTTTTGTCTACGCCTAACTTTAGTGCTTTTATCCTACTTACGCGTAAGCTAAAACCCACGCGTAACTCCTCATTGTTACGCCGTAACTTTTGGTGTTTTTACGCATAAGTGCTACTTGGTTCTTGTCTTTTCTACGCCTAAGGACACTTCATCAACAAAGGTTCATTCGACTACAAAGATCCATTTTACCACACAAGTTTATCATCATGTCTCAACCACCATACTCTAACTATTTCCCTCACACTTATAATCATCAACAACAACAACAATTAACTCCACAACATCAACAATGGAATCAACAACAAGCTATTTATCAACAACAATTTAATCAAGAACATACTCCACAACTTGGTGCAATTCCACAACCACAAATGGTTCAACCACCACCAAGCCTTCAAGTTCAAACCTACACAAATGATTTCAATCAACATCCATCAAGGAACACTATGAAGGAACCCACTTGGTTTGCAAAGATGTGTGAAGCTTTAAGCACCAACAATCAATTCATGAAGTCGGATCACTGATAGACCTCCAATGCTCACTCCAGAAACTACGATCAATGGGTGATAAGGTTCTTTAGGTTTTGTGATCTAAAGAAGCCACATGGAAAGTTCTTAAAGAAGGTTATCTTGAAGGTCCATTTGAGATGCCTCCGTCATTGTACCCGGAGATCCAACTTGCTCCACCAAGAGATGAACAAACCAACATTGCTATCAAGCAGATTTAAATCCTACGTAACTTCTACACTATGAAGTCGATGAACTTGCAATGGAATACATCCTCTTAGGATTACCAAACCCAATTCTTCGTAGTGTTGATGCTCAAAAGACCGCACAAAAATGTGGGATCATATTCGCCTTCTTATGGAAGGATCTCAGACTCAATCGGAGGATTTGGAATCCAAAATTTACTTGGCTTATGAACACTTCATGATTGAACCCGAGAGACACTAGAGTCCTATCATCATCGATTTTCGATATCATCAATGATTTGGATAAACACAACATCATCATGCCAAGAATTGCAAAGAATACTAAGTTCCCGAGTAGTCTTGGTCCGAATGGGAGAAGTATGTCATTTTCTCCGCTGCGAAGAATATGCATCATTCTACTTATGGATTGTTGTACGATTACTTGAAGCCTCATGAAAAGGAAGTTGATCGAAAGGATTCTCCGTGCTCAAATTGCTAAACAAATACAACCGGACAATCAACAACTTGCCTTGTATGCTCAATGTAATTATCCTCTCAACCAAAGAACTCAACCAATCGCTTCAAACACACCTTCACAAAGAACAACCTCAACAAAATCAATTGGTTCCATACAAGAACAATGCTCAAGCATATGTCGTTGAAGCGATCGAGGAAATCGATCCGTTCAAGCATTGCAACAAGGATTTGTGATGATTGCTAATGCTTTTGGCCGTTACACCAACAAATCCAACAATCGATTCGCTCCTCATCTAACACACGGACTCAAGTCATGAACAATGGACGTGTTGAAGTTCGTAATCGTGATTATGGTCGCCGATGGGCGGTGGTCAAGGGTTTAATGTGGGTAGGAATAACAACAGAGCTCAAGTGGTGGAACAGGAAATGCTCGTAATCGGTTAAATGGTCTTAGATGCTACAACCGCAATGAGAAGGACACACTGGCTAATGCATGCCCAAAGCCAAGGACTAGGGGCGTGCTTATTTCAAAGAGGCTTTACTTTTGGCTCTTAAGGATGAAGTCGGTGGATCTCTTACGCATAAAGAACAGAGCTTTATGGCGTATGCGCACTCGATGATGATATGGAGGACTTGCAGCTAATGCAAAAGTTATGTTGATGGCTAATATGCATGAGTCGCACATGAGTGATACAGCCCAAGAGATGACATCGATGGCTTGTCTCGTGCACCGAACAAACCATCATCATATCTCGAACTAATATCTCCGCTAATATCTCGAATCCGCACGGATCGATCGCTCAAAATGAGTCTTCTACATCTCTTTCGATGATTTTCAAGTTAACCTCAGTAGTTACATTTGACGATCAAGATGACCTTATGGTTTCCTTTGATAATCAAATTGACTCGTGGTCGCATTTGAGGATCTAAAGAATGATCATGTTGAGACTCACGTTGAACAAGATGATCTGTTGCCTCATCCGGATTTTGCTCGGTTAATTCAAGACCATAAAATCAAAATGGAGGAATGTTATGCATTAAATCAGTCCTTAAAAGTAAAATGCACTGTTAACCAAGGATTTTGAATGCTTACAAATGCAACTCAACTTTTTCAAAACTCAAGAAAACCGTGAAAAGGTTTTGAAGCCGCTTTGCAAAATCTCATCAAAACGAAAAATATTTAGAGAGACAGATGCGTGATCTAGCCGCAAGAATGCTTTGTTGTCTCGAATTAGAACAATCAAACACGAACATAAAAAGCAAATTAACGCCTCACCTTGGAAAATCAAAAGCTAAGGTCGAGTTGTTAAATTGTCAAAACAGCCTCCGTGATACAAAAAGCATTCAACGAATCGGTAGATGACCTTCTTGAAGAAATTCTCGGCTTGCAAAACAAACTTAAAGAGTTTAAAATCTGTTGTTTACAAACATGGTGAATCCGAATGACTATTGAAAAGTTTACCTTAAAACCCAATCCAAAAGGATATGGAAAAATCTAGCTGACATAAACCAAAGCTTTCACTAAAAACATTCAAACCAACTCCTCAAGTTTCCAAAGGTAATACAAAATTGATAATATCGTCATGAGTGTTGTTGAATATCATCGTCAAGAGGAATTAGATGCGTAAGACGAGAGTCGATCAAAATTAAAAATGTTGTTTACAACAAACCTTTTAATTATAAAACGCGGTCACTTTCACACACCAACGGATTCTTCTAACACACCAAGGGTTATCATCAAAACACCGAGTCTTCTAATGTTAATCCCAAAATGAATTTGCACAAACTTATGGTCCTTTACCTTCCATTAGTGAAGTAAACTCAAAACCCGAAAATCGAAAAATCCTTCGATATTTTGACATTTTCATGGTCGACCTCAAAATTTTACAACATGAGATAGAATATCGCCCGAAATCAAAGTTGAACATTTTCAATCGCCTCGCGCGAGAACAAAGAGACATTTTTCGTAAAAATCTTTTACCTAATGTTAAAACTTGAAAAGTTGTGCAATTGCTCGGGAAAAGGATTTTCATAAGGAACTTGGGGTAATGAAAACGCTGAGAAAATGTAAACATCTATTTCTAACACAAAACGCAAAAGAAACTGTTGAGAAAAGATGTTGATCGACTCTTGGAAGATGTTATCTCGTGCCGATATCCATAATGTTGTGTTACTTCATGCCTTGCCATTTGCATCCGATTACATCTCTCACGATATTGTTGAAACTGTTGTTATCATGAGAACACCGATAATGTGCTTCAGATCGAGTCTTTAAAAGTCGAAAATAAACGACACACACCGAAATTTACAATGCAAAACGTCGTCTTCATTGGTGTGAAAAGATATTCACAACCATCAACTTAGTTTTCAAAAGAAAATCGCCAATTGAGTGCAAAATCTTCCGATCCTAAAATTGAGCAACTGGATGATCAAAACGTGTCTTTGAAAAGTCAAATCTCAAAATATGAACAAGAACTTTTAAAAGTTAAACAGAATATGGTGTCATATTTGATTTACTCAAAAGACTCGACTTGAAGCATCAAACGAACTTGATCACTATCTTGCTCACACTAGAGAAGTCATGAATTTTGCCGGTAATATTCGCTCGAAAATCAAGATCCGATTCACACCATCTCTAAGTTACGGAAATGTTAGGAAAGTATGAACAACTTCCGCCACGTGATTAAGAGATTAGCACCAACACACTTAGTAATCGTGAACCTAGAATTCCAACCGCCAAATCACAAGTTGCTAATGTGTTTCCTCATCAAACAGAATAGTTGCATCTTTTCCAAACGTCCGCACTTCACACCTAGAGCACTCAATCGAAGAATAGGAAGTTGCGACCTAAGAAAAGATCAATAAGGAATGCTAAAGTAGAAGAACACCCTAGGACTCGAATAAAACTCATGTTGCTTCCACTATAGATGTTACGTCCGCAAATGTAATACAAATAGTGATGTAACGAATGCTAAACCGTTAAGTACTTTTGATATTCATCCGATGCACCTTGTGTTATTTGTCAAAAGAGTATGAATTCGATTGTCATGACAAATGTGTTGCTAAAGCTATAATCTCTCGATTACGGAATCCTAAGAATCGGAATACCTCTAGGCCCACTAATCATTCTAAGTCCGTGCTTGGTAGACCACCTTCTTTAGATTCTAAGGCAACCATTGCTATCACAAGAGCTCCCGCTCACCTCCTAAGAATGAAGTACCACCTAGTGTTTTCACTAAGACTAAAGCAAAGAGTAGTTATAGATGGCGTAAATGGATATATAACACACTAGGATTTAAATGGATGCCTAAAATTATCAATGTGTGTATGTCTCACATACCGCTTCGAACCCTCTAACATTTCGGGTTCCACATCTACTTCTATTCCATCCGTGTCGCCTGTGTAATGCAGTGATATGATCATTCTCTGATTGTTGATAGCGGATGTTCCCGACACATGACAGCAACCTTAAACTGTTATCAAACTTTATTGCAAAGTTCATTGGCACCGCCGATTCGAACGATCACTTCAGCCCATCATGGGCTACGGAGATTATGTCAATGGGAACATCGAAATCAGCAGGTTTACTATGTGGAAGGCCTCGGTCACAACTGCTTTCGAGAGGTCAATTTTGTGATGGAGATTTGGAGGTTGCTTTCAGGAGAAAACTTGTTTCATTCGTGATCTACAAGGAAATGACCTTATGTCCGCTCACGTAATTCTAGTCTCTACACTATCTCTATGCAAGACATGGTTGCTTCCTCTCCCATTTGCTTACTTTCAAAGGCAACATCTACAAAATCCTCGCTATGGCACCGCTGCCTCTCACATCTAAACTTTCAAACCATCACCAACCTTGCTCGACACAAACTAGTCAAGGACTCCCACGATTCCGGATTCAAAAGATCACCTTTGCTCACCGTGAACAAGGGAAAAGCACTCGTGCTCATTTTCCTTCAAAGGTGGAACACATCTCTCAAGATGTGCTACATCTTCTTCACATGGATTTGTGTGGCCCGATGCGCGTGCAAACGATCAATGGCAAACGCTACATCTTAGTAATTGTTGATGACTACTCACGATGGACTTGGGTCTACTTTCTTCGTAGCAAAGACCAAGCTCCACAAATGATCATCACCTTTCACAAAAATACAGTTCACCCGCAACACCGCCGTAATTATCGTAATGCATAAAGGAACCGAATTTGTTAACAAAACCCTTCGTGAATTTTATGAGAAAGTAGGAATTCAAAGATCAAACATCTATTGCACGACACCGAACAAAACGGAGTTGTTGAAAGACGAAACCGAACGTTAGTGGAAGCCGCAAGAACAATGTTAATCAATGCTAAACTTCCAGACACTTATGGGCGTGTCGATTCATCGCATGCTATACTCAAAACCGCTCTATGATCACAAACGCCACAACAAAACACCTTTCGAGCTTGTCCACAACTATAAACCGAACCTCAAACACTTTCATGTATTTGGATCCCTTTGCTATCCGAATAATGATCGTGATGATTTTGGAAAGCTCAAAGCCAAAGTCGATATTGGAGTCTTTATTGATACCGTGACAATTCTAAAGGTTTCGAACTGGAATCGTCGAACCAAGGAGGTAATGGAAACGATTCATGCTCATTTCGATGAACTCACGGAAATGGCTTCGAGTATAACAACTTAGAACCCGGACACAACCGCTTAAACTTCCTCAACCCCATCATCACCGAACAAAGCCCCACTAACTCACAACAAATGGAAAGGTTATTTGCTCCTCCGCTCGTGACGATATTGATGAACGTGCTCCATGTGTATCCATTGCTCACCGCACAACCCGATAATATTCCTATACCGATACACTGCTACAACAACCATCGTTGAAGATGCACCTACACCGCTTGACTCCAACACAACAGCTTGAACACACCGCTTCCAACAATGATGAACCAAATGATGATATTCTCAATGAAGTACCCCACCGCAGATTTTGATCCAAATGCGTTCTTCAACCCGCTTGCTAATGAGATCGCCGCACTGATGTCGCGAATCTTCAACAAACCATTTGAATCCTCGTAATCTGCACAATGTATACCAACATCAACCTCTACACATAGATGGACAAAAGACCATCCTCCGCTAACATTATTGGCAACCCGAATCAACCAACCGTTACGAGACAACGCCTTCACTCGATGGTGAACATTGCATTTATGCACTCACCGCCCGCTAACTGAGCCTAAAACATTAAAGATGCAATGACAAAAGACAACCGGATTGAATCCATGCAGAAGAACTCAACCAATTCAAACGCCTTGAAGTATGGAATCGGTTGAAAGACCAACAGGGTCTACGCCATTGGTCTAAAATGGATTTGGAAAACAAATTGATGTCAAGGAATGTTATCCAAACAAGTCACGCCTAGTTGCTAAGGGTTATCGCCGAAGAGGAATAGACTTTGAAGAATCTTTTGCTCCGGTTGCTCGCCTTGAGGTCGTTCGATATTTCTCGCGTCGCAGCTCATATGAATATGACGGTCTCATCGATGGATGTCAAAACGGCGCTTCTCAATGGACAACTTAAAGAAACGGTCTATGTCACCAACCGATGGATTCGTTGATCCCGAGTTCCCGAACCATGTCTACAAACCGAACAAAGCTCTTTATGGTCTCAAACAAGCCCCTGCATGGTACGATAAGCTATCATCTTTCCTCATTGCCAATAATTTCACCAAAGGCTCGGTTGACCCAACTCTTTTATACAATATCACGGGCACATATCTTAATTGTTCAAATTTACGTGGATGACATCATTTTGGGTCTACACATAA
This sequence comes from Chrysanthemum lavandulifolium, assembly GCA_022545495.1. Lineage (NCBI taxonomy): Eukaryota > Viridiplantae > Streptophyta > Magnoliopsida > Asterales > Asteraceae > Chrysanthemum > Chrysanthemum lavandulifolium. The sequence continues at coordinate 119,802,539 of CM040239.1, forward strand.
AAGTTTTCAATCGCTTTGCAAAACTAATGAAGAAAAATTTTGAAATGTCCATGATGGGTGAACTTACGCTCTTTCTAGGACCGCAAGTTCATCAATCACCCCGTGGTATTTTCTTGAGTCACCCAAATATGCCCTTGAACTGTTAAACAAATTTGGAATGACAACCTGTGATACTTATGCCACACCAATGGCTCATACCAAGAAGTTAGATGTCGATTTACATGGAAATTGGTTGACCCTACCAAATACCAAGTATTATTGGGTCCTCATGTATCTAACAAATAGCGACTGATATTGTCTTTGCCGCTTATCTATGCTCCCGCTATCGTCGCGACCAACCGAAACCCACCTCTCGAGGCTAAAAGAATCCTCCGATACATCAAGGGAACCATTAACTTGGGATCCGTATCCGGCGGATTCGGTTTTGAACTAATCGCTTTTTCGACGACGACCACGCAGGATGCTTAGACTCAAGGAAAAGTACTTCAGAGCTCTACAATTTCTTGGTGATAAACCGTGTCTTGGCAATCAAAGAAGCAGATTGTACATCGTCGCCATCAACCGGCGTAATATGTAGCCATGTCCGCGTGTTGTGCTCAAGTCATCCGGATGAGAACACAACTCAAAGACTATGGTTACGATTTGATGTATCCCGATGTATCATGACAATCGGAGTGCCATTGCAATCTCGCAACTCGCTCAAAGACTCAAATCAAAGCACATCGATCTACGCTATCATTTCATCAAGGACCACGTGAACAGTGGTACCGTTGAATTATACTTTGTGGGTACCGAATACCAATTGGCGATCTTCCACCAAAGCCTTGCCTCCCGCTAGGTTTAATGAGTTGGTCCACCGAATTGGTATGAGGTGTTTGACTCAAGAGGAATTGATGACCTCTTAAAACAATCTTAAAACCCACAAACACCAAAACATCTTTTGTAAATAAATTTTTCAAAACAAAATACAAAAATATAAAATCCGATAAAACAACAAAAATATTCTCCTAATCTATCTTTCTTTCAACATGGCAAGTACATTTTTCCACAACACTTTAATCTTTCAAAATTCAAGATTTTTCCGATCAAGTGTTGAGGGGAGAAAATAATCTATTAACTGCTTCAAAACATCTGTACTTGCATGTTATCATATCTCGTTGATTCTTTTACAAATGGTGGTACATTTTCTGTTCAAAGACACCTCTGACTTAAATTAATAACCTTTCATTATTTTCTCAAGTCGAGGGGAGTGTCGTCATGTTTCTTTCCTAAAATCTTTGTTTGGTAACCAAAATGGAAGTTAAATGGCTTTGTTTGAAAAAGGAAAAGTGGAGGGACCAAAACTCACAAAATGTTAAACTCATTTTAATAAAATACACCTCCACCTAACTTACAACTCACATTTATTATCATCCTAAACTAATCCTACGCCTAAAATTCACTCAAGAAACCGTGTTTTGATCTTCAATTTGTAAGTGTTTTTGTGTTCCTAACAAGTTTACAAACAATGGTTTCAAATCGTTTTAAATGTTAACGGTTAAATATTAACCTATGGTCGATTTTGTGTTCTACGCAGATGCGTATGAACACATAATCAATTTATGTGTTTGTGGTTAAAACGATTGTGTCAAAATGTTTTAATAACATCAATGATACTTTTTCTATCCTCAAAACGAACCCGTAAACACGAATTAATGAGTTTGAAAATTAGGGTTTATGCGTGGTTTTGGGTATTTTCAAATGTGAATGTTTTGGTCAAAAGATTGTTGGGTTATGTTCTTATGATGATGAATTGATGATTTCCAAGCTTTATAACCACCCGTAAACTCCAAATCATCAACAATTTGGAATTAGGGTTTAAAGTTCTTAAGTTTGGGTATTTTTGATTCACCATGAATTAAGTGTTATAACTTGGTATATAGACTCTCACAACACTCTTAAACTACCGTAAAAAGTTTGGTGCATATTCCATGGCTAGATCTCATACGCGAGATTTAGGGTTTAGACTACGCGTATGATTTTCTACGCCAGAATCGTAAAATGTGCAAATGTGTTTTGATCCGTTATAAAATGAATGTTATGTGTTAAACATTGATGATATGATGCTTTATTTCGTGCTTGCTACACTTAATATTCGTAATCAAGGTTGTTGTTAATTCACGATAAGGATCACCCACGCGTAGCTTGTTATGCGAAGATTAGTCTTACGCGTAGCTTCTACGCATAAGGTTCTACATATGGGACCACGCGATCCCGTGAAGGATATGCGAACAAGGACCCTCACGCATAAGGTCAACTCTCACGAGTAGCCTTACGCTGTAAGGTTAATATATGCCCACGCATAAGCTCTACGCATAAGGTCTCCTTTTCCCACGCTGTAATACTTCTTACGCGTAGTTAGATTCTACGCGTAAGTTTACGCCACGCATATATCATTCCCGCTCACGTATAACTTTACCAATCCTACGATAAGCCGAGATCATACCTTCGTTATGAATTGTTACGTGTACAAACTTGTAAATAAACTAATCATATCATCACGAATCCTAAAATGTCACTAATAAACCGAAATCGCTTGATATGTTGTGAACAATAAGTGATAAAATAAACTTTAAAACTTAAAGTTAACTAACTCACTAAACATTTCACGACGTCATTGGACTATTGAATATACAAGTGACTTAGGACTCAGAACAATCATTGACACCGTACATTCAATAACTAGACAATAAGACCTTCGTTGACTAACATTATGTCTTTCGATATGTTGGTTCTTTTGGCTAATGTTATTTCGCATCACGACATGGTCGAACAAATGAATGTGGATGCATCCAAGTTCTCTCCATTGTCGATATCTATCCTCATGGCTATCCAATGAAGATAGGAAAGAATAATCTCCGTGTTGACTTTGACACCCTCACTTGCTCGTAATCTTCGTGTCTAATTGCTATTGATATTCTCGAGGACTCATCCGTATCGTAATATGCTCACTCACTCGCAACTGCTCCCGAGATCTACATCCAACAGCCTGAACACTATGGAAAGGGTCAAGGACGGATCACGTAATGGTGACTCTAAACCACAAACAAGTCACCATTACACCGCAGACTTAAGGGTCGCTCTCCTTATTCTCAAGTCAATCCAACCAAACTATATGCCACACCGTCAAGAGCTAACTCTCCAATTCTTAATCGATATCGGTTATGACGAGGCTACAGGAGTAATCACCAAGCATTCTCACGTAGAGCTTAAGAGTATTCCTCAACCCCGAGAACTCTCTACATGATCATCACCAAGTCTGCTTCGGTCGCGATAAGGGCTATGAGCATCCTAAGCTCATGGAACCGCAAATATTTTGGGCATTGGTCAACATGAAACACATCGCTATCGAAGCTCGATTTGGGATGACATGATGTCATTTCTCAACAAACTTGGCTCAAAGATTCCCTACATCGATATACTAAACTGTTGATCCGAGAGCACTTGGACTTCATCCCGATATTCCCAAGAGGCTCAATGACCCCGACAATCACGATATGTTGACGGAACCTATTCTATCTGCCGTAATCAAGGAATCGCCTACAAAGAAACAAGGTGTCAGGTTGCCGATTTCCTTCTAATCAAGATGTCGAAAGCTCAAACGCACTAAAGGTATCCGGAAGCGCTAGACAAGGCAAAGTTGGTCATCTCGACGAAAAATCTTCTCGAACACCGTAAGAAGAACCGTAAGAGGAAGTGCAGAAGCGCAACAAGTATCGTGAGTCAAAGGAAGGTTCCTAAAAGGAAACCTCCTTCTAAAAGGATTGTTCCCGTAAAGGAAGCCGAACCTATTCCCACACTTGAACCACAAAGACAACTTAGGGACGAGAGCTCAAGATACCGAGATGTATGAAGAGTTTCATTACTCGCAATCGCAACCAAACACCGCCTCAAGAGCAAAACCTCCAAGTCCTCCAAATGCCCAAGAAAAGGGAAGACTCAAAGAATTGTACCCTATGATGAGAGCTCAAGAAGAAGAAGAAGAGCAATTGGATAAATCATACAGAAGAAGTTTCAAAACGCCGACACCTTCAAAAGGTCAAGAATTTGCTAAAGATCAAATGGGTGGCCCCGAGGATCAAGTGGTGTCGCCACCTCTCCGCATCCCGATGCGTTAATCGACCCGATAAGGGATCCGTGCCACCACTCTTCCGCAACAACAAAAGCTTGTGGAGGATACTATTGTGTATGATTTTGAGAAACCGAAACTAAGAAAGAAAAAGAGATGACGAGGATGATTATACAAAGTTTCTTCTAGATAGTCCCAACACACTCAAAGGAGAAAACCTCGAACCACCTAAGGACCCGAAGTCTCCTCATGTCTCCTCATCATCGATTCTTCATCTCATTCATCACCACCACCATCAACGAAGTCAACCAAATCATCATCCAAATCCGTGAAGAAACCACCTAAATCTTGGATTTCTCAAACTCATAAAAGAATTGTGAAAGTCATCCAACAAGTCGAAAGAAGGACATACTTTACGTAAAACCGAATTGGTTTGTCGACCAAATTCAAGACTTAAATGATGAGAAAGACAAGATGGAGAAAGAAAGGAATTTGTTCAAGTTCATGAAGAGTCATCGAAAGAGGAACTCGAACGAAATGATCAAGGTTACACTAACAAGTACCTTCGTGATATCGCTCCTAAAGTCCAAAAGGAACCGGAGAAGACAAAGAAGAGATCATACTCACAAGTTTCTTCTCGACATCGCCCCCCGTGTGACTAGAGAAGTATTTTCCGCATAACTCACCCCTAACATCGCCGCATTGGTTAAACATACAATGGCCAAAGAAGTCGATCTCTCGAATCTGAAAGTTAATCGCTAAACTAGTGATGCAAATGTCAAAGCGATCCGAACGCTTACTCGGATGAAGCTAAATTTTTCAAAATCTACTTGATTTTCAACTCGATCATCATGCAAGGAGTCACCGATCAACCCAAACGACCAAGAGATGACGATGATAAGGATAAAGACTCGCACCAAAACGCCGTAGCGCCCGTGAATCTTCCTCGATGCCACCTCCTCCACAACGGACTTCTTCTCAACAAAGTCTCCTCCACCTCGGTCCTTCATCGATAAACCTCGGACGATTCCGAGTTACCACCCCGACTCAAAAACAAGTGATTACTTTGAGTATACGGGTGGTGACGATGAAGAGGTCCTCGAGCCCCTACAACAACCCACCTCTCCCAAACAAGGATGAAACCAAGATCATCATCTAAGCCTTCAAAAGAAGAAGAAGACGCTTATACCGACGTCAGATCATGGCTAGATGACGATAAAATCAAGAATTTGAATGGTTTGCTACACTTGTTAACAACACTCCCTACCTCAAGAAGGTCAAGAATTGGTAGACGGTAATACCTTGGAGCATGCAAAGATTTTGCAAGAAAGGTTCCGCGTGAAGAAGATGACGAACCGAGTTGAAGCGCATCAAGAATGATGCATTCCTACTTTTGAAAAACAATGAAAGTGCAATCGAGGTTGAATATCACCTTGAAAACATTGCTCGAGCCATGTCTAACAACATGGATTGGCTCAACCTGTAGCAAACATCGACTTCACCAAACGGGACAATCCTCCATATTACACCGATCGGTCTCGACCTCTACCCACAATTGGCCAACCCGATCGCCTAGGATTCCTTCTGACATTTCTTCAACAAAGACTTAGATTTTCTTCAACACGGTGGCGATGGTTCTAGGAAATACGCTACATCTCCGACACTTCCATTCCCCGCCGCAATATACTCGATTGTATAGCCATCGAGGAACGTATACCCACATGTTCTCCGACAAAGTGGTAGCGTATGACCAAGATGCAATGTATGGATTCACCATTGGCCGAACGTCAAGAATCTACTACGTGTCGCTTGGTCCGTAAGTCTCAACATGCGTGTTCAAGATTAAAAGTATCGCTGCCATCCAACATGTTGGTCTATCGCCTAAATGGGACTACACTTTTCTCAAGAAGATTGTGGTCAAAAGACAAGACGAAAGGGACTATGCATTCTCTCAAGTCGACTTTGAGAATTTGAACATCAACGATATTGAAGACATGTACCTTGCCAAAGTTCAAGGTCGCATGAGACAATTTCCAATCAAGTACAACGTGAATTCATCAAGTCACCGCTCATCTTCATCGACGATAGTTATCAAAGAACGTGTTGAAGATCTTCACTTGCCGCTGAATCTTATCGTAAACGTAAACTTCACTCCACCACGCCTTGATCTTCCCGACATCAACCACCTTACACAACTTACGCCATCAAGAAACCTTTCGAGTCGCATCGCAGTGAACTTCAACGAAATCGCTTAATGGCGTGACGATCTTCACAAATTGGGGATCACACTTTGAAGTCGGTCGTGATGGATTGGCTTATCGGTTGAAGGATATACATGAAAAGATTGGGAACCCAAAGCGATGGAACTCTAAGGATGTAAGGATGTGAGAAGGATCATCGAATGATTGATGAAAGGTTGTTCGTAAGGGACCGCCTGCACGATTGAGAGCTTTGTTGGTGGTCGACCCAGAGGAACATTACCGGTTTTCAACGCCTGCTTGCACTCCCGAAAAATCACCGACTCCCCGGTACTCCTTGAATTGGTTCTTTCATATAACTTTGGATGATTGATTATATATGTCAATGGCTTGTGCACACATAACAAAGTACAACCCGTAATTGTCAAGAAAGGACCCCGTGGTACGCCTCACCACAATCCTTATAAAAGGAGCGAAAGCTTTTATTTTTGAGTAAAACCTATCAAACCTTTCACTTTTCAAGGTTTTGCTCAAAAGACAAGTACTTCCCATATGATTTTAAAACCTCAACCGCTTATATCACTAGTTGAGGGGAGTATTTGATTTAAAACTTTGTTCACAAATTGTTCATAGTGGTCATCTTCCCGCAACACTCAAAATGGTCATATTTATTCTCAAACGCTCAAAATAACATTTTATATGCCATTTTGAGGGGAGAAAATTGTGTGATAAGAAATATGTTGTGCAAAATGCAAATGAATCAGGTACCTCGACTTAACCAACGAATTGACGGTACTAAACTGCTTGTAACTCGAAAAGACTTGTCCCGGACGGGTAATAATTTCAAGCTAGTTCGCTAGTAATGTAAACGTGTCTCGCAAAGGACTTGTCCAAGTAGAAAGTACCATTCGAGAAACTTTTGATAGACATGAACTCGACGGGTATGACAACCTTCCGAGGTTTGTCTACACCTTCAAGGTAGTTATTAGAGCTAGTTGTCACCTAAAAGTCGACAATGTAACTCTTTAACTATGCAACGAACCGTGTCTCGGGGATTGTCTATCTTTAGTGGATCAATTCAAAAGTGCGCGCTTTTCCTCACCGCATTTAACCATTAAAACTATTAAGCACATGTGAGGGGGAGTATTTATGCAAAACATCATCTCTCACCGTGGTTCAAACATGTTTTCATTAACAAACCCTTTGAGAGATATTTTCACATACAAGGGTTTTAATGGCAAACATAGGTTAGTCATGGAGTTATAAGGTGACTAAGGTTAGGAATAACTGTCCTATGATCCGCCAGAGTCGGAGGGATCTACCCAAGGACACTACCATTAGTTAGTGTTAGAAGTCCTTAGGAATGATTATAAAAGGAGAAATGAGAATCGGAGAAAGAAGGAGTTGAAGAATCAAAAGAAATGTAAAGTAAAGGGTGAAAAGAAATAGCCTCCGATTATTCAACTTAGGGCGCATAATCGGTTCAATTCATATGCTACCGGTTGTCACTTAGTGACACCGGTATTGAAGATTAAAAGTCGTCATGGACCCAAAGGACGCATGCACTAAACCTTCTTAGCCACTCAAGTTTTTCTCAACAAGCTTGTTTCATTCTCACAGGAACCCTACGTAAACTATTGGCTTTCTTAGAGATCGCCGGTATTGAAGAAGGAGACCCTCTCCCTAGTCTCCGCCAGAAAACCAAAACGCACTATTGAGTCTAGAGCCACGAGATTCATCAAAAGATCTCTTAGAACACTTGACATTTAATCACTTGATGATCAACAAATAAGATCATCGTGGTTCATATCGAGTCCTTCACGATCTTAGCAACTGTCGAGAACATTTATGAGAGGTTCACATCCGTGATCCTCGGTGATTGAATGGAAACTCCGCCAGTGGTCAACATCAAACAACCGACAAGAAGTCACTTCGGTAACTCCCGTGGATTACGCGGAGTGTGTCTCAAACGGTCTACAACAGAGGTGATGCTTCGTGTACCTCAATGACTATCTCGAATCAGATGTACTTCGCACATCGCGTTATCTCACTTGTGGGACTCCAGCTCAGAACGGCCTTTGTAAGAATTAGAGTTGTGTTTTCACACTATGTCGTTAACACTCTCAAGTTCAAACTTGTAAGTGCCGGAAACCGCTTATTACTAACCGCTTGAAATGTTTTCTTCTTATGGAAGCTCCGAGCGGGATGATCGTGTTGATTCTTCTCATGCTCACGCCAACATCATCACTAATGGAAGTTCTATTCAATGCAACACAATGCTTTAATGATTCTTCATCAAACCAAAGAATCTACAAAGTTAAAGACTTACGTAACTTCATCAAGATTGAATTCCAACGCCAAAGAGCGTGTGAGCATGTTGAAGAATGACGTGGAGACACCGAGCAACAAGGCACTGAGGCGATCGATGCGCATAACAACATACTATCACTTTCACCACAAAGAACAATGATCAAAGAACAAAGTTAAAGATGACGTCAAGCATAACTGCTCAAAGATAACTATCTCTACACCGGGAGATTGTTCAATCAAGGCAATTCCTCTCACAAGAAAGAAGAATGTCGAAGACGCCACAACTACTATTACATCAACGCCTTCACCGCTTACATTCATATATACTTGAGGGGAGATTGTTGGAATCACTCCTAAACAAGATTTCAAGTATTTATATTTCATATGTAATAGGTAGCTTTATTATGGCCTTTATGTTTGTTTAAGGTCAAGCTTATGTAGAAGGCCCATAAGCTTAGGCCCAAGCCCACATAAGAAAGGATGGGAACTAGGAGTGTTGCCCTAGCTTCCTCCTATAAATATTTTGTAAACCCTCATTTGAGGGTTGGTTGTTCAAGTTATTCTCTTCACATACACCTTTCGCCAACCGTATTATATTGTGTGTGTGTGTTTGTGTGTGTACTTGTTCATCCGCCTTCATCTCTTTCTATAAACTTGTGTTTGTAAAACTAGTGACCTAACTAGCATCGAATGATAAACTCCATTCTCATCATCCAAATGAAGTTGTCTTCGATCGGTTCCTCTGTCACCACATACTCTCTTCCATCAACCCTTGCAACAATCTCGGTATCACTCCTTTTCCTAGCCGATGCCCAAAATTGAGTAACCAAGGATTCATATATATCATCCGGAGAATGTGTTAGAGCACACCTTGAATCTTTGATCTCTGTAAGAATGCAATCATCGGTCGATACAACTCGTCACCTCGGCGGTTCGGAAAAGCAACCTTATTATGATCATGTTTGAATTGAAGCGCCATGAGAGATTTTGAAAATTAGGGTTACGATTTGCACAAAAGGAAGTGTTTTGAATGAGAGTAACAAGTGAATCACTTAAAATAGAACGAATATATGCCAGTAGAGAATAAAAAGAAATTGCCCAATTTTGGTCAAAGTTGACCAAGGATGACGTAGACTTCTACTTTTACTCATATTCACTTTTAACTTCGGTAGAAATGGAAACCATTCTGCTGAAGTAGAACAATCAGCAGAAACAGATGACTTATTCAAGAAGCTTCAGTAAATATCTTTTTACTGTTTCACCCACTTGTATTAAATCTCAGCACCACTTGAAACAGTCTATAAAACAATCCCAATGCACATATACCTCTTCATCAAAAACCCCCAAATATCCTTCCAAACCCTAATTCCATTAATACTCCAAAATTAGCCATAATAAACCATGAGTACCAAACCTGAGATCATAGATCTCACAACATCATCCTCATCATCATCTTCATCATCAAGTGAAGATACCAATCCATGGCTTCATTACTTTCCAAAACCATATCCACGACCAAAAAATCACCCTTTCTCCCTTCATCGGAAGATGAAAGTGTAGTGAATCAAGTGAATCTGGCGATGATTACGATGACTCCTATAAGGAGAGAACATCTTACTCCCAACTCCCAAAGACCTCGACCTCAACGAAGGCCACGAGCCAAAAATCCACCACTTCCAAAAGATAGAGAGTGGTTCTTGGTCTTCTGCATCAAGTTTTGGTGCATCATCACATATCGTATAAGGGAAGAACTTAAGGAGGGTAGATGGATTGCATTTGGTTGAAATAAATAGATGAAGCACAAAGGACACATTGTTTTCTCCATCATCAAATGTGGTCATTGTCATCATCAACGTTTGCATCAATCCATCCTCTCCATTTTGATCCTTAGCATCTTCGTCATCTCGGTCATGCATCTCCGACCATCAAGATAGAATGAATGGGTGGTTATGCAAAACTTCACAAATGCATATCCAGCATTTAGTGTGAAAGATGTGAGCGATCATGCATATCCAACGACTGTTAGATGTTGGAATAGATGATATGTAATAGATTAGGATTAGTAGATCATGTAGATGCATTTGATGTTATTAGTACTGTAAGATGTAAGCTATAAACTGCTTCTTGAATGAATGAATGAACCATTTGCTCAATTTGCTTTAGTACTTCTTTTGAATGAATCGTATAACTTGAAAGACATCATCTTCGGAGGAAACAAATGACTCTCTTGACACTTTGAATTTAGTAGAAACAAGCTTAAGCTTTCTTGACCATATCTCAACCGAGCAGAATAACCACTCGCAAAAGCAGAACAAACACGAGACATACACAAACCAATAAAGAAACACAAACTAAGATTACATTAGCGAGGTTAGAGTTAGATAAAATCAAACAGATATACAAAATTACATAGCAAAATGCAAAGTTATACACAATCCTCCCGAGGCATATGCCTCCCGAGGTTTATGCCTCCCCTTAAACTTTGCGTTAAGGGTTAAGCATACCGATATGGACCACAAGGTGTTGAAACCTTGGTCCATCAAAAGCCTTAGTTAACAAATCGCCACATTATCATCGGTATGAATTTTGACCACATTTATCAAATTTTTATCATATGCATCTCTTATAAAGTGGTGCTGATTTCAATATGTTTTGTTCGATTGTGAAAAACGGATTTTTAACAATGCATATGGTACTTTGATTATCAATAAAAATTGTTGTGTTCATGAAATTGTACCCATAATCCAACAAGCGATTTTGAATCCAAAGAACACATCTACGACAATTTGCGTGACAACGTACTCGCTTGATAGATGAGGTAGCCACAATAGTCTGCTTCTTGCATTGCCAAGAAATCAATCTCTTTCAAGGAATTGGCAACCTCCGGTGGTGGACCTCCTATCCGATTAGCACCGGCATAGTCACTATCACTATATGCTTCCAACTTAAACGGAGACTCTTTTGGGTACCAAAGACCTAGAAGAGGTTGGCCTTTGAGGTACTTAAAGATCTTCTTAACACATTGAGATGAGAAGTCGGTGGAGTAACTTGATGTCGTGAACAAACACTCACAAAAAAAGTAATATCGGGCCTTGAAGTCATTAAATACATCAAAGAGCCAATCATGGACTGTCTGATGAACATTCACAGTGGATCGGCTTCATTTTGGTCTTTGTCTTTGGAGCTTCATAAGGTGTAGTGGCGGTCCTTACACCTCTATACCAAACTTTTCAAGATGTCCTCACATATTTGTCTGACCGATAAAGATACCATCGGGGTTCTCACGAACTTGAAGACCCAAAAGAAAGTCATCTCCCATGGCACTCATCCGAAACTCTCCTTCATCGACTCCTCAAACTCCCCGCACCAAGCTTCCTTTGTGGATCCAAAAATAATGTCATCCACATACACTTGCACAAGAATAATGTCGGTGGAATTCTTCTTAAGGAAAAGAGTCTTATCAATTGCACCTCTTCTATAACCATGCTTGGAAGAAATGTAGAGAGCCTAGCATACCGGGCTCGGGTGCTGATGTAGTCCATAGAGAGCTTTGACTACCTTATAAACATGATTGGGATGATCCGGATCTTCAAATCCTTTAGGTTGAGTGACATACACCTCCTCTTCAATTTCACCATACAAGAAGGCTCCTTTAACATCCATCGATAGACCATAAAACCCATATAGGATGCATAAGCTAAGAAAATCCGTATGGCCTCAACTCTTGCCACTGGTGCAAACACTTCATCATAATCGATCCCTCCTCTTGTCTATACCCCTGTGCAACTAATCGCTTTGTTTTTAATGACAACACCTCGAGCATCTCTCTTATTCTTCGAATCCATTTAGTCCCAATAGCATACTTACCATCGGTGGTGGTACCAATATCCAAACTCGCCGATTTTGAAACTGTTGCATCTCATCCTGCATTGCTTCAAGCCAACTTTAGTCTTCAAGAGCACGAGTAACACCGGTTGGTTCCACTAGTGAGAGAAACAAGCAAACAAACAATGTTCATAGTCTCGTGTGATTGTCTCTCTGCGATTTGAGACATAAGAGATAAAAGCCACGACCATATTTAGAGCGCCACACGGTACCTCTTGTTCTAACAGTGCATTAGGATCACCAATAATATTAGGCGTGGATGAACATTGTTGATCCTTGTAGTAGTAGTGGTGTTGACATCAATGGAGGAATCAAGATTAGTCACATGAGGTTCAAAGTCGATTATCATAGGAAGGTGTGTTGAAGATTCACCTTTAGGTTGATGATGACCAAGATCTCAAGGTTTTGGAAACCTTGTATAAGGTTCTCAAGGTGCTGTTGACACTCTAGTAGAAATAGGTGTAGAGTCAACATGTCTTTCGGCCGAATTGGAGAGGTGAGGAGAAAGCAGAACCACTTTCAGTGAATTGATGTTTCCAGATTGCTTCACTTGTACTATTTGCCACATTCCTCTCGACTTCTAAATTGGTCGCATACTCTTGTTTCTTCATCAGCAAGGTCCTCAACATAATGGAATTCATCTTCACCCACATCAAGATAATCTTTAGAAGTGTCACCTACAAAATTGTTAGGGAGAAGGAAGGCACTACAATGGGTTGTTCATCATCTTGGACCCATCGTCGAATGAGCATCCAAAGTTTACGCACTAGTAGTTGGAGATGCTTGAGAATCGCATTTGATCGACCAAATGTCTAGAATAACCCAAATAATCGGTCAAGTAATCAAGGTCAAATGACCAAACATGACCACCCTTGAACATTAGGCTTGTCTTCTAGATACCTCGATTCAATGTCTCCTCAATCTTCTTAGCAGATACATTGTAAACCCCGTATGCCTTACTATGAGCGTAATACCCCACAATGTAACCATCATCATCTTTCTCATCAAATTTGCCCAATGGATCACTTGTATTCAAAATTATCACTTGGCGACCAAGCGGTTTAAGGTAATGAATAACGGGAACTTTCCCAAAAGAAGTTCATATGGTGTTTTAAGGTGTGGTCTAGTAATGGACACTCTATTGAGTACATAACAGTCGTACCAATGACTTCATCAAAACATGGTTGGAAGTTTAGAGTGCGCAAGCATTGATCTTGCTTGCCTCTATTAAGGTCCTATTTTTTTCTCGCCACCCCATTTTGTTGAGGGTTCTTGGAGTGCTATAGTCCCTTTTATGCCTTTTGACCTACTGAGTTCGATGAGTATAGCATTCTTGAACTCGTCCCATTATCACACCTAATACCTTTTACCTTTTGTTCAACCGATTTTCAATAAGGGTAATGAAGTCTTTTAATACTTGGATGTTTCATCTTTGGTCCTTAGAAAGAATACCCAACAAAATTTGCTATAACCATCGGTGATCACCGACAAAAATATTTATGATCAATGCTTCTCACTTTAGTTGGACCAAACAGATCCATATGAAGCGGTGAAGAGGTTCAGAATAATGCTTCTCGCCGTAACGGAACACCTTTGTAAGAGGCTCTGTCGCTTTCCTTTGTTGCATGCAACACAGTTATGATCATTGGTGAAAACTTTGGAAGGAAGACCTTGAACAAGACCCGCTTTAGAGAGCCGATTTATGGTCTTGAAGTTGACATGGGCCATCCTACATGCCATTTGGTGGACTCATCCACGGATGCTTTAGCCACCAAACATGTTAAGTCACCTTTGGTTTGACATCGATAAGTTGAATGTATAAAGATTGTGATCATGAGAAACTTTCACCGAATTGAAGTTTCTTACGGGAGTTTGAAGTCTTTAGATAGCACAAGACATTCATCCTCTGTGAAGAGTACTTTGTTCTTGGTGTCACAGATTTGTGAGGCCGAAAACAAATTGAAGTGTTGAAGTTCCTTGACATAATATACATTCTCAAAGTCCAAATGAGGTGTTTGATGGTCCCTTTCCCATGATCGCCATCACTTCCTCCAAAGGTTACATTGCCTCCTCCTTCAATGGGTACAAAGTTATGCATCATGTCCTGCTTTCACGACATACTTCTAGAACAACCACCATCAACAATTCCAACATCTTTATGCTTAAGGGATGATCCTACAACAACAACAAAAATATACTGATAATTAGAACACTATGGAGGCTCAAGTCATTCTTGACTTGAACACGCCTTAATGGATCATATGAGTTGTGCCATGTAGAAGTATAAGATACACTATTGTTCTTGGGTTTCCATTGAAACTTAGGTCCCTGTTTATTCCAAGAACAACTCTTGAGGTCTTTACTGACGATCCCAGTACCCTTTCCCATCAGTCATAGGGTTAACATATCTAGGCCAAAAACCATTTTTAAAATATTCACTGGTTGGTTGAACATATGGTTTTATAACTGGTTTTCTCCAAGAAAAAGGAGTATTGGTATAAGTTGCTTGTGGAACATAAGGTGGTATATCATTAACATTGGTCCACATTGGTCTAGATTTCCTAGAATCACCACACCTACTCATCCTTTGCTCATGATAATCACAATCCTTAATTAAATGAAATTTACTTCCACACACAAAACATTTCTTCTGATTAGAAGATTTATTCAAACCAAAAGATGTATTATTACAAGCAGAAGTATTCAAACCAAAACCATGAAAAGAATTGTTTTAACAAGACTATTATGCAAAGAATTAAATGCAAGTCTTGAGAGGCAACTGTCTTGGAAGTGGATTCCTTGGCGACAACTCGACATGCTTATTGGTAGTCTTGGGTGCGGTGGGGGTGAAGACTTGGGAAGGCGGACTCGGAAAAGTCGGACTTGTCATTTGAATCACACTCTGTAGACCTTGCTTGGAGGACTTGTCACTTTGTTAACACAAGAGACAAAGTCATTAGTAGAAGTATTAGGGTCCGCATGTCTCTTGACTTTTGCCATACATATGGTGTGATCCATCAAAGTTATCGGAATGGAAAGGTCAATGGGCATGTGCTCACCTCTAATTGGTCCACGACACATGTAGGTCACCTTCTTTCACAAAATTAGCTAGGCTCTGCGATGTAGATTTACGTGTGTCATCCCTAGCTTCTAAGCCTACATATTTCTTAAAGCCTAAAGCCATTTGTAGAATTGGAAGCTTGACTACTATAAATAAAACCACTAACTTATTTCCATTCATTATCCATTCTTTATGCCTAGCAATTTCCTCCTTAAGTTTCTCCTTAAGCTCTAGATTTTCGACTCTACATCCGCTTTTAACTTCTCGCACCATTTTAATTCATTTTAGCACATTCGAGATCCCTTTCTAAAACACCTATTTTCTCATCATACGCTATTTGATTCTTCAAACCAAACCTTTTGTCTTTCTAGTGTTTTTAAAGCACATTTATAAGCTTCAACTTCCACATAGCATTCATTATATTTAGGTTCCAAAATATCATAAGCTTCTTTGAGTGTATTATAACGCTCACTACAACCAAACAAGCAGTTTTGTACCGAGAGATGCCCATCAAGGCAATCGATCATGCCTATCCTCCAAGTACGACTTGCAATCAACCCAACATTATCGGGACCATCATTATCGCCTCCTCATGTTTGCTACGATGCGCTCCGAGCAGTCAAGTTTTATCACCAAGTCTCGCCACTTGAATGGTAGACCGTAACAAACTTAAAACGGCTCAGAACGAACTCAATGAAGATCCGAGGGTATAGTGTTTCCGGTCGTTATGTCCCAAATGAGCTATGCAATGGTTTATCAAGCGTAAAGTGATCGAGAAATTTGAGCGAAAAGGGATTTGAATAGGATTATAACTACGTAAAAGCCAACAAATTACAACGGCTTAAATGCAAATTAAAGGAAATTAAAAGATAAAAACTATTAAATAAACGCTATCACTATATTTAAAATGATGTTTTTGTTTTATGTTTTATAAAACTTAATTAAAAACTACGTAGCGTCTGATAGAAAAAGTGAAACTTACACAATATTAACCCTAAAAATATGAAAATGATGTTTTCACAATCCTAATGTTAAAAGAAAATTTATAGAAAAAGAAAATTATTTTTACAACTAATTATCTAATTATTATTAATTAAAAACTATTTTTAACTAATTAATAATAGCCTAAAATACAAGAAAATAGGAAATAAAGCTAGAAAAATAAAATTATGACTTGGAAAAATCTAAAATAACAAAATAGAATTTTCAAAACTATTTTTGTATTTTTAGATTATTTTCTATTTTCTAGAATTTAATACTATTTAAATATAATTTAAATTGTGAAAATACCAAATACAAAGAGAAAATAAGGAAAAATATTTTTATGCTTTTGCATTTTTCTTAAACTGAGAAAATTGAAAAATTATTTTTGGAACTTTTCTTAATTAATTGCAATTAAAGCTATTTTAAAATGATTAAAAGCTGCTTTTATTTAAGAAAATACCAAACAGTGTCTAAAAATTATGAAAAATTCAGGAAATCCTAAAATAATATTCGAAGCTATAAAAATATAAAAACAAGGGCTTATGTGGAAGAATATAGAGCTGATGTGTAATCGAAATCTAAATAAGACTTAGAAATAAGCAAATAAGCACTATACTACACCAATCCAATACGAAGCTAGATAAAACTGAAAATACTCTAAGGCAACTAGTAGCAACTACTCCTAATCGCTAAAGATCGGTTTACAAATGATTAAGCCAATCACACTCAAGCAAATAAGCAATCGACTCTCTTGTTTAGCGGTTATGCGAGCTTATCCAATAAGCTATAGTGAAAACAAAAGTATGGTTCTCAAGACAACCAACTAGAGATTGCATATCCAAAGTTTCAGCTAATAAGGACTAGTATTGAAGACATTAGAGATCAAAACAAAATGGTATAAATGGAGCGATGGGTCGATGCGAGAAAAGCAGATAAGCGGTACCTACTTTAAGCTCATCAGAATCGCTAATCGAGAAGCTTTAGTGAAAAATGCAATGCAGTCCTCAAGACCACCTAGCGAGACTATGACTAAACCAAAATGAGACCATGAAAAGCTGAATTAAACCTTGTGCATTTCTTTGCAAGTTCTGCACAAAATGGCTTTTTGACAAAGTTTGACTTTTAAAAACAGTTAAGAGATTTGACTAAAATGAGATTTAAAATCAAATGATTGACTGATTAAGCTTAGAATGGATGAAATAAAACTATAACAAGCTGGTTTTACTGATTTTGAACCTATATGTAAAAGTTTTACTACTGATTTTCAACAAACATGAAATCAAGGGCAGTCATTTGTGATTTTGACTTAAAGCTCAAATGACAGCAAACCAAGGACAGATATGACAATAATAGACTATAACAAGACCCAAACAACTGAACTACTCCATTATTATAACCTTTAAAACAGTTTAAACAAGCAATCCAAACACCCCTGATATGTAATTAAAACTATCCAACTGCATCACTGGCTTATGCCAATGATCAAACTAAGCTTGAATGACTTAATTACAGCTAAATGAACACATTTGAATAGGCTATGACTACAAACACAAGTACAAGCAGAAATGGAAACTGATATGAAAATGAAACTGAGAAATCTTACTCTCATGAGTCCAGCTAGTGTTGCAGGCCAAAACCAAACCCAAACCTAAACTAACCTAATCTATTTTAACCCAAAACCATGCTCAGCATTACATAAATCCAAATCCAACACTGCTTAACCAAAATTTCCTCTTGGTTGACTTTTGTTGACCATTTTGAAATTTTGAATTACAACCCATGAAACTTCACCAATTCTCATTATTGACCAAATACAAGCTTAAACCAACAACTTAAAACACTTTCATCAAACTGAAACTGTAAATTGATAATACAGGTTTTTGGCGGGAAAATCAGAACAAGCACAAAACTGGAATTTAACTACTGAAACTGATGAATTGATATTTAAATATCTTGTTTATTACATAAGAACTTGAAACCCAGCTAAAAGATTACATTAAAAATGAGAACGACTAAACATAAAATTAAAGATTTGGTCTAAAAACAGTGACACCTCCCTTCTTCTCTCTCCCTCTCTCTTATAAGCTTCATTAGGGTTTCTTAACTCAATCCTGGCCATTGATTTGGTTTATTTGATCTCCACCTTTGATTTCCCATTTTGGCGCCAAAACTTGTGCACGTGGTTATTTGTGATTTGGGACAGGGGAAAGATATGACATGTGTTTTGGAGGCTTGTGTTTGGAGGGTAGGAGTAGTTGTGATGATGGGGGGTGGAGTATTGCAGGTGCTTGAGTGTTGCAGAGATGGAAATGGTGTCTCGTGACTTTGGAGGGAAGGGTGGAGTCAAAGGATTTGACTGGGATATTAATAATAGGGAGGGTCAAAGGTAGGGGGTCCAAAAGGCTTAGAATGGCAGGGGTCAAATGCATTTTGACAAGGCCAAGGGTGCAAAAGGTTTTAATAATACAAGGACTTGTTATGCAATTTTCTGAAAATCAAGGACCAATCCTGCCAATTCTGAAAAGTTGATCCAAGGGTTAAAAGTGACAAGTTTCAATAATTCAAGGACTAAACTTGACATTTTCAAAATTCCAGGGACTAATTTTGCCAATTTTTAAACTTGGAGGACCAAACTTGTAATTTTCTCAAACTTTTGATATTTTTCACCAAAGGACTAAATTTGACAACTTATGATTTAAAAAGGACCTTTGGTGACTTTTCTTTTGAAATTAGGACTCGGGGACTATTTTGACAATTTTAGAAACTTGGGGACCGAAGCGCCAATTATGCAAACTTTGCTCATTTTTCATCGATTTTAAACATTTTGCATCCGAAACATATAAATGCAATTTTGGAATATTTTCGATATTTTGATGCATTTACGAGCATTTTAGGCGTTTTGCGATTCAGATTGACCCAAAAATGATGAGTATTTACACACTCATCAATCCCCACACTAAACTATTGCTAGTCCCTAGCAATCTTTTGAGAAAAACATAATGGATTTGAAACTCTTTACCAAAAGCTATTACTTACGGAGTAGCCAAATGTTTCATTCAAGTAAGAACCATGGTACACAGATAACCATGTGATTTTGAGCAAACCACCGACTTTCAACGGATTTGATTTTGTCTTTACCGGAAGCCGTTTGCTCGGACTAGCCAACTCTTAGATAAATTATCAATATTATCTTTGGTGAGTGATTACCAATTATGGTTTTCCATTGCCTTTACCACAAGCCATAAACTTGCGGGCTAGCCACTCTTCACTTTTTAAGATATGGTGAATGAATACCATACAATTTTGGGCAAATTGCAAGCCGTCAGCGGTTTGAGATATCTTTACCAAGAGCCGTTTGCTCTGGATTAGCCAATCCTTTTGTTTATTAGACAAGGCGGATGATAACCAATTGAGTAAGTGTAGAACACTTACTCCAAAAAAAATTGGCCAAAACGGGGAATTAGGCGGTATAATTACATGATAAAATTCGTGAGAATTCCCCCACACTTAGAAATGAATATTGCCCTCAATATTCAAAGTACTGCAGCTTTGCGAAACAAAGAACGTGAAAGGGAAATACTACGGCCATTATTTAGAAAGATGATTTTTTATTTTTTATTTATTATTTTTTTTTAGAAGACTTATATACACAACATGTGGGCATCACCCCACACTTAGGTGGTAGAAAGGGTGAGAAGTCGAAATATGGGTGAAAACCCATATGGTGTGTGCTCTTGTTTTGATTTCCAGTCGCTAGCTTGACTCGACCCAATTCATTGGTTCATGGGAAGCAAAGTGGAAGAAACAATCTCCATCGGACTTTCATTCAAGATGTTTGGACAAACATTTGAAGCACGTGAAAGTTCCACACCGATGAGATATACATAGAACCGCTCAAAATGATAAATGAAAATGCCGGGTCAAAGATAGTGTCTTCATTCCGAAGGAGTGAAGATGAAGGGAAATCACAAGATATTTGAGGAAAGGAAGAAAGGTCTTGATAACAATCAAGATCCATTCTTCATCCTCAAATGTAGGCATATCGGGAGGAAGGGTGAGGGTAGTATTATCAATAAGCAAACTCGTATGATAGAGTACACCTTCCTCCAAGCTAATATCATCCTCAAGATCAAAATAGAAATGATCATGTTCCGGAGGAGATATGTCATGAGAGAGTTCACCGGAGAACTCTTCATGAAGAGAATCATTCACATGAAGTGAAGTTGTGAACTCTTGTTCCATAGTAGGCTCATCACTATCCTCAATCTGAGTATCAAAGAGTGGATTCTCAGAAATTGAAGTGAATTCAGAATCGAATTCAAATAGAGGATTGGTGAAAGTAGCTTTGAGCGTTTCGGGAACAAAGTGATCAACATTCTCTATTGGACCGTTAGGATAAGAAGTGAGTGAGCGATCATTGATGTGAGTGAGTTCATCGGTGAACTCCTCAAGAGGGTCGACCGTGGGAGTGATGCCTCAACATACTCGATGCTTCCAAAGGAGCACAATCGTCGCTAAAATCGGAGAAAGTTTCAAATAATCATTTGAACACTCAAGAGGGAAAGAGAATCACACATATGATCGAAGTTCCTATAACTCTCTCGGGATTGGGACAAGGTTCTCAACACTAGACTTTATGAATTCGTCCGATTCCTTTTCGAGAACAGTGTCAAGATGCTCGTCCCCATGTTCGAGAGTGAGTAGGAGCTTGGTGTGATAGCGATTGTTTGAGATGGAATCTCAAGCTGGGGATATCAACCGATCGAGGGAGTTGAGAAATATTATCTATAAAAGGATAAAACTCTCCTCGTCATCATCATAAAGAGTGCCTTAAGAAATTGGGAGCATGCCCAGAGCCGCATGCTCTAGGACTAATAATTCTTCCCTAGATTGGCGGGCCTCTCGCTCTTGACTAGCAATTCTCCCATGGTCTTTTCACCACTCACTTGATTCTTAAAGTTACTAATCATATCATCAAGTGTTTTCATTGCGGTTTCAAAATCACAGGAGATTTCTTGAGACAACGGCTCGGTGGAGTTTGAACCGTATGGTCTTTGTGGAGGTTGGAAATTGTAAGAGTCATGATTGTTACAAGGAAATGGGTTCCTATTTGACAATCGAGTGAAATGGGGACCTCCACAGTACTCACAACAATAAAACTGTTGAGTGCGGACCGGTGAATCATATGGATTTTGGTCATAACCAAAGTTACGAGCATCACCGGAAAACTGTTCATAGACAAACGTGTTTCAGTTGACACTCAAATCCTTGGTGAGGACCTCCACAAAACTCACAATGAGATATGTTGATTATATGAAGATAGGTCGGGCTGTGGTGGGTAATTGGAAAAGTTCGAGGGGTCGTTAAATGAGTTCGGATTAGGATCATAATCAAATGAATTCCTCGAACCACAAAACAAACAACTCCCGTTATGGATATCATTACCACATTGTACACAAGTACACCAACGACAGGGTGAACCAAAGAGAGGCTCACCACAACCGACACAAGGAATAAACGATTGCATTTGAGAGTTATGAAAAGGAATCGGTTTATTCAATGAATCAACAAAACCAACATGGTGATCCGAATGATTATCAAGTCTCAAAGAACATTCAGAAAAATCAGGAGGTGGGACAAGTGGTGTGCTCTGAGAGCTAGCAATTTCCACCACTTCCGCTATGGTCTCCGGTTCTTGAATGGGTTCATCGGGTTGTGGCGGATGGTCGGAAAAACTTGGAGAATCGTCGAGAGAGTTATCAGATAATTTGCACCAATAACAATATTTGCTTGCACCTATCCTTCCACATTGCTTGCATAAACAATCCGGATTCTGACAACGGAGTTGATCCTCTTCCATACGGCTTTTGCAGTGGAAACAACGAGGATAATCGATCATTGCCATGAGAATTAAACATGTAGAGGTTAAAGAAATAGAATTAAGCGGTTTTGAGGTTAAAGAAGAGTAGAATCAAACAGTGCGAGGGGTAAGAGAAATAGAATCATACGGATAAGAGGAATGAGAAGAGTATTTTGTATTTTGGATAAGAAAATATAAACATATCTGAGATGGATGGTATGAACAAAGAGTGAATATCCAAATCACTAATCTGCTAGACGGAAGATAATCGGCCTGACTCCCGGCGTGGCGCCAAAATTTGATGCGCTCGAGCAGTCAAGTTTTATCACTCAAGTCGCCACTTGTGAATGGCGGACCGTAACAAACTTAAAACGGCTCGAGGCGAACTCAATGAAGATCTGAGGAGTATAGTGTTTCCCGGTCGTTATGTCCCAAATGAGCTATGCAATGGATTATCAAGCGTAAAGTGATCGAGAAATTTGAGCGAAAAAGGATTTGAATAGGATTATAACTACGAAAAAGCCAACAAATTACAACGGCTTAAATGCAAATTAAAGGAAATTAAAAGATAAAACTATTAAATAAACGCTATCACTATATTTAAAATGATTTTTTGTTTTTATGTTTTTATAAAACTTAATTAAAAACTACGTAGCGTACAATAGAAAAAGTGAAACTTACACAATATTAACCCTAAAAATATGAAAATGATGTTTTCACAATCCTAATGTTAAAAGAAAATTTATAGAAAAAGAAAATTATTTTTACAACTAATTATCTAATTATTATTAATTAAAAACTATTTTTAACTAATTAATAATAGCCTAAAATACAAGAAAATAGGAAATAAAGCTAGAAAAATAAAATTATGACTTGGAAAAATCTAAAATAACAAAATAGAATTTTCAAAACTATTTTTGTATTTTTCTGATTATTTTTCTATTTTCTAGGAATTTAATACTATTTAAATCTAATTTAAATTGTGAAAATACCAAATACAAAGAGAAAAATAAGGAAAAATATTTTTTATGATTTTTATATTTTTCTTAAACTGAGAAAATTGAAAAATTATTTTTTGGAACTTTTTCTTAATTAATTGCAATTAAAGCTATTTTAAAATGATTAAAAGCTGCTTTTATTTAAGAAAAATACCAAACAAAGTGTCTAAAAATTATGAAAATTCAGAAATCCTAAAATAATATTCTGAAGCTATAAAAATATAAAAACAAGGGCTTATGTGGAAGAATATAGAGCTGATGTGTAATCGAAATCTAAATAAGACTTAGAAATAAGCAAATAAGCACTATACTACACCAATCCAATACGAAGCTAGATAAAACTGAAAATACTCTAAGGCAACTATTAGCAACTACTCCTAACTGCTAAAGATCGGTTTACCAATGATTAAGCCAAGCGTAACTCAAGCGAATAAGCAATCGACTCTCTTGTTTAGCGGTTGTGCGAGCTTATCCAATAAGCTATAGTGAAAACAAAAGTAAGGTTCTCAAGACAACCAACTAGAGATTGCATATCCAAAGTTTCAGCTAATAAGGACTAGTATTGAAGACATTAGAGATCAAAACAAAATGGTATAAATGGAGCAGATTGGTGATGCGGAAAGCAGATAAGCGGTACCTACTTTAAGCTCATCAGAATCGCTAATCGAGAAGCTTTAGTGAAAAACAGAAATGCAGTCCTCAAGACCACCTAGCAGACTATGACTAAACCAAAAATGAGACCATGAAAAGCTGAATTAAACCTTGTGCATTTGCTGCAAGTTCTGCACAAAATGGCTTTTTGACAAAGTTTGACTTTTAAAAACAGTTAAGAGATTTGACTAAAATGAGATTTAAAATCAAATGATTGACTGATTAAGCTTAGAATGGATGAAATAAAACTATAACAAGCTGGTTTTACTGATTTTGAACCTATATGTAAAAGTTTTACTACTGATTTTCAACAAACATGAAATCAAGGGCAGTCATTTGTGATTTTGACTTAAAGCTCAAATGACAGCAAACCAAGGACAGATATGACAATAATAGACTATAACAAGACCCAAACAACTGAACTACTCCATTATTATAACCTCTAAAACAGTTTAAACAAGCAATCCAAACACCCCTGATATGTAATTAAAACTATCCAACTGCATCACTAGCTTATGCCAATGATCAAACTAAGCTTGAATGACTTAATTACAGCTAAATGAACACATTTGAACATGCTATGACTACAAACACAAGTACAAGCAGAAATGGAAACTGATATGAAAATGAAACTGAGAAATCTTACTCTCATGAGTCCAGCTAGTGTTGCAGGCCAAAACCAAACCCAAACCTAAACTAACCTAATCTATTTTAACCCAAATCCATGCTCGACATTACATAAATCCAAATCCAACATCGCTAACCAAAATTTCCTCTTGGTTGACTTTTGTTGACCATTTTGAAATTTTGAATTACAACCCATGAAACTTCACCAATTCTCATTATTGACCAAATACAAGCTTAAACCAACAACTTAAAACACTTTCATCAAACCGAAATCGTAAATTGATAATCTGAGGTTTTGGCGGAAAATCGAACAAGCACAAACCGAATTTAACTCTGGAAATCGATGAATTGATATTTAAATATCTTGTTTATTACATAAGAACTTGAAACCCAACTAAAAGATTACATTAAAAATGAGAACGACTAAACATAAAATTAAAGATTTGGTCTAAAAGCAGTGACACCTCCTTCTTCTCTCCTCTCTCTTATAAGCTTCATTAGGGTTTCTTAACTCAATCTCGCCATTGATTTGGTTTATTTGATCTCCACCTTTGATTTCCCATTTGGCGCCAAAACTTGTGCACGTGGTTATTTGTGATTTGGGACGGGGAAAGATATGACCCGTGTTTTGGAGGCTTGTGTTTGGAGGGTAGGAGTAGTTGTGATGATGGGGTGGAGTATTGCAGTGCTGAGTGTTGCGAGATGGAAATGGTGTCTCGTGACTTTGGAGGAAGGGTGGAGTCAAAGGATTTGACCGGATATTAATAATAGGGAGGGTCAAGGTAGGGGTCCAAAAGGCTTAGAATGGCGGGGTCAAATGCATTTTGACAAGGCGAGGTGCAAAAGGTTTTAATAATACAAGGACTTGTTATGCAATTTTCTGAAAATCAAGGACCAATCCTGCCAATTCTGAAAAGTTGATCCAAGGGTTAAAAGTGACAAGTTTCAATAATGCAAGGACTAAACTTGACATTTTCAAAATTCCAGGGACTAATTTTGCCAATTTTTAAACTTAGAGGACCAAACTTGTAATTTTCTCAAACTTTTGATATTTTTCACCAAAGGACTAAATTTGACAACTTATGATTTAAAAGGACCTTTGGTGACTTTTCTTTGAAATTAGGACTCGGGGACTATTTTGACAATTTTAGAAACTTGGGGACCTGAAAGCGCCAATTATGCAAACTTTGCTCATTTTCATCGATTTTAAACATTTTGCATCCGAAACATATAAAATGCAATTTTGGAATATTTTCGATATTTTGATGCATTTCGAGCATTTTAGGCGTTTTGCGGTCAGATTGACCCAAAATGATGAGTATTTACACACTCATCACTTCCATCCACATTGCTATCCGAGTGACCAAAGCGGTGAAACCTTTGAAGTTCTGCCTCCTTACGATCTGCGATAAGAAGAGTATCTTGTCTCATCACCGACTTTCTGTCTTTGCATTCTCTAGAAAAGTGACCCATCATTGGCATGTGAAGCATTTAACCTTCCTCTTGTCAAACCTTGTTGGATCTCGTCCTTTGAATCCAAACCTTACGCGACTTTGCGCTCAAAGTTCTTGATATCCATGGAAAGCATGGCCACCGCCACCTCGACTTCATCTCTTCCATCTCAATCGGGTCCACTGATCAAAATCCTCATAAGCGGATCCTGCCGAGGGTCATAATCGACAAAGAAGGATCCAAGAACATCTTCCATAATGTTACTCGATTTAGAGTGAGAACTTGATGAAGGAGCGACATAAGATGTTGATGAATATGGGCTTGGACCATAACTTGTCTTTGGAGTAGAGGCTCCAACGAATGCGATGTGACTAGCGAAGAAGATGATCTAAAGGGCTTTTTACATCATGTTCAAGAGCTTTAAGTTTGTGGTACTGACTCATCAAACGTAATCATGTCCAAACCCCTTTAGCTTTTAAAGCTATGCTTACGTAGCAGGGATGGAGGTAAAGACCTCGAAACTTAGAGTTACAATCATCATTATCGGCTTTGCTGCAATGATTCAATGACTTAAAATCTTGTGAAACTTGTCATAGCCCTTGTGTATTCCTTCTCTTGAGATTTGAAAGTCCTGGCTGTTGTCTCGGCATGGACTTCTTGATCTCCTAGACTCCTCATTCCCACCGAACTTTGCCTTAATTGCTAACCATATATCCTTAGCATCTTGCATGAAGTGAAAATCACTCAGTGATCCTCGGGAATAGCTTGTAGAAGAATGGTTCGACCTTGGTTTCTCTCGAACCGCCAAGAACTCTTCAAGATGATTTGGGGAACATTCATCATCTTACCGTAGCATCCGTGGTAGTTCTCTTCAAACTGTTTCCTTCAAGACTATCTCCCATAGATTCCAATCAATGTTGGAGATCCGGTTATGCATCTTCATCGCCCAAAGATCATATTCCTCCCTTTTAAGGTAAGGAAACTTAGCATTGCTATTAGAGACTTAGTTGTTGCGGATGGGTGGAGTTTTGGTTGTTGGTGATTTCGGTATCAACATCCGAACCGAGCATGATGATTTTGTTATGGTTGTATGGGTGTTCGAGAAAAACTTGTCCTTAGTATCGTAGAGACTCTCACGAGGCTCGATACCACTTGTTGAAACAAATGACCTTGATAGATCTTGAGCTCGTGGATCGTTATATATGCCTATGTAATCACAAGCACAATAAAGACAATCTCTACTACTTATATTTATCAGTGAATATAAACACAAGTAACAAATAACTAAGAACTCGTGATCCTCTATGGATCTTTATATTAACTAAAAGCGAGTTTTTCAATCGGTACATAACTCATTCTAATGTGTTCCTTTTATAGACAAGGAACCCTAAACAATATCGCTAAACCGTTTCCCAAGAAACGTATAATCATAAAACTAAATAAGATATACACAATCACTTCCTAATAAAGCTCATGTATATCCACACTAAATAAACTAAACACGGAATAAACACTTCCATGAAAGGACTAATAACTATTATACTTGATGATTATGTCTTGGTGAGAATCCACTCTTCTTCAAGAGAAACACTTGGCGATAATGTCGGCATAATCCAAACTTCACATAATTCCCAACAATACAGTATTAAGATCCAATTCAGTTTTACGTATTTAATCGAATAATATTACTTTGGGTTGTCTCGATTTCCTTATATGTATATCTTGGCTAGCACAAACTTTGCAATTGGCTCGAGCTAAAATGGTAATTGCCTAACAATTATATTAATGTTTTGCTATTTCAATGGAATAGCGTTACTTGGTATTGTTAATAGCTGATGTGAAAATTTTATGGTATCGTTGAATTTAGGTATTATAATGGTTTTGCAAAAAAAGGTAAAAGAAAAGATGGTATATTATAATTTGTTTATGTAGCATCTTGCGTTCTTTAATAGCGAAACTAATTACTAAATTACATTTTAGGTCGTGTTGATGCAAAAGATTTGAGCAGTTTAAATAGCGGATGCACATCTATACAACAAGTTAGCGGTATTGTGTGCAGAAGCTATAATTAGCGCATAAAGGTTTGTCTTCTTTGCGTCTTGGCCGATAATTTAAGCCTTTAAAATGGTTTTATCTTGCGGTAGCGTTTATTATATAGAGACACAGTCTTGCGAGCATTGTTTGTTGCTGACGACGCTATTGTATGCTTGAATTTTAGCCTTCTACGAATCTATAGGCAATGATGATAATATCTTGACCAACGTATACATTTCCTTGGCTCGCATCGTAGCAGGCGATCACATTGAATGTGTGACCGCACCATGTTGGTTACTGGTATCGCTATTGTATACATATATCTGAGCAGCATTCGTTATTATTATTCATGTGGGGTTATTGGAAATGCCCATACCTTTGCAGTCGGTAGCACTAGATTCTTATCCAACTGAATTGTCGTGTCACTGATTGGGATCTTTCCACCCGGTAGAATATTGCAAGCTTTATTTGCTAATATTGATATGAGATGTTTAAGATATTGCCCTGTTCTAATTCACCCCTCGAAATCCTTTCATTCTCACAATGGTCTAGCAATAAGGCTGGTGCAGCCCTTTGCACAACAACTGTTGAAATAGCAAAAGGAATTCAATGGGGCGAGTAGACGGGTCTCGCTATCCTAAACATCATGTCTCAACATTAGCGATTGACGATTGAAATGTACTCCCGGTGGAAAGACTCCACTCGGTGACGCAACAATATTCGGTGTAACGTTGTATGCACGAAGTTATAATTGATGCACACAAGTTATAATTCATGCACAGAAGGTTTGTCTTCTTAGCGCATTGATTGCACACAACTACCATGTATGTATTCCTCTATCAGTACGTTGTAATTCTAATATTGTGATAATAGTACTTGGAACGCCACTATCCTCATATTGTATATGTGTTTGCATCACCTTCCAGAATCATGGATAGTTGCATATTTGTAACTAAGGTTTGTATGGGATTGCCCATATATGCGTGGTCGAATGAGTTACATCTTACGGAACTAAATAGTCGTGTCATCGATTGGAATCTTTCCACTCGGTAGAATAGTGCAATCTTCATTTGCTAATATTGATACGGGATGTTTAAGATATTGCCGGTTCTCATCTTCCCTCGAATTCCTTCGTTGTGACAATGGTCTAGCAATACGTGCGGTGTAGACCTTTGCACAAAGACTCTTGACGACAAAAGGAATTTGAGGGGCGATTAAACGGGTCTCACTATCTTGAACATCGGCGTATCAACATCATCGGCGATGATTGAAGTATACTTCCGAGTGGAAAGATTCAACTCGATGACACAACGATATCTAAGTGCGGAATAAAAGGATCCTTCACGAGTACTACTTATTCGGGTACAAGCTTCATGACGGTGAAGATTCTTTCACCATGTCGATGGTGATAACCTCCTGAACATGCACGTAAGAAAGGGTTGGTAATAGATCACGCATCATCGTCTAATAAAGGTATGTTAATCTATCAATGGATTGTAATAAAAGTCTTGCATTATAAATATGAAAATATCCATATGTTGTTTTCCATTTAGAGCAAGATACCACTGCGACTTGCCTCATCTGCCACAATCATCTTTATTGCTATTTAAGGTACAAATGGAGTGATAGAAGTACATTTTAGCGTCTACATAAAATGTCGGTGACGGTGTTCGGCGTCATCGAATGGTCGGTTATGTATTTTTCTTGATTCTAGGGTCTACCTTTTGAAACTCACATGTCCTTCATTTATTGCGCCATGAAGAGTCTTTACTACCACCTCAAGATATACAAGCATGAGATAGCAAATGGTGTAGCTCGAGCTAATGACAAAAATAACAAGGCGGTGGCGAGGAACCAATAGAGCACGTAATTCCGCTAAGGTGGTTTGATGTAAAAACTCCATCATCTTTCAACCCAACCGTCAACCAACGGTCGCACAAATCATACGTGATATTCTTTCCTTTGCGGTTTTTTAGCATGCTTACGATATTCAGGTTTGGAAGTTTTTTCTTTTGGTTTGGCTAGGTCGTACGCAGCTTTGAATTGCAGATGTAGCCAATAGTGGCAACCCAACTTTCCAGCTTGAACGTTTCAATCAAGTCGTCATCTTAGCGAAAGCACTGAGTAAGCAAACCATGGCTTCTCAGGTTTTTAGACATCAAGATTATTTATTTACGATGTGTGTATGTTTAAAATATTGTTCCTACCGTTATTGAGGATCGTATACTTTTTGTTTAGTTGTTTATTAAATCATATTCAAATGCTTTATGTAACCATTTGAATAGCGATGATTGTCATGTATGTGAATGTGGTTGTGCAATTTTGGTTGTCCTCTTAATCTTTGGTTTGCGATAGAAGCATCACTATTTTGCGCTTTAGCAAAAGTTTTTGCATTCTTTTTCGACTACGTCAAGCGGTAACTTATACATAAAATTACAAGGTGCGGAAGTTTAAACACATACCGCATTTTGAAAGAAAGCCACGGAAAACCACCCCATAGCGAGGGGTCTTCTCGTTCTATTTCAATCGAACTTTTGCTATTTCACCTCCCAAACAATATTAATGTATTAGGCGATATGATGTTAGTTGGCCCAAGCCCATATGTAGGCTTGGTAGTTGGTACAGTCAGGTTTATTATTTTCACATTTTTTTTTTTTTTTTTTTTTTGAGCGGCATTATTTTCACATATGTAATACTAATATACACAGTAATAGTTGATGATTAATAGTGTTTATGTATGTCCATAACTGTTTGAAGTTTTTAAAAGATTACCTTAAGTTTTTAACACAAAAGAAAAAACAATAATAATACTTTAGCTGTAACACAAATAAGCCACCCCCAAACTAATAAATTGGTCCTCAAATAATCATAATCAGAATGTATCATCCTAACATCTATAACTTACTATTTGTCATTTCAAAAGAAAGTGGTCAGCTAATTTCTTTCAGAATTATTTGACACCCAATAAATATTGAAAAGCCCTCCAATCACAACTAGGACTATTGTTTTGGCAAACTACGTATCTGATGATTGATTCTTTAGGATAAAAACTCCAGTAGTCTCCCATGAGTCGCACCTAAAACTATTACAGTAATATATTTTGGCAAAATACATGCACAGAAGATTGATTCTGAAAGCTAAAAATGAGCTTTATGTGTGTTGTCAAAAAACATTTTTTTTATTCAAAAAAAGGTCATCTAATGCAGTTCAACGCCAATCTTCATTGCTAAGGTTAGGCTTTTGGATTCTCAATAGGTGTGAACAAGAAGTTGCCGGACATCATTGCTTCTTTATCTGCACATCCACAAAACATATTATTCATTTCGAATACACTAAGTTAAGCGTGTAAAATCATATCAAAATGATAAACAGGAAACCGAAGCTCAAGGTTAACATCAATTCAAATGCTGAGATTCCTACTTTAATGAAAAAAATAAAGGCGATGAAAAGAAAAACAGAGCTCACGGTTCGTTGTTGACCAGAATTATAATCTCTAAGAAGAACATGCTATCACTTAACTTCTAGCTTGTAAGAAAGTGAAGTTTTATTTTTTGGTTAGTTTCCGTTGTTGCTATACTTTCTGGCACATTAATAACAATGATTTGAATTTAGAAACATCGATTTTTTATTCCATGTTTCTTACTCCTTTTAAGAGCATCGTCAATGGGTCAAGCTTTTCCAAAACCTTTTTGTATTTATAAAAAGCTATTCTTTGCAAATACCTCTAATACAAACTAGTGGGTTACCCACGCAATGTGGCGGTTTCAGAAAGCAAGAAAGCAGTGGTGGTTAGCGGTAATATGGATGATGTGTTTATTGATGGTTGCTGGTGATAGCGAGAAGACAAGAATAACATCACTTTTTAGTGACACAAAATAGTTGATTACTGTTTTATCGTAATTT
This sequence comes from Chrysanthemum lavandulifolium, assembly GCA_022545495.1. Lineage (NCBI taxonomy): Eukaryota > Viridiplantae > Streptophyta > Magnoliopsida > Asterales > Asteraceae > Chrysanthemum > Chrysanthemum lavandulifolium. The sequence goes on from CM040239.1 coordinate 119,834,610, forward strand.
TGTTTCTATACGGTTTGAGCTCATCATCTCAAGTCATCATCTTTTTTCTCATCACATCAACAAGTCTTACTTTCATCATCCCGGAAGAACCGATTACTCATGAGTGACCCTTTTTATACTCACACATGACATACCGACAATTAAATTTGCATCAACAACTTTTGTAACTGATATATGATCATTGACATGTCTTTTATTAGTAGCTTCGTTACAAGTAAATTTGACCAATATAATTATTTTCAATGATATTAGATTTGCATATAAGATTATTGAAAATGACTTGAGTTCTACGATATTATGTGCATAAAGAATTGAACTACTTGAAATGGCTTCATACTGATGTACAATAAGCATTAACACCTGCACCTCTTAAAATTTTTACTTTTTATAGATGTATTATATCATAGCATTACTTTGGTGAGAGAGTGTCTTGGTGTTATTTTTCAAAGACCTGACGAGGCCAAGTCTTTAAAGAAAAACCCATCCCCTCCAATGGAATATTTGCTTAAAATTCTTTCAACTGGTCACTATTACTAACTTGTATATTATTAAAATAACTGACGTCGACCACTGCAGAGGGGATATTCCTAGATATCACTGCAACTAAATCCATATTAAGGAAAAATGTTGGATACCTGTTAATGACAAGCAAGTGCACTCTCGCCGAACATATCTTGTGAAAGCCTGCAATTGGTCGATTAATAAGATTTAATACATCAGTAATATTATTTTAGTGGGCTATCACTCGCTCAGTTACAAGTAGAAGAATCATATTAACTCTCATTATGTCAACTGTTATGACAAATTTGATGGACCGGGTGTGTTAGAAACAAAATTATGTGAAATCAAAGTTTGATTTCATACCCTCAAGGGCTTGAAAAATATATCCAAGAATGTTACATGTATTGTGTATTTCATGTTGCCAAAGGAGATACAAATAATCTCATTTGCATGTGATAAGACCAAAATAAACTGAACGTAAGAACTTACCAATACAGCCGGTAGTGCAGCAGCATCTAGCTTCGATGAACCATCTTCAGCGAAAACATTCCTACATGACACGTAAACATAATTAAAAAACAAAATCAAAGTGGAAAATGATAGTCGCTGGAACATAATAGTACATTGACTAATAACTCTTGTTTTGACATCTCAGTTCTAGAAGTGAAAACTCAATGCAGTTTCTCATACAATGTTATAAACTGTTTCTTTTTCGGTAAGCTTTCAATAAAAATTTATATCTTCTGCATTTGTAATAACTAAGAATTGAGGCCTGTTGGTAACTTTGTGTTTGGCATAAAGGTAACCCTCATCTGCCCATGACAAGGGGCATTTCAAATATTTGATCTAAACATTCACATGTATAGAAGCATGTGAATGCAAATTCAAAATGTGCAAAGAGCTTCCACAAAGCAAATGATGTCAAGTCTGTACATTGTATATCCACAACATGACAAGCAAAGATGGTTTCCGCTTGACAAAATAATCAGCTTGCACAATGCACTCAGTTTACAGATTAGCAACTTTTTTTATTACTATTGCTAAAAGGTTTATAGACAGATAGGTTACCCAACTTTCCAACTTTATTCGCCTAAGTTACCAAACCTTTTTTTTTTTTTTTTTTTTTTTTGTGCAAACTGGGCATTGGACTACACGGGGTTGACATTCAGGTTACTGAATTTGTAAAACACGACATTTAGGTTACTTAACTTACCTAAAAAAATGCACTCAGGTTACTTTGTTAACACTGAAAAATAGAGGTTGAATGCTTAACTAAAGTTCAGTAACTTAAGTGAACAAAATGAAAGTTTGGTAACTTAGGCGAATAAAGTTGGAAAGTTGGGTAACCTATCTGTCTATAAAACATTGCTAAAAACGTGAATCAGCTTGAAATATATTTTAGTAAGCATAAGCTCCATAATTGATAATTAATGTCATGTGCATAATTTTGGGTAAAATGGGTTACTAGAGCCAAGTTGAGCTAGCAAGTCACATGATTAGGTCAGCAACCAGCCAGAATCACCTTATCATATATGTAGCAGATCATAACTATCAGAATATAGACTTCAGCATACACTATATAATTGATTGACTTTTTTTTATTTTTTATTTTAGAATAACTATATAATTATATTAAGACTAACTACCCCAATTACCTATATTGCTCCTCATTAAATAACCTCAAGAGTATCTGCTTTATTCCATGCCAGACCAGTAAGTTCTCAACTCTTGCTATATAAGATCGATGACATTTTAGTACACCAGAGACGACTACAAATGAAACCGAGTCTGAAACTTAAACTCAATATCACCTAGTAAAGTTCACTAAATACATTGCTTTGTAAAGTGAAATTATTTGTCATTTTACAGGTTATTATCTTTCCTTACTACAAACAAGATCTTACCAGCGAGTGTAGCTCTCAAAGGCAGCTAAAGTGGTAAGGAACAGTAGCAAAGTGCAGTGTTCATGCCAACTATAAGACAAACCATGACTACCTAAGATCAGTAAATATCTAACAAACACGTGAAGAACCTAGTAAAACATAAAATGCTTCAGTGATGGATTTTGTAAACAGACTTACATGAATGAGTCGTGTTATTTCATTGAGACAGTAAACCGAGTATATGTATACAAGTTCAGATAATTTATACTAGAAAAGTAGGTGTTTAAGATTTGCATGCTAGTGACAGCCTATAACTTCTGTAAACATAGCCTAATAACACCCTAAACAGCATGTATTCTTTAATGTAACAGATGTCAAAGTGACCATCCCCTGATAAGATGCAAAATGGAGTACAATCCAAAAACCAACAAATATCGAGTTTCTTACTTCCATATTGCAGTTTGCAGATCATCAGGTTTGGATTCTGGAAGCATGGCGGTATCAAAAGCAACAATATTGCCATAGAATACTTTTTCCAACTCCCGCATCCATTTAGACAGCAGCAGATTAACCTGCGTTCCAATTAAAAAATTAATCATATTACTGAAATTTCAGTGATACATGTGTAGTAACAAGAAATAGACCATTTACATAAAGTCAAAATCCATGTAATTCCATGAGCCGGTGAGCTGTAGGTAACATACGAAAAGATACCCGGAACCCCACTGTCCCACAATATTTGAATTTATGGATTTTCCATATCAAATGTAACTATGTAAGATTACTCAGATTATTAATGTTCCACATTGAAATACCAGTTTATTATACTCCTACATCAATAGAAAACTACCAAAATGACTAATATGCAGTTGGTTCTGCCAAAATTCCCACCTCAACTTGAATTCTCAAGTACTAGATATATATGAACCCCTTCTTCCATTTTATGTTTGTTGTCTAAATTCATTAACACGCTAATAACATGTAATAGAATTTAGGTAGAATAGATAAGGTCTGATGCTTTCCTTAGTAATCAAGAGTAGCTTGTTGCAACTATTATGATGGACAGAAAGTATTCGAACAAGATCAACAATGAAAAAGTCAAGGAAATTAGTCACATCCGTTTTCATTCAATCATATACTTCCTAGTCAGACACAACGAACAGTCATGCTTGTGACAAGTTTAACAGCAAGAACATCTTTTTTTAAATAGCAAGACTATCAAATATCAGTCTTTTCTACCATCACGAGATCAATAAACAAGAGGAAATCATAACCAAAAAAAATAAAAATCAAACCAGACTACTTACCCCAGCTTTGGAAACTCTCGTCTCTAAATCATGATTGTAGATTTCATATACATATTGCCCCAATTCAATACCTTCCTGTCCTTCTGCTTTCAAGCGACGCAAACAAAGCCACATGTGTACTACAAGCATGGAGAAATTTGTTCTAAATGTTTTCTCCAAGCTAAAAACTGCATATCAAAGTAAAATAACCATTACTAAACAATAAACAAACAATAGTAGAAAATAACAAATAACTTAGGGATAGTTGGGACCATTGCTGCAGTTAGTTTATGGTATGTGAGATTGTACCCCCTCCATCAAATATATGCAATTGCCTAGGATACGCAAAATAAAGGCTCTTCTCAATAGCTACAAAAACAATGAATTTGGTCCACAAGATAATCTTCTGTTAACATTATAGTGGGCAGTGTCAATATTTGACTACAGTGATTTTCCTAGCAAAACTTTGCACTTATCTTGTAAGGAACAGTTCATCATATACTATACTATAAAGTCATTCACATTGGTCACCCGACACATACAGCTACTGTTAGCCTTACGTTGTTGGCATACAACGTGACACTATATGAAAACCAATTTTCAGCCACCAGGTAATAAGATAGCAAATATGATTCCTGTATAAACTATCCATCATTCCATCTAGATGGTGAAACATCAGTTTAATGCCGAATTCTAAACATGTCATATACAAGTTTAATTTTTGGAATGAAGTTTGTTGGAACAACAGGTGTGACATCCAAGGCCATATGCAAACAGCAGATTTAGGTATCAACGTAACTTAAGAAAACATTTGATCCTACAATTAATCATATTCATTTGAATGTTCAATTTCATGGATCTAACGCACATATAGATGTGCAGTTAGCTAATGAAAAGGTTTGATAAGGTCTACTTTGAACTATAATAGCGGACAACTTATTTTATTGCATATTTAAAAAAATATTCAATCTTACAAAGATGAGAATGATACCATCATAAATGGCAGGTTTATCAACTTGAGATACAACTCGCCGGTAAATAACATTGGCCTGACGTATAGATTTGCTCTGCTTGCTATAGAACAGCATCAATTTGAGGAGAAAATGTCGGAGACCCTCGTATGTAGGTTCTTCGATCCTCAGAGGAGATTCAGGAGGCAGTGTCAAAGAACAGGGCTTAGAGCGAAACAACTTATTAAGATTTACCTGCGGAAAGAAGTGCACCCTAATCATCACAAGTAAACATATGCAAATTTCCATAATGACATTACTTAGCTTTAAAAAAACATGTGGTGTTGATTACAAGTGACGTTACCATCGGTGGAAGCATATTACTAGTTTAATATCAAAATAAACTGATACTAAATTAATAAACATATTAGTCCCTTATCAACGTGCAATATCCCGAATTCAATAGGGGCTTTAATTATCAAAAGGAAAAGCCAAATTTCAATGTGTGTACTGCAGCAAGTTACCATAATCTTTATAATACTCGACACTGCTATCAAATCGATAAATTTACTTTCGGGGTGTTTGTCTAAGCTAACTTTCTGTGGCAATAAGCTTATTTTCAATAAGGAGCCTATGACCTACGATGAATAAGCTCGTAAGCTTTTATTGAGTGTTTAAATAAGCTTATGATAAATAAGGTGAAACAAGTATCTTATAGCCACAAATAAGGAGCTTATCTAACCCCTCATAAGCCTAAGCTTGTCTAAACACTTCAATGGGCTTAACTTCTTATCTAGTTTGGATTAGTTATATTGCTTAGGTTTACAAAAGCTTATAAGTTAACATTTTCAGCTTACAAGCTTATGGCTTATTTTAAGTCCACAAGTAAACCACTCTACTCAAGGGTGGCTTGATGGCAAAAGGTTTGTGACTCTCATCGCTAAAATTTGAGAGGTTTTGCAAACACCCCGGCGTGGCCGCCAACCTCCTGAAAAGGAAGTGCTTTACCCTGTTTGATTTTGAGTCTGTGTGGCGGAGGTACAAGCCCCATGGATTAGTGGGCCAAAGGAAGGAAACTATGGTTACCAAAAAAATTGAAATCATATCAGCTCATTTTACCTCTAATTTATCAAAAGATATCGGTTGTACGTGAGTAGCAGCAACCCTAGAAATGCTCATAAGCTCACTTTTTGGTCTTGCGAGCTTAACAACTTGAGCTTATGGCTTATTTCAGCTCATAGGCTCAAGTCGATAACCCCGTTAGCTGAAAATATGTGTTTGCTTAAGCTTATTTGTCTGCCTTATCAGCTTTTTGTAACTTTTGAGAAACTAATTAGCTCAATTTTTGGTTCTTATGGCTTATTTAACTTCATAAGCTCATACCCGCCTTTGGTGTATAGGGTGTTTGTCCAAGCTTATAAGCTTATTTTCATAAACCCATTTTTCGGGCTTATTTTGAAGCTGGTAAATTTCAAAGAAGCCAAAAAGAGCTTATAAAACATAAGTCAAAACCGCATAAGCTCGTTAGCCCAAAAGTAAGCTTAAACAAACACCTAAACAACCAAAGTCGGCAAACAAGGTAATGCAAACACCCCCCTAATCAGCTACACAATTAGTTCCTAAAAAACAATATAAAACATAAAAATAAACAGATCAAATAAATAAGTCACCTCTGATTTATCAGAGACCGGCGGCACGTGAGCAGTAGCAACCCTAGAAATGCTCCTTAAAACAAACAAATCCTTATTGTTATAAACAATATTTGATGATTTATTATGAGTTTGTTTGTATATATTAGCTATGGTTCTGCTCCATCGATGCATCATTCAGCAAAACCTAATAGATATAAAAACAACAATTTGAAATGAAACTGGAAGAAAATGGTACAGTTAAATAAATAGTTAAATACTTATGGAGAATAAAGGCATTACGTGTAGTGTTGTGTAGGCGTAGCTGTTGTCAAATGGGGATTTTGCCACAAGTTTTGTGAAGAGCTCTTAAACTTTGAAAGTAAATTGATTCAACTAATGAAGGATTCTACGTTTAAGACTATTTTTTTTTTTTTTTCGATTAAATGTTTTTCATTTTAAATTGTTTTTATTTAGCATCTTTCAAATACTTTATAACGTAGTGGATATATATTTTTCAAAAGTAGACATCTAAATTATTAGTAGCGTAAATAGTTAGCATTTTTAATTTTTACATTTTAGCATTAAATTGGTGCTTATAATTTTAGTGAGCTTTTTTTATAAACAACTCTATTAAAAGAGGTGAGATCCCCAGCACACGCACATTCTTTAAAGAACAAAAGAGCACATCCTAACCATCCATTTCACTTTCATCCTACGGCGCAGATCAAGATCCAATTAAAACAGCGGGGGCAAAAATGTAAAAATACAAAAGCATAAAACATCTTATCCCCACCTGTTTCATTCACGCTGTAATAAAAAAAAAAAATTTATCACTCTCATACAGTACACACACAAACAAAGTCTTCAATCCTCTACATTATTCAACCTACTTTCTCTCTCATAAAAGCTCACAGATCAAGATCCGGTTTCTCTCTCATCACAAAAAACCGTCGCCGTCCTTCGTTTTACTTACCGGAGATAATATTTCCACTTTCTTCTTGGTTTTTTCTTCAACCTTTTGCCTGAGTTTGACCGGGTCAACCATTTCGATCACTGTTAGCTTGTTTAACTCAGTGTCACCAATCCTTATAGATTCAACACCTAAAAGAAGTCACAAACGAATCACATGTAATTCTTTGGTGGATCACATGTGATTCTCTTTAAAAATTTAAATTATACACCATTTATTAGTTTTGAGATTCTTTTACAGCAATTACATGTGATTTATATAAAATCTCGTAGGAAAACAAAACATGTGATTTTTTACCTGTCTAAGTAAGTAAGATATCACTCGTAGGAAAACAAACATGTGATTTGTACCAAAAAGAAAAAATATGTGTTATCAAATCAAGTATAAATCACATGTGGATCATGTGCAAATCACATGAGATTTGTGTATAAATCACATGTGATTCATGTGTAAACAACATGTGATTTACCTAAAAAATAATTTATTTGCGGTAAATCACATGTGATTTGTTGTAAATCACATGTGATTTAAGGTAAAATCACATGTGATCCACTAAAGAATCACATGAGATTTTTTTGTACAAATCACATGTGATTAGTGTAAAGGAATCTCGGAACTAATAAGGAGTACATACTTGAAATTTTTATGAGAGAATCACGTGATCCACAAAAGCATCACATGAGATTTTTGTACAAATCACATGTGATTGTTGTAGAAAAATCTTAAAACTAATAAAGAGTGTATACTAAATTTTTATAAGAGAATCACACGTGATTCACCAAAAAATCACATTGAGATTTTGTAGAAATCATAAGTAATTGTTATAAAAAAATCTCAAAACTAATAAAAAGTGTATACTTTAATATTAAGTGATATACAGTCAACTCTTTAGTTTACTTTTTTTTATAGTGTCAGAAGTATAGAATGATAGGGGGAAAAAAAGTACACAACTCATTTTAAAAAATAAACCATAAACCAAATCTTTACTAATTGAGACTTCCCAGTGAATATAACCTCTCTTTACTTTAATTTACTTCCCATAAAGAGAGAAAAGTCAGACACTTGATTGTACTTGACTATTTTTTATATCATTTCACTTTGTCAATTCATTTCATATCGTAACAAACCAAAAAGAGAAAAAACTCTCATCCTCTTCCTTCATTCTTTCATGTTCTTACGAAATATTTACCCAGTGTTGAGACCACATTCAAGAAAACGTACTACTTCAAAGTTCAAAGTGACTATAACTTCAAAGTTCAAAGGTACAACTCGAAACCAAAAGCGTACCTGACTGAGACCACATTCGCCACTCCCACGTACACGTCTCATTCACAACCTCACACTCATTCCGTCAACATTGTTATCTTCTAACTAATGAAATGTTGCTTATGCTACTGATCCACCGCTTCTGAGATCCGTCACCCCGCCCGCACTTCCCACACACATACAATCATCGGTTTAAATGAAATAGAACTCGTCGGAAAAATAGAAGTTCTTTGGAGTATCTGGCGGTTGGTGGTGGAAGTTGTCGTTGTGGTCTACCGATGTCCATAGATTAGTGAATTGGTGGTAGATAAGTTTATGAGTGTGTGTGGATGAGTGGGTGAGAGATGAAAGATGAGTGTGTGGAAGAGTAAATGAGACGTCGATATGTAAGTAAATGAGGTGAGTAAAATTACAACAACGCCCTTATGTTAATTTAGAAATGAATGCGGATGTAATCTGTGTCGTAGGATGAAAGATACATCAACGGCTCAGATGGAGCGGTTTGATCTTTGGATATTATTGGTTCTGTAATGAACTTTTGTCTCTATTAAAATATATCATTATTGAAGGAGGTTACTATATGGTTTAAATGGGACTTAAATTTTTAAATTTTACATTAAATTTCTAACTTTCCTTTTATAGTAATGTTTTTTGTCTTAAAATTTTAAGACATCCTATTATAGGAAGTCCAAAATGCTTTATAATGTAGTTATAGATATAGATAATGTAAGAGGGGTGTTTGGTTCCTTGTAATTTGGCGTATTCATTAGGTAGCCTATTTGTTTTATGCAGTGTTTTTGGTTTGCGTTGTAATTGTAATTCAGTTATTTTAATTACTTCAAGTGAAAAAGTCAGATTACATAAAGAAGTTTGATTACAAGTTTTGAATTACGTTATAATGTAGAATTTTTACTTAAAAGGCTCGGTCTTTATAAAATATTATTATTATTAACATTATAAAATAATTTATTATTATTATTATCATTATTATTATTATTATTATTAGAAATTCATAGTATTTATAAAAAAATAAGTGGGAAGCCGAGATACTATTTGGGCTCTCACTCCTTTAGTTATAACAAAGTTAATCCTACTAAATATATGAATAGCAACACGTGCACCAATGTCTTGAGTTAGAGAGAACTTTCGAATCCGCTTCAGTAAAATCACCGCATTTTTACTCAAGTTCCCCAAAAGAAGAGAATAAGAAAGGGAGAAACCCATATCCAATATTTTGCCCACTTAGCCTCATACTTGACGCGTTTACGTTGTGCGACCTCAATCACCGTACAACCAGATACAAAATCACCAGGTTGCATCAAGGGCGATGACCCTGTCAGATCGACACATACATCCAGCCCTCTGTCCCACGAGTAGAACAATATATCGTCTAGACGTAAGGGTCCGTCTCTTTCTCCACTAAGCCTGATATCAACTGATAGAAACACACATGAGACCTTGATAGATCTTAAGCACTCGGAGATCGTTAGTGTTGCCAATGTAATCACAAGCAAACTAATAGAAGATCTCTACAACTCGTATTGTAGCGGAAAGTAAATACAAGTTACAATAACTAAGAACACTTTTGATCCTCTATGGATCTTTGATTATAGAAACTCTATGTTTGGGATGTTATACAAGACTTGAAATACTTGAGAAAAACTTATCTATTACAAACTAACATGGTTTCTTATATAGGCAAGAAACCCTAAAGGGCGTTGACAATTTACGCTTCTACTATTAACATAGACTAAGCATGCATCTAGACAAGCATGCAACTAATCATATTGTTTTGTTAATCATCGTGTTTATTCGATTGAGCTCTCGAAGCAGCGCCAACCTATCTTTAATCTGGTGACTTTTACTCTATCTTGAGCTTTATCTCTCCTACGTGGTTCGCACTTTCGTGACAACACGATATACGCTTTTAACATTTCTGTGAAGTATAACCCGGCGAAATCCATTCTTCTTCTAAGAAATCTCTTGACGAAGCTTGGCGAATCGATGGTTATGCTTGGCGAGAATCGGTGGTTACCTTAATTCCCAACAATCCTCCCTAAACCGGAATTTGACTAGGTTAAGTTCGGTTTCCTTGATAGATCGATAATCTTTGTTGAGGATTGTACCGAGAGAGCGAATAACTTCGGGCAAGATCCTTCCCATATCTTAAACACTTGAGCTATGGATGGCGAATCTTGAGGATCGGCAACAAAGATTCGGAAGAAGAACATCTCTATGATGGTGAACTGTAGCACGGATCTTTGCGACAACATATGACACCATGTACATCAAAACATATAAGTTCAATACTATTCTCATCACTTCCGGTGTGTTAACTCCTGTGAGAGGTGAATCATTGAAATTAATGGATTTGATGTCTCTTTACCAATAGCCATTACTCTTGGAGTAGCCACATGTTTGAGTTCGAAAACTATGGTACATTGATAACCATCGATTTATTGGCAAACCAAAGACCATATAAGCGGTTTGTCTTGTCTTTACATAGCCGTTTGCTCGGGACTAGTCAATTCTTAGAATTGGTGAATTGAGAACCAAATATGGATTCGATTGCCTTTACCACATGCCATATACATGTGGGCTAGCCAATTCTTGGATTCCAAACGAGAATAGACCATGGTGAATTGATGACCATACAACCCTCGGCGATTAAGCATGGGTGGTTGCGAGACCCTATGATTTTGAGCAAACCATTACGACTATCAACATTTGTTGTGTCTTTACCAAAGTCAGTACCCTTTGGACTAGCCAACTCTTTGACATACACAAGGTACATCGGTGAGTTAAAGACCATTAGAATTAGACAACAAACAAACACGCATAAAAGTTAGTGTTTTTTTTTTTTTTTTTTTTTTTTTTTTAACTAAGATTTTATAAAACTGAAAAAGCTTAATAACAGGTTGAAAAGGAAAATCAAAAACCTAATTGTTATTAAATAAATGCTATCACTATTTTTAAAATGATGTTTTTGTGAGTTTTCTTTTTATGAAAGTCTTTTATTTCTAAAAAATTTAGACAAAATTAGACAAATAACATAAATAATGCAGACTAAAATGAACATAACAAAATAGTGCAGAGAGTACCAAGTGTCCTGATATGGATGAGGAAGAGGCCTATTGCAGTAATTGGAGTTGAGTTTTGATCAATCCCACCAGTGCTAAAGCAGAGTGCCTTTCATTTCCCACTGGATCTGGAGGAATTTCCAATTTCTGACTCAGCATCTTTTCCATAAGTCTTTTAGGCAAAGGATACTTTCTTTCAGATAGCATGCAAACAGTGATTCCACCCTTAGTCTCAAGTACGTGCACACGAGGGAGAGGATAGAATCTCCAGGATGTAAGCTTCCACCGATGTGAGTTTTCCCAAATGGAAGATGCTTTGCTATTGGGAATGTGGGAGTTTAACAAGACTTGAAGATCTCCTGGCAGGAACATCCCAGAACCTTGAGGTTCCTTGTTGGAATAATGGGTGGTAACTTGAGTAAACAGAGAAATTAAGTCTGCCCTGTCAATCAAGTGTAGAATTTCCTTTAGAAAGGTGAATTCCATTGAAGTGGAGTCCCTTCGATGAATAACATTCATCTCTTCATTCTTTAATTTCCACTCTATCACCCCATCTGAGTCTCCATCAGGAAAATCAGCAGCAGATCCTTCTATAATGAAAGTAGAGTCATCAGCTTCAAGATCCAAAGGAGATATTTTAGCCATTCTCTTCTGCCTCCTCCCAGGCTGATAGATATCCCTAGAGGGAGCATTTTCATCTTCTGCATTGGTAGTAGGACTTGTATCGGTAGATGGAGACTTGGTTGGAGCACGAAGTGCTTTCATCCTGTGGAATATCCTTATCGCCCTTTCTGTTTTAGTTTCTGTGAGTTCAGCTTCCTTTACTCTGGAATCTTCCAGAGTATCAACAGATGCCACTGATGGGGTGGGAGGTGATGCTTCGGGTGCTTCAGGAGAAATGGAAGGTGGTTCAGCAGATTGACCCTTGGTAGCGAGAAAAGCGACTTGAAGTTGCTTGGCGGGAATGACTAAGTAGTCATCGTGGGTGGAGCATCATCTGACTTGAGTCTTTTGGCTTCATGAACAGCCTCATTCTCTGAAATCCTTTTTAAGTTGGTAGAATGTGTTGAAGATGATGATCTTTCCTGCATGATTCGGTTATATTTGCGATCTGAGGACATGATCGGGAAAAGCCTTGACTTGTTTCATTGTTAAGCGAGTTGTACATTGAGCATTGGTTTTCACCACCCTTCTTATTTCATCTTTAGTAGGAGGTTTGTCTTTGGCCTTCGAGCTTTGATGGCCCTCTTTTGTGCGATTGCTTCTTGCTTCCTTTGTCTTCCCCGAGCCATCATTCGCTCCACATAATTGTCACTGAGGAAATCTCCACCTAGTATCTTGTGAGCTAGAAGGTCTTGAAATGACTTCTTTGAGTTAGAATATCCCGATGTTCGTGAGCATCCGAACCCTCGGTTCATCTAATTCTTTTCTTCTCTCGGGAGTTAAAGATGAAAAATCCTCTGTTTCAAGTTGTTTAGCCAATGCTACACTTTCCTTTGACTTCTCAAACTCAGCCAATCTACTTGCTTGACCTAGTCTTTCCTCTTCACTCACCAGGTTAGGACCAAGCTCATCTTCAGTGATGACATTTTTCCCTTTATCATCAGGCTTCTTAACACACTCATCTTCAGATAAATCAACAACGGTCACTTCTGGTGCAATGCCCATGTCATCATGATCAGAAGAAACATCTTCCATTTGCACATCAGCAGATGTAGTCTTATCAGCACTTGGTTCTTTAGAAGCTTCAGAAGAAACCTTATGAAGATCAGATCTCTTTCTTCTGGTGTACAGAACAGGTTCCTTCTTCTTTGAGGAAGTAGCAGCTAAGGATGAAGGATCATTGAGAGAGACATCAGCCAATATCTCCAAATCCCCAAAATGAGGTTCTTCTTGTTCTTCATCGGAAAAGCACAAGTTTCCTTTGGAGCTCCCTTTGAGTTTGTCTTCTAAGTCCTTGACTTGATTCTGCAGATCTTCAATCTTACTTCCAAGAGAAGACTTGGTCTCTGCAAGTTCCTTTTCGGACTATTGACCTCGGTGACATACACATTGACAAGAGCATAGGCAGATGAGAGTGTAATGGGGTCCTCGGCTCCACCAATGGGTGCTTTGTGGTAAGGGGCTTCATTGGACCTATCGGAGGAAACATGGTCATGTTCAATGTGAGGAAGATCTTCATTGAGAGGATCCCTAGCGGGACTTGGTGTGGGTGGTCTATTAAGATCGACTCAACATGAGTAGCTAAAGTGGGTGGAGGGCTGGGACATGGTGGTTGGTGCGGAGCAACATGAATTGCTTCAGCAGTTGAAGATGGCCTCATCAATGTTAACCAATGGATTACCATCGGTAGCAATGGGTGAGGAAGGAGGATTATGAGTCACATTCTCCTCATCGGACCTCATTACCTTGGGGCAACATGGTCGCTAGCAGGGATGATGTTCCCCGAAAGTTGGTTCTCATTGTAGCAAAGCAGTTTAGCGATTAAAGCACCTATGGGATAGAAAGGCGGGTTTGAGTAGAGGTATCTAATATAATTTGTAAAAACCTTGGGTACATTAAAATTTTCCTTTAGTCTTTTGAATATTTTCAACCATGTTTTCGAAAATATACTTAGAAAATTGAAAGTTACCCTTGAGAAAGACACACAATACCATATCGGTTTGGTAGAAACGGTCCCATCCTCCGTCTTGTTGCTCATGCATTGAAGCAATGTGTGAACCAGGAACCTCCACTTCGGGCAAAGTTCCTTCTTTAGCCACATATCAGTTCTAGTACCACGATAGCCAATAGCCCTTAGCCCATTCAGCACATCTTCCTGATTAGAGTAAAATACTCCATCAGCATCTTCCAAGTGAAGCTTCCTCCTAATCAGGTCCTCTGTAACATTGTACTCTGCTTCATCAATCACAGCCCTAATCTCTGTCTCACTCCTCTTCTCAGCAGTTGCCCAAAATTGAGTAATCAGTGATTCATATATCTCATTTGGAGAATGAGTTAGAGCATAACGAATCTTGGACGTTTTCAGAAATTCTACCATTGGTTCGTACAATTCATATCCCTTGCCATTTCCCAGAAATGCAACTTTGTTGTGATCATATTTAAATTCAAGAGCCATGAGAAATATGAGTGTTTAGGGTTATGATTCTTGAAATGGTGAGTGTTTGTGGAAGTGGAATAGGAGGAATTTGTTTGTTCTTGTAGTCACCGGAAAATTTAGCTATTTTAAATCTTCATATTTATGAACTAGACTGTTTATCAAATTTATTTGATCTAAATTGAGCATTTTAGCATGTACAATTTCATCTTTTATTGCATAAAATTTATGCTTATCCGAGTAGTCTTATTTAATTATGCACGATCTTTCTTGATTCTAAATCGGTCTCACAAGAAATATTTTCTTGTCTTATGAGTCCTACGTGTACCAAACTAAAATAGAAGAAAACGCGAGAAATAAAAGCGAACCAATAAAAGTCTAAAATTTTATTATCGCGTCAGTTTAATTAAAACGTGTCCGAAAATATAGGCAGTATATTTTCACCGTTACGAATTATATCATTACGAATTGACTACGAAGTGCCAAAATACATCTAATACCTAAAATAATACACAACAAATAAATACTTACAATACCTATTAACAAATTACATATACACAAAATAAAATAAAAACCAACCACCCTTATCCCTTTTCCTCTCACCATCTGCATACATCTTCCTCTCGAAACCCACGCCCACAAACCTGCAACCTCCATCTTCGCCTCCCTCTTCTCCCTGCACACAGCTGCCATGTCCCCTTCAAAAGTAACTAAACCTCCAAACTCCTTCCCAACATCTTGAATAACTTCAATCCGAGAATAGGTGTCTCATCTTGGCTTATCCCATGAAGATATCGACAAAACCAAGGACCTTTTGTCCTCCTTGGACCACGATGAAAGCGAAGCGGGAGACCACGTGAAGGCCAAGTATCATTACCCAGAGAGGTCTTACTTCATCCCGCATTTGATTGACCAAGTCAAGCTACTCTTTTACTCCTTTAAATACCCCATCGGTCCACGGTGATACCACAACTCACAACTTAGAAATCAAAAGCTAGAGAGATCTGAGTGCTTGTGGTTTCTTGTGGATTCGATTAGTGGGATTGCTCCTACTCCTTGTTTGTTTACCGTTAGGCGCTCTCGTTTGTTGTAAGGTTTTCTTGGTTCCCATCTTAGTTTTAATGATTAATCCTTTTGTATTATTGAATTTGATTATTGAGTAATATTATTAGTTTTGATTTAAACTTGTCTTGGGTGAAAATGATGAAACCAAAGTCGACCCATAACGTCTAGGCAAAGTGATTTACATTTTGTGTTACTCGAATTATCTGTTGGAAAACCATTTTTTCCTTTTACGCTTTTGATTCATGTGTGGGCAAATGGTATGAATAAGTGTAAAAATTATGGGTTATTGTCATATGAAATGGTAAAAGGAAATAATGCTTATAACTTGGCTTAAGATCGTTAAGATTCGAATATGCGTGGTTTTGAGTCGAGTCGAAACTCAACGTGGTTCGACCCACGATGGTTGGTTTTGATAGTCTCAACTTTACTCCTTCCTCCCAATGCGTTTCCTTTTGGCTTGATGTACTCGTGTCGTTGTTATAATTGTTTTGTGGAAAGAACCTAAAAGAAAACATCATACTTGGATTGGCTATCCTTTTCGACTAAATTCTTTAACCCACTAGAAGCCTTAATCGACTAGCTTTCCCCTCGTTTAATTGTTGATGTACTCGACGTACCATCTTGCTTACCACCGCGGCCTATTCGTGTTTTATTAGTTGTGATGAGCCGGTTAAGGTGGTATTTTAAACCGGACTTTCAGCCCCTATCGGTGCGTTTGGCAATCGATTTCCGGCTCACATGGGCGCTTTTGTTCCTTGTTTTCTACACCATGTAGGTGTGTTTGTTTGCTACGATTCAGCCCCAGCGGGTGTTTGTTCGCTTATTTTCAGCCACCCAAAGGGTGTTTAATTCTTGCCCAGCCACCCAAAGGGGTGTTTAGGCTGCTGCAAATTCAGTCCCCAAGCAGGTGCGTTCTTTGGACCAAACAAGGTGCGTTGCTACGGTTTTCGGCACCGATTAGGTGCGCTTGGTTTGATATTACGGTTCAACAACGACTCGGAAAGGGTGTTTGTTTTAGCTTCGCGTCGATCCCCTTAAGACTGTTATTCTCATTCTTTTGTTCTCACAAGAGGTGCGTTTGGTTGGACTAAAGTCAATTTCTTTGTATGTCGGTTTCACGAAAACAAAACTAGTCTTGAAGCTCACTTCTCTTTTTGTTCCTCATAATGTGTTGCGTTTGGTTTTGGCCTCCAAATGGGCCACGAAGCCACAACATGAGATAATATCATTTTGGGCCTAAATCCACTCCAAGTAACAGTGGGATTAAAACCCATTTAGCGTACATCCAAATTCCAAAAGCTGAAACATATATACAAAGTTAACTTGGAAACATAATACTCTACAATGTTAAGAACAAACATATAAAAAGATTGCATAACATTGAGAATAACAAATTGTCATTTCGTTACATATCTTTTTGACCTTTCTCGCCTACTCGTTTTGACGTTATTGCTATCGATATTTGTCCACGATGTCTCATTTTGTAAGCATCGATATAAGCGACTAACGAGATACCATTAACTCATGGTTCATTCTAAGCGAAATATAATTTGAAACAATAACAATTTTTCTACACTTAGTCACAAAATATATTTTGGATATATAAATGAGTCATACCAATTTTTCCAATAGACCATTATATAAAAGCGAATTTATTTTATTTTACAATAAAACCATTACTCTTCTTATATATACCTACATTTTAAGCAAACGTCTTTATAATATAAATACGTTACTATTGTTTCATGATATCTTCCGTACATCATCCTTCAACTACGACAAGCCCACGACTCACTCATTTTAAATACTTTTTGTGTGTCTAAGCACCTCCTTGAGCCAAAGTTAATCATGTTCAATAACAAACGACACACAATATAAACAACTTAAACTTTTGGTGTATATAAATATTATCAACTCAAAATACAAGGTATTAATTAAAGTATTGGTACATAAATTATAGGTCGCGTGACGGTACTCGGTGCACCACTTACTTGATTTCTTTACTACTCGGATACTGCTTTACTAAGGTGAGTTCATAGCCTCGCCTTTACTTATTTATTTCAAACCCCGAGGAGATGCATGCTATAAACTAGAACACAAGTCTTTCTCAAAGCAGATGTCTTTGCTGATCATTATTATTATAGCCTAAGTTGCCCGCCATAAGTCCCTTACATCATGAACCATTAATCACTTACGGTGGCCGAATATTGTGGATAGTACTATGGGAATTAACGACCCGACTCGGTTATCGGAAATAACCGGGCGCACTATATTGGTTAACTATGGAATTGGCAATTCCATCTCGAGAACAATATTATTACTTACACGATGAATTAGGTGTATGCGATTAGTTTGGTGTCATGAGCTTAGCGCATAATAATAATCTATGTTTTCTATGGTGATTGTATTCGAAGCAATTATCATCTTTTACTTGTGTTTAACTAATTATTTAAACCTATGAACATCACTCAACATTTTTGTTGACCTTTTTAAGCATGCTCATCTCAGGTACAAATTAGACATCATGAAGGCGTGGAGTGGACGTCATGGGACACTCGAAGTGGTGTCATATTTCAATTAAAGTTATCATTTCGTAAAAACTATCTTTGATGTAATTTCAAACATGTGGTATTTTACTTTGTGTTCCCAAAACACTGAATTTTATGAAATGGTAACAACTTCTTATTTAAAAACGTCTCTTTAGAGTCGTTTTCTATAACTTGTGACTATGATCCTCTACGTAATACCCCAAATAGTCTTCATTTGTCACTTTGTGATTTTGGGGTGTTACTGATTAGTATCGAGCCAGGTTATAGAGAACCAACTTGTATTTTCAAAACAAATTGGACTATAACCACGTTTTCAAATGGACCGTTTTACACCACCACTTCATGTCCTCCGCGCCTACTTCGTTCCGATTGCATGTATGAGATTAAGCTTAGCGGATAGTACATAACTACTAAAACTTGCATGATAAAACTTATAAATGCTAGCTTTCATTTAGTTAGGCATTTAGATTTGCGTGGCGATTATCGCGACTAACTAAAACTTATTCTTGCATGACTTTATTTACTTATAAGTGCACATTTTCTTTTGGGTTGTTACGGTACCATGTCGACCGCTACTCACCCCATCGACTTGACCTCAAGCGGTGAGATGGAGGATACTATGTCCTCTGCCCTACCCCTTGGTACGGCTCTCATCACACCTATGTCTTACGAGGCCGAACCCTTGAGGAGGGTGAAGTTGTCGTCACACCACACCTTTGGCCACACCCGAGCACACCCTGTCTTTGGTCCTCTCACTTATGACAGATATTTAGAGTCACGGCGGTGGCTATCACCCTCGATGTTATGTCCCGACACACTCATCCACCGCTTCCGTGTCTTACATTTCTTGCCCATCACCACTGCCTATTCGCGGCGAAAGGCGAGCTAGGGTTCTCAAACCCTACGAGCCCGCGCCATTTGGTCGACCATTCCGTTACCGTGAGGATGGTGCTACTTTCATGCATACCGCTCGGAAGCGGCGAGGCACCATCACTTTCATTCCACCATCGATATACCATCATCCTCGCCTTTCCACCATCAATTTTGCACCACCACCACATACCGTTGCACCACTACCACCACCTACCACATTCATTTATCGGACCACCACTGCATGGGTTTCATCCTCACCTCGTGCATCATCACCTTGGTGATGACACTGGCCGATTACATCTCTTGGGAGAGAGTCCATCTCACCCGCACCTTCGGACCCATATTACCGGGCTATGTTTGCTACCTCGGGCGAGAGCCCGTGGGAGGGTCGATACTAGGCGGGTCTTACATGATGCCACTCATTAGTCGGTGGAGGTCGGAGGAGGGTGCACCTAGCACTGTGGAGCTTGGAGAGCACCTGTTTGCTGCTGCTGAGACTCTCCCTGTCACGGGAGAACCCCTTCATCATACCATTCCGTTGTTAGCTGCCCGAGTGCTGCGAGCTGAGGATCAGCTTGAGGATGTTGTAGCATTTGTTGATGAGGTTCCGTTGGTACGTATCGAGAACATCGAGGATGAGGTTGGAGAGCTCCTTAGCGGGAGGGCCACGACGAGAGCACTTGATAGGATTGGTGCCCAGTGAGAGAGCTAGCGGGCGATTCTGATGTTAGAGGAGGATGGAGTCGAGACAGATTAGGGCTGGCTTTGGGCGAGTGAGATATTGGAGGGAGTTGTGCGGCGGCGGTCGAGAGGATGACTATCATGGAGACTCGTGCTCTTGCTTTGGAGCGAGAGATGGAGGCACGAGATAGAGAGGTGGATGGTGGCGGAGCTAGTCCGTGACCTCTGACGCCGATTGAGAGGCACACCGACGACCTCTAGATTAGTGATTCATCTAGTTAGTTTTCTAGTACCTTAGCTTTGCCGCATGTGGCACTAATGTAGGCTTTGTATTCGCATGTTTTGTAAACTATCGAACAAGCTGATTATGTGACATTGTATGGTATTGTATCACCATGTATGGATGGTGAACCTATGGCATTATGGTTGTTGTTTCTTGATATTCTCATGTATGATGATCTTCCTATTTATCGGTTTGTGTGAATCGAAGTGATCATTTTTACATATTCTCTTATGTGGTTCTAACATGTTGTGATTCTTTCTTATGATGATTATACTCTATTGATGTAATGTGAAGATCTTGACTATTATGAAACCATTTTATAATAATTCACAATTATGTTAAATGATTCTGAAATCTGAGTGTATGTTTTTAGAAAAATGGCAAGAACAAGAACTACCTCTACTCCTACTCAAACTCCGAGATGAACCCGGAAGCAATTCGGAGGCTAGTTACAAATGAAATTGGTCTTGCTTTTCGCAAGACCTCTTGAGGCAGCTCGAACAAATGAAGCCCCAAATCAAGCCAACCGAATCAAGGCGTGGTGAATCGCAAATGTGGATACAAAGAATTCATGAATTGCAAACCTACCTTCTTCAAAGGCCCCGGGCTGTTGGCCTTATCCATTGGTTTGAAAGATGCGAAGCGTGTTTCTTCTAAGTGATTGCTCGGAAGATTGCGAGGTGAAGTTTGCTACTGGTACCCTACTGGAAGATGCATTGTCTTGGTGGAAGGCTCATGCCCAACCTATTGGCATGGAAGAAGCCTACAAAACCACTTGGACCGAACTAAAGCAATTGATGATGAAGCAATACTGTCCAAGGACCGAGATCAAGAAACTTGAAGATGAGTTCTACCATCTGACTACTAAGGGCAATGATCTCAAAACCTACTTCAAGCGTTTCCAAGAATTGAAAGCTCTATGCCCTTCCATGGTTTCTGATGAGGTTAAGTTGCTGGAGAATCTCATTGGGGGATTACCCCGAAACATTGAGGGCAATGTTACTGCATCAAAGCCCAAGACCGTGGAAGAAGTGATCACAATTTCCTATCAACTCATGGATCAAGTCTTGAAACATGGATCCGTGCAAGGCAACAATGACAACAAGAGGAAATTTGATGACCGCCGAGGCAACACTTCAAACAACTTCCATCACAACAACTTGTTCCATCACAACAATAACCGTAACAACAACAACCAAGGCCGCAACAATCACAATCAACACCGCAACAACAATCCCAACTCATACCACCAAAACCGAAACAATCACCACAACCAACAAAACCGTAGACAAGAAGTTGCGAGGGCTTATCTTGCTACCCGCCCTTTGGAAGAGGCTATCTTGGACCACACCTTTGTGCACTCGATGCAACTTTGCATCATGTGGGACGTTGCACCATTAAGTGTGGAAAGTGTAACAAGGTGGGCCATACCCACAAGGATTGTCGAAGCCACCTCTTGGGTAACCTTCAACCTATTGGGATAACTTGCTTTGGATGTGGAGAAATTTGGACATGTCAAGAGTAGATGTCCAAAGTCATGCGGAACAACAACAACAATAACAACAACCACCTGCTAGAGCAAGAGCTTATGTGCTAGGAGATGGAGATGCACAAGAGAACCGGATGTCGTTGCAGTGCGTTTTCACTCAACCATCATTTAGCTAAAGTGTTATTTGATTACGGAGCCGACAAAAGCTTTGTGTCTTCTAAGTTTGCACCTTTGTTAAAAGTCACCCCAACTACCCTAGATACCACTTACAGTAGAGCTAGCCGATGGAAAAATAGTAGGAACTAACACTATCCTTGAGGTTGCAACCTATCTTTATCAAATCACCCATTCGATATAGACCTTATGCCTATTCAACTTGGTAGCTTGATCTTGTCATTGGCATGGATTGGCTATCCAAGAATCGTGCAAGAATCATATGTGACGAGAAAGTCGTTCACATTCCTCTCGATGGCGAAACTCTAATCATTCGGGTAATCGTAGTAAGACCCGATTGAACATCATCTCGTGCGTTAAGACCGCGAAGTACATAGAAAAAGATGCCACATTTTTCTAGCGCAAGTAACGGAGAAGAAGGAAGCGGACGAGAAACAACTAAAAGACGTCCCGTGGCTAGGGACTTTCAAGTATTTCACGAAGACTTGCAGCCTTCCTCCTATTCGGCAAGTAGAATTCCAAATCGAGCTAGTCTTGGGAGCGGCACCGTATACGAGCACCTATAGATTGGCACCTTCCGAACTACAAGAACTGTCGACCAACTTCAAGAACGTCCGAAAAGGATTCATTCGACCGAGTTCTTCGCCTTGGGAGCTCGGTCTTATTTGTCAAAAGAAGGGACGGATCTTTCCGTATGTGTATTGATTACCGAGAGTTGAACAAACTAACGGTGAAAATCGCTATCCATTGCCTAGGATTGATGATCTGTTTGACCAACCGCAAGGGTCAGCGTCTACTCAAAGATTGATTTGAGATCGGTTACCATCAACTAAGAGTTAGGGAGGAGGATATTCAGCGCTTTCCGAACACGATCGGCCACTATGAGTTCCAAGTGATGCCATTTGGTTTGACAAATGCGGCCGTGATATTTATGGACCCGATGAACCGAGTGTGTAAACCTTACTTGGACAAATTTGTGATTGTGTTCATTGACGACATTCTCATCTATTCCGCAACAAGGAAGAGCATGCGGAACACTTGAAAGCCATCCTAGAGCTGCTCAAGAAAGAAGAAGCGTATGCTAAATTTTCCAAGTGAGACTTACGGATTCAAAAGTTCAATTCCTTGGTCACGTGATAGATAGTAATGGTCTTCATGTTGATCCTTCAAAATCGAAGTCATCAAGATTGGTCATCCCCTACTACCCCTACCGAGATACGTCAATTCTTGGGTCTTGCGGGTTATTACCGAAGATTTATCGAAGGATTTTCGAAAATCGCTAAACCTCTAACGGAGCTAACCCAGAAAAAGAAAAACTTTGACTGGGGAGAGAAACAAGAGTTAGCCTTCCAACTCTTGAAACAAAAGCTTTGTGAAGCCCCTATCTTAGCCTTACCCGATGGAGTGGAAGATTTTGTGGTCTACTGCGATGCATCCCACCTAGGTTTAGGTGCGGTATTGATGCAAAGAAACAAAGTGATCGCTTATGCTTCACGACAACTCAAAACTCATGAGAAGAACTACACTACCCATGACTTGGAATTGGGAGCCGTGGTTTTCGCTCTCAAGATATGGAGACACTACCTATATGGAACCAAGTGTACGGTGTTTACCGACCATAAAAGTCTTCAACACATTCTCGATCAAAAGGAGTTAAACATGCGACAACGCCGATGGCTAGAATTGCTTAGTGATTACGACTGTGAAATCCGTTATCACCCGGGAAAAGCAAATGTCGTGGTCGATGCTCTTAGTCGAAAGGATCGACCTAAACCTCTTGAGTAAGATCCTTGGGAATGACAATTAAGTCACCCTTCCATCAAAAATCCTTGAAGCTCAAGTGAAGCTCTCAAACACGAAAACCATCCCAACGAAAGAATCTTTGGAATGCTGGAAAAGCGAGCGGCTTTGCAAAGATCGGATGGAACCTTATGTTTTGACGATAGAAGTTGGATACCACTTTGTGGAGGAATACGGGAACTCATCATGCATGAGTCTCACAAGTCTAAATATTCCATTCATCCGGGATCCGACAAAATGTACCAAGACCTCAAGAAGCTTTACTGGTGGCCAAACATGAAAGCTGAAATTGCAACGTACGTTGGAAAATGTCTCACCTGTTCTCGAGTCAAAGCCGAATGTCAAAAACCTTCCGGATTGTTAACTCAACCTGAACTCCCCGTTTGGAAATGGGAGAGGATCACTATGGACTTCATAACCAAACTACCAAAGACTGCTAGAGGTTACGACACCATTTGGGTTATCATTGATCGCCTTACCAAATCCGCTCATTTCCTACCCATCAAGGAAAATGATGAAATGGAAACCCTTGCTCAACTATACCTGAAGGAAATTGTATCTCGTCATGGAGTACCAATTTCCATCATTTCTGATCGTGACAGTCGTTTTACTTCACACTTAAAATCTCTTCAAAGGCCTTAGGTACTCGTTTGGATATGAGTACCGCATATCATCCTCAAACCGATGGCCAAAGCGAAAGGACTATCCAAACCTTGGAAGACATGCTTGAGCTTGCGTGATCGACTTTGGGAAAGGTTGGGATAAACACTTACCGTTGGCGAAATTCTCCTACAACAATAGTTACCACGCGAGCATCAAGGCAGCCCATTCGAGGCACTTTATGGTCGAAAGTGTCGATCACCCGTTTGTTGGGCTGAAGTTGGAGATGCCCAACTCACTGGACCTGAACTTGTCCAAGAGACAACCGAGAAGATCGTACAAATTCGTCAACGACTTCAAGCTGCTAGAGATCGACAAAAGAGTTACGCCGATGTTAGAAGAAAGCCCATGGAATTTCAAGTTGGTGATCGAGTTATGTTGAAAGTGTCACCTTGGAAGGGAATGGTCCGATTCGGAAAACGAGGAAAGCTACATCCTCGATACATTGGCCCTTTTAAGATTCTCGAAAGAATTGGCCCGGTTGCTTACAAACTTGATCTCCCGGAAGAACTTAGTAGAGTTCACCCTACCTTTCACGTCTCAAATCTGAAGAAATGCTTGTCGGATGAAAATCTTGTTGTTTCACTAAAAGAGATTAATCTCGATGACAAGCTCAACTTTGTCGAGGAACCAATTGAAATCATGGATAGGGAAGTCAAGCGACTTAAACAAAGCCGCATCCCTATCGTCAAGGTTAGATGGAACTCCAAGAGAGGACCGGAGTACACGTGGGAGCGCGAAGACACCATGCGTGTTAAATACCCACATCTGTTTGCTAATCCAACTCCAACAACCACCGTAAACTAAAATTCCGGGACGGAATTCTCTTAAGGGGTTGGTACTGTAGTCACCTGGAAAATTTCGCTATTTTAAATCTTCATATTTATGAACTAGACTGTTTATCAAATTTATTTGATCTAAATTGAGCATTTTAGCATGTACAATTTCATCTTTTATTGCATAAAATTTATGCTTATCCGAGTAGTCTTATTTAATTATGCACGATCTTTCTTGATTCTAAATCGGTCTCACAAAAATATTTTCTTGTCTTATGAGTCCATACGTGTACCAAACTAAAATAGAAGAAAACGCGAGAAATAAAAGCGAACCAATAAAAGTCTAAAATTTTATTATCGCGTCGGTTTAATTAAAGCGTGTCCGAAAATATAGATGATATATTTTCACCGTTACGAATTATATCATTACGAATTGACAACGAAGTGCCAAAATACATCTAATACCTAAAATAATACACAACAAATAAATACTTACAATACCTATTAACAAATTACATATACACAAAATAAAATAAAACCAACCACCCTTATCCCTTTTCCTCTCACCATCTAACATACATCTTCCTCTGAAACCCACGCCCACAAACCCCGCAACCTCCATCTTCGCCTCCCTCTTCTCCCTGCACACGCCATGTCCCCTTCAAAAGTAACTAAACCTCCAAACTCCTTCCCACATCTTGAATAACTTCAATCCGAGAATAGGTGTCTCATCTTGGCTTATCCATGAAGATATCGACAAAACCAAGGACCTTTTGTCCTCCTTGGACCACGATCGAAAATGAAGCCGAGAGACCACGTGAAGGCCAAGTATCATTACCCAAGAGAGGTCTTACTTCATCCCCACATTTGATTGACCAAGTCAAGCTACTCTTTTTACTCCTTTAAATACCCCATCGGTCCACAGTGATACCACAACTCACAACTTAGAAATCAAAAGCTAGAGAGAGATACAGAGTGCTTGTGGTTTCTTGTGGATTCGATTGGTGGGATTGCTCCTACTCCTTGTTTGTTTACCGTTAGACGCTCTCGTTTGTTGTAAGGTTTTCTTGGTTCCCATCTTAGTTTTAATGATTAATCCTTTTGTATTATTGAATTTGATTATTGAGTAATATTATTAGTTTTGATTTAAACTTGTCTTGGGTGAAAAATGATGAAACCAAGTCGACCCATAACGTCTAGGCAAAGTGATTTACATTTTTGTGTTACTCGAATTATCTGATGGAAAACCATTTTTTCCTTTTCTGCTTTTGATTCATGTGTGGGCAAATGGTATGAATAAGTGTAAAAATTATGGGTTATTGTCATATGAAATGGTAAAAGGAAATAATGCTTATAACTTGGCTTAAGATCGTTAAGATTCGGAATATGCGTGGTTTTGAGTCGAGTCGAAACTCACTGTGGTTCGACCACAGTGGTTGGTTTTTGATAGTCTCAACTTTTACTCCTTCCTCCCAATGCGTTTCCTTTTTGGCTTGATGTACTCGTGTCGTTGTTATAATTGTTTTGTGGAAAGAACCTAAAAGAAAACATCATACTTGGATTGGCTATCCTTTTCGACTAAATTCTTTAACCCACTAGAAGCCTTAATCGACTAGCTTTCCCCTCGTTTAATTGTTGATGTACTCGACGTACCATCTTGCTTACCACCGCGGCCTATTCGTGTTTTATTAGTTGTGATGAGCCCGGTTAAGGTGGTATTTTAAACCCGGACTTTCAGCCCCTATCGGGTGCGTTTGGCAACTGATTTCCAGCTCACATGGAGCGCTTTTGTTCACTGTTTTTCTACACCATGTAGGTGTGTTTGTTTGCTACGATTCAGCCCCCCAACGGGGTGTTTGTTTCGCTTATTTTCAGCCACCCAAAGGGTGTTTAATCATGCCCTTGACCACCCAAAGGGGTGTTTAGTCTTTGCAAATTCGGTCCCCAAACAGGTGCGTTCTTTGGACCAAACAAGGTGCGTTGCTACGGATTTTCGGCACCGCTTAGGTGCGCTTGGTTTGATATTACGGTTCAAGAACGACTCGGAAAGGGGTGTTTGTTTTAGCTTCCACGTCGATCCCCCTTAAGACCTGTTATTCTCATTCTTTTTGTTCTCACAAGAGGTGCGTTTGGTTGGACTAAAGTCAATTTGCTGTATGTCCAGTTTCACGAAAACAAAACTAGTCTTGAAGCTCACTTCTCTTTTTGTTCCTCATAATGTGTTGCGTTTGGTTTTGGCCTCCAAATGGGCCACGAAGCCACAACATGAGATAATATCATTTTGGGCCTAAATCCACTCCAAGTAACAGTGGGATTAAAACCCATTTAGCGTACATCCAAATTCCAAAAGCTGAAACATATATACAAAGTTAACTTGGAAACATAATACTCTACAATGTTAAGAACAAACATATAAAAGATTGCATAACATTGAGAATAACAAATTGTCATTTCGTTACATATCTTTTGACCTTTCTACCACTCGTTTTGACGTTATTGCTATCGATATTTGTCCACGATGTCTCATTTTGTAAGCATACGATATAAGCGACTAACGAGATACCATTAACTCATGGTTCATTCTAAGCGAAATATAATTTGAAACAATAACAATTTTTCTACACTTAGTCACAAAATATATTTTGGATATATAAATGAGTCATACCAATTTTTCCAATAGACCATTATATAAAACGGAATTTATTTTATTTTACAATAAAACCATTACTCTTCTTATATATACCTACATTTTAAGCAAACGTCTTTATAATATAAATACGTTACTATTGTTCATGATATCTTCCGTACATCATCCTTGACTCGACAAGCCCACGACTCACTCATTTTAAATACTTTTGTGTGTCTAAGCACCTCCTTGAGCCAAAGTTAATCATGTTCAATAACAAACGACACACAATATAAACAACTTAAACTTTTGGTGTATATAAATATTATCAACTCAAAATACAAGGTATTAATTAAAGTATTGGTACATAAATTATAGGTCGCGTGGCGGTGCTCGGTGCACCACTTACTTGATTTCTTTACTACTCGGATCTTGCTTTACTAAGGTGAGTTCATAGCCTCGCCTTTACTTATTTATTTCAAACCCATGAGGGAGATGCATGCTATAAACTAGAACACAAGTCTTTCTCAAACCAGTATCTTTGCGATCATTATTATTATAGCCTAAGTTGCACGCCATAAGTCCCTTACATCATGAACCATTAATCACTTACGGTGGCCGCGAATATTGTGGATAGTACTATGGGAATTAACGACCCGACTCGGTTATCGGAAATAACCGGCGCACTATATTTGGTTAACTATGGAATTGGCAATTCCATCTCGAGGGCAATATTATTACTTACACCAAGAATTAGGTGTATGCGATTAGTTTGGTGTCATGAGCTTAGCGCATAATAATAATCTATGTTTTCTATGGTGATTGTATTGAAGCAATTATCATCTTTTACTTGTGTTCAACTAATTATTTAAACCTATGAACATCACTCAACATTTTGTTGACCTTTTAAACATGCTCATCTCGGTACAAATTAGACATCATGAAGGCGTGGAGTGGGCGTCATGGGACACTCAAGTGGTGTCATATTTCAATTAAAGTTATCATTTCGTAAAAACTATCTTTGATGTAATTTCAAACATGTGGTATTTTACTTTGTGTTCCCAAAACACTGAATTTTATGAAATGGTAACAACTTCTTATTTAAAAACGTCTCTTTAGAGTCGTTTTCTATAACTTGTGACTATGATCCTCTACGTAATACCCCAAATAGTCTTCCGCTGTCACTTTGTGATTTTGGGGGTGTTACAGTTCTGAAGCGAGTGATGGTGGGTGGAGTGTTTTTTCCCAAATTATAGTCAAAGAAAAATGGACCGTTTGGTTGACTTTTCTTGGCGTGTATTGCATCTTTGACCCAACTCAAAATAACACTTGGCGAAACACATGATCAATCTGCTTTGAAGTTATAGCTTCAATGAGAATGCATCAAAGATAAGAATATCTTGATAAGTTTCTAGAATTACTGTGCCACCCACTTGCATTAAACTCATTGAACCTTGAATCCGTCTATAAAATGATCCCAATGTAACTCATCTTTTCACCAAGATCCCCAAATATTTACCACAAACCCTAGAAGCAAAATAACCCCAATTAACCAAATTGCATCATGAATACCCAACCTGAGATCATAGATCTCACTTCCTCATCTTCATCATCCTCTTCATCATCATTAAGTGGTGAATCAAACCCATGGTTCCATTACTTTCCTCAACCCTATCCACGACCAAATAAATCACCCTTTCTTCCTTCTTCAGAAGATGACGATGTAGTGAATCAAGTGAATCTGTGATGATTACGATGACTCCTATAAGGAGGAACTTCTTACTCCCAACCTCCAAGGCACCTCGGTCTCAACAAAGACCTCGTGCGAGAATCCGCCACTCCCAAAGATAGAGGTGGTTCTTGGTCTCATGCGCCATCTTTTGGTGCATGAACACACATCGTATAGAAGAAGGGCTTAAGGAGGGTGGATCGATTGCATTTGGTTGAAATGAATAGATGAAGCACACAGACATGATAGTTCTCTCGTCATCCTGCGTGGTCATCGTCATCATCAATCGTTTGCATCAATCCATCCTTCCATTTTGGTCCTTAGCATCTTCGTCGTCACGGTCATGCATATCCAACCGGCCAGTTAGGCGAATGGGTGGTTAAGCAAGACCTACAAAAGCAAAGCCGACATCAAATGCATATCCAACATTCTCTTAGATTTCGAATGAAAGATATACACTAGATTAGGCTTAGCTTTATGCATTCGTATCTTGAAGATGCATAGTAGTAGGTTGACTTTATGTAAGTATGTCAAACTGCTTCTTGAATGAATGAATGAACAATTTGACTTCAATTTCTTTTCTTGATATTATTACTTGATGGAATCAAATTGTATGCTTGATGCTTTGACATCAGAAGAAACAAGTAACACCCTTTCAGCTATCTGACCATGTACAAATGAGCCACTCTTGATGAATTTGACCTTGATAATGCAATATACAAACTGCAATCCAGATGAGAAACAGACAAAATGCAGTACAGACAACTGCAAAACAGACACAAAAAAAACATACACAAAAACAAAAACAAACAAACTAGAGAACTATTAGAAGTTAGTGTTAGAATACAAACTAATATACAAAAATATGCAGAGTTTGCACAAATCCTCCCCTGAGGCCTATGCCTCCCCTTAAACTATGCAGTCAAGGGTTTAACATTCCAATATTGACCACGAGGTGTTGAAACCTTGGTCCATCAAACGCTTTTGTTAATAAGTCTGCCACATTATCATCAGTATGGATTTTAGCCACTTTTATCAAATGTTTTTCATAAGCATCTCTTATAAAGTGGTGCCTGATTTCAATGTGTTTAGATTCGTGAAAACCGGATTTTTGACTATGCAGATGGTACTTTGATTATCTATATGAATTGTAGTGTTCATAAAGTTGTACCCATAGTCCAAAGAATTGGTTACGAATCCAAAGGACTTGTCCACGACAATTTGCAAAGACAACATACTACGCTTGATGGTTGAGGTGGCCACAATGGTTTGTTTCTTGCATTGCCAAGAAATCAACCTTTTCCTAGAAATTGGCGACCTCCAATGTGGATCTTCTATCCAGTTGCACCAAAGATAATCACCGTCACTATATGCTTCCAATTTGAAAGGAGATTCTTTTGGGTACCAAAGGCCTAAAGAGGTTGGCCTTTGAGGTACTTAAAGATCTTCTTGACAAGATTGAGATGGGAAGCAAGTGGAGTGACTTGATGTCGAGAACAAACACTCACAACAAATGTAATATCGGTCTTGAAGGCATCAAATACATCAATGAACCAATCATGAACCCGCATGGATGAACATTCATAGGTAGATCCGGTTCATTATTTGCTTTAGCCTTTGGAGCTTCATAAGGTGTTGTGGCGGTCCGAATACCTTCCATACCAAACTTCTTCAAAATGTCCTCACATATTTATCTTGGTGATAAAGATGCCATCCTGTCTGTTTGAACTTGGAGACCCAAGAAGAAAGTAAGTTCTCCCATAGCACTCATTTGAAATTCACCCTTCATAAGTTCCTCGAATTCCTCGCACCAAGCTTCGTTTGTGGAACCAAAAATAATGTCGTCCACATAAACTTGTACCGAATGATGTCGAGTAATTCTTCTTGAGGAGCGAGTTTTATCGATAGCACCTCTCCTATAGCCATGCTTGATGAGGAATGAGGAAAGCCGAGCATACCAAGCTCTTGGAGCTGATGTAAGCCATAGAGAGCTTTAACAACTTTGTAAACATGATTTGGGTGATCTGGGTCTTTAAAGCCCTTGGGTTGAGAGACATAAACTTCCTCTTCAATTTCACCGTATAGAAAAGCACCCTTGACATCCATCTGATACACCATGAAACCCATGTATGAAGCATATGCCAAGAAAATGCGAATTGCTTCAACTCTGGCAACAGGTGCAAACACTTCATCATAATCAATTCCTTCCTCTTGTCTGAAGCCTTGAGCTACTAATCTTGCTTTGTTTTTGACCACAACACCCGAGCATCTCTCTTATTCTTGAACCGCTTTGTCCCAATGGCATATTTGCCATCGGTAGTGGAACCAAGATCCAAACCCTGCCGATTGTGAAATTGTTGCATCTCTTCTTGCATTGCTTCTAGCCAACTTGAGTCATTAAGTGCTTGAGAAACACCGGTTGGTTCCACTTGAGAAAGAAAACAAGCAAGCAGACAATGCTTGAAGTCGTGTGATTGTCTCTTTGCCGGTTGGAGACATAAGAGAAAAGCAATTTGTCCAAACCGAGGATGGTGATAGCCCTTCTAGTTCTAACGGTGCGGAAGATCACCTATAATGTTGGATTGAGGATGAGCTATGTTGATCCTCCGAGTGGCATTGGGGTTGACTTCAATGGATGAATCAAGATTAGTGATGGTTGGCTCAAATTCAACATCATAAGAGGGTGAGGTGAAGATGCCGACTTTGGGTTGATGATTTCCAAGATTTGAAGGTTTTGGAAGCGTGTATAGGGTTCACCAAAGTCGAAGATACTTGAGAAGGAACAAAGATAGCCTTGAGATTTGGGGAAGGTAGGTGTGACAGAATCAACTTCAACAGAAACATGGTTTCCACCGACTTCTTCATTATCAACCTTTCCATTCGGTTTCTCGCTTCAAGCTTAGCGCAAATTCTTGAGTCGGAGTCGGCAAGGTCCTCGGCATAATGAGAGTCATCTTCATCACTCGAATCGTGTATCCTTGGAGGTGGTACCGCAATATTGTTAGGAGAGAAGGAAGGCACAAGTATGGGTTGCTCATCATCTTCAAACTCATTTTCGAGTCATCATCTAAGGGACCCGCATTGTTAGTGGGAGAAGCTTGAGAACACTGCATTTTGATTAGCCAAGTGTCTAGTGTAACCCAAGGAATCGGTTAAGTAGTCAAGGTCAAAGACCACGTATGACCACATCCTTGAACATTATGCTTATCTTCCAAAATCTCGGGTTCAACGTCTCCTCTATCTTCTTGGCTTGCAAATTGTACACCACAGTAGGCCTTACTATGAGCGGAATAACCCACAATATAACCATCATCGACCTTCTCGTCAAACTTTCCCAGCGGATCACCGGTGTTCGAATGGTCACTTGACAACCAAACGGTTTTAGGTAGTGTATGACAGGAACCTTTCCAAAGAGAAGTTCATATGGTGTTTTGAGTTGTGGTCTTGTAATGGAGACCTGTTTAGCACATAGCAAGTCAGTGCCATGACTTGATCCGTAACATAGTGGGCGGTTTAGAGTGCAAGCATGGATCTAGCGACCTCTATTAAGGTCCTATTCTTTCTTTCACCCACCCCATTTTGTTTGTGGGGTTCTCGGATTACTATAGTCCCTTTTGATGCCTTTTGACCCACGAGTTCTATAAGAATAGCATTTTTGAACTCGTCCCATTATCACACCGAATACCCTTGACCTTTTGTTCAACCGATTTTCAACGAGAGTGATGAATTCATCGACGCTTGAGATGTTTCATCTTTGGTTACGAGAAAGAAAACCCAACAAAATCGCTATAGCCATCGGTGATTACCAAGCGAAGAACTTATGATCAATGCTTGACTTGTGTTGGACCAAACAGATCCATGTGAAGCAACGAAGAGGTTCGATAATGATGCTCATAGCATTGATAGCTTTGTAAGAAGCTCGTGTTGTTTTCCTTTGTTGCAAGCGACACAATTGTGATCATTTGTGAATACTTTGGTGGGAAGACCTTCAACGGACCCATTTTAGAGAGTTTGTTAATGGTCTTGAAATTCACATGCGCCATTCTTCTATGCCATTTAGTGGACTCATCAAGAGATGCTTTAGCCACCAAGCAAGTGAGGTCACCACCGGTTGAACTTTATTAAGGTTGAATGTGTATAAGTTGTGAGTTCGAGGAACTTTCGGTAGAATTGAAGTTTCTTACGGGAGTTTGAAGTCTTTAGACAAAGACAAGACATTCATTCTCGATGAAGAGAACTTTGTTCTTAGTGTCACGAGTTTGTGAGACAGAGAATAAGTTGAAATCTTGGAGTTCCTTAACAAAGTACACATTTTCAAAATCCGGATGAGGTGTCTTTATGGTTCCTTTCCTGTAATACTCCCATCACTTCCTCCAAAAGTCACATTGCCTCCTCCTTCTATAAGAACAAAATTGTGCATCATATCCTGTTCCCGGACATGCTTCGGAACAACCACTATCAACAATACCAATATTCTTATGCTTAAGGGATGATCCTACAAACAACAACAAAATATATACAAGCAGTTAGAATTCGATGGAGGTTCAAGTCATTCTTGACTTGAACACGCCTATGGATCACGAGTTTAGGGCGTGAAGATTTAGAGGATCCACCATTGTTCTTGGTCCTCCATTGGTAATTGGGTCCTTGTTGGTCCAAGAACAACTGCTTGAGGGCTTCACAAAGGTGCTCCCATATCCCATCCCAATACATAGAGTCAACATATGTAGGCCAATAACCATGTTTAAAGTATGGGCTAGTTGGTTGAACATATGGTGCAGTAATCGAACCTCTCCAATGAGAGTCGGTCTTTCTTTGCTTGTGGGACATAAGGTGGAATATTAGCAACATTGGTCCGATTAGGTTTGTGTTTCGGAAAGTAGCACATGCACCCAATCTTTGTTCATAAAATCACAATCCTTAATCGGATGAAATTTACTTCCACATACAAAACATGTCTTCTTTTTAGAAGATTTATTCAAATAGGGAGATGTTGGATTACATGCGAAGTACTTAACACGATACATTCAAGGAATTGTTTTAACGATGATTATTCAAACATTTAAAAGATAAGTCTTGAGAGAAACTGTCTTGGAAGTTGATTCTCGGCTTTCCTAGAGGGCTCATAAGTAGGCGGGGTGCAGGCTTTGGTGTTGGTTCGGGGCTTAGGAAGGTCGACTTCTCATTTGAATCACAGCTTTCATAGGAAGTAGACCCTTGATCCGATGAATTGTCCTTTGTCGAGCAAGAGACAAAATCATTAGATGAGGTATCGAGTGCAGCAAGTCTTTGACTTTACGCCATATAGATGATGTGATCCATCAAAGTCAACAGATGATGGAAAGGTCTATGGGCATGAATTCACCTCTAATAGGACCGAGGGACGACATGCATTTCACCTTCTTTTACAAAATTAGCTAACTTAGTGGTGTGGATTCGACCATCATACTTAGCTTCGCTCCTACATACTTTTGAAAACCTAATCCTAAGCCGAGAGGTTCTTGTTTGGTCATTATAGAGTTCTTTGGCGATTATCACGAAATTAACCATTGTTTATGCCTAGCTATTTCCTCGACTAGTTTTTCTTTAAGCTCTAGGTTCTCGAACACGCTTTCATCCTTTGCTTTCTCGGATAGTTTTAAGTAATTATTAGCAACTTCTAGATCAAGCTGTAAAACCTTTATCTTTTCTTCATAAGCTATTTGATTCTTTTGAAACCATACCTTTTGTCTTTCTACGCTTTTAATGCAAGTTTATGAGCTTC
Organism: Chrysanthemum lavandulifolium; assembly: GCA_022545495.1. Lineage (NCBI taxonomy): Eukaryota > Viridiplantae > Streptophyta > Magnoliopsida > Asterales > Asteraceae > Chrysanthemum > Chrysanthemum lavandulifolium. The sequence goes on from CM040239.1 coordinate 119,869,743, forward strand.
ATTATCAATATAGCATGCATCAAACTTAGGTTTCATAGCATCAAATTCTTCTTTAAGTTCATTGTATCTCGGACTACTGACCAAATATACAATTGTGTACACGAGATAGTCCCATCAAGGCGAACCGATCATGCCTTTCATCCGAAGTGCACCTTGCCAACAATCCAAGCTTATCGGTATCATGAGCTTCCTCATTAATAGGTTCATGGGTAGTCCAGTTGACTGTTCGTCCATGGTGAGGAGAGAGCTGAAGCTCCGACTTCTGCTTGTTTCTGGCGATAGGAAGATAGTTAGCTCCATCTCCACTTTTTCTCGTCCTTGCATTCTTGAAATGCCCCATCGATGACAAGTGAAGCACTTGACTTTCCTCTATCAAAGCGAGCTAGTTCCTTTCCTTTGAACACAAACTTCCTTCCACCTTCTCTTCAAACCTTTTGATGTCCACCGACAAGAATGCCACTGCATTTTCGACTTCATTTCCTCCATTTCAAGAGGTCCAAGCGATCAAAGTCTTCATATGCAAGATCTTCTTTGAGTATCATAGTCGACAACAAGCGAATGAAGAACATCCTCCATCACACTACTAGTCTTAGGTTGTGAAGATTGTGGAGTGGGACGAGTGTTATGTGGTGGAGTGGGAGGCGGGATCTTTGGAAAGTAGTTGGAACTAGGAGATGATGGAAAATAGTTAGAGCTAGGAGCTTGTACCATCATGTTGGAATGAGATGTCCCAACAAAAGCGCTTGGTTAGAAGAAGATGTACGGTAGGGAGTCCCGACATACGGTTCAAGAGTTCGAGTCATTATGCTGACTCATCAAAAGTGAGCATATCCAACCCTCCTTTAGCCTTGAGTGCTATACTAACATGCAACCATGATGGCGGCAAGGACCGCAAGAACTTTGAGTTGCAATCTTCATTATCCGGTTTAGCATTCACCGATTCGGTGACTCAAGATCCTATGGAACCTGTCGTATCCCTTGTGGATACCTTCTTCTTCGATATATTGAAGTCCTGAAACTGTTGTCTTAGCATGGACTTCCTCATTCTCTTTGATTCTTCATTTCCACCGAACCTTGCTTTGAGAGCCATCCATATGTCTTTAGCATCATCCATATGGTGAAAATCACATAGATGATCTTCGGTATGGCTTGAAGCGAATAGTTTTACTTTATGCTCTCTCGCATGGCGATGACTTCTTCACGGTCTTTGGTGGAGCCATGATAAACTTCCATCCTGTCGGAATCATTTTCTTTAGACTGCTTCCTTTCTTTACTACCTCCCAGATTCCAATCAATATTGGAAATCCAGTTTTCCATCTTCATAGTCCAAAGTTCATACTCTTCCCTCTTTAAATAAGGGAATTTACCATTCTTGTTTGTGAGGCCGAATTGTTGCATGGAAGTGGTGTTGGTGTTGTTTGTGTTGGTGACTTGAGTTTCATTATCGGATCCAGGCATGGTGGATGAGTGTTTGATTGTATGGGGGTGAGAATGGTTCTTAGTACGGTAGAGACTTTCCCGAGGCTCTGATACCACTTGATAGAAACACACAAAGACCTTGATAGATCTTAAGCACTCGGAGATCGTTAGTGTTGCCAATGTAATCACAAGCAAACTAATAGAAGATCTCTACAACTCGTATTGTAGCGGAAAGTAAATACAAGTTACAATAACTAAGAACACTTTTGATCCTCTATGGATCTTTGATTATAGAAACTCTATGTTTCGGATGTTATACAAGACTTGAAATACTTGAGAAAAACTTATCTATTACAAACTAACATGGTTTCTTATATAGGCAAGAAACCCTAAAGGAGCGTTGACAATTTACGCTTCTACTATTAACATAGACTAAGCATGCATCTAGACAAGCATGCAACTAATCATATTATTTTGTTAATCATCGTGTTTGTTACGATTGAGCTCTCGTAAACGGCGCCAACCTATCTTTAATACTGCTACCGACTTTTACTCTATCTTGAGCTTTATCTCTCCTACGTGGTTCGCACTTTCGGTGAACAACACGATATCTGCTTTAACATTTCTGCAAGTATAACCCGAATCCATTCTTCTTCTGCGAATCTCTTGACGAAGCTTGGCGAATCGATGGTTTATGCTTCTACGGACATCAACTTCTTCGAGTTGAATTCCTAACCGAAACGGATGTCAACAAAATTATTGTGCACCACGTTATGTCGTTGTTTAATACTAATAATACCATCGCACTATACAACATGATCCCCATAAATATCCCGTAAAGACCTTGGAACAACTTGAGCACGACATCCGAATTGGGAATAAAGGAACACCTAGCCGATAGCATAACACACACCGGTGGGTCCTAGCATTCATAGTATGTCCCAACCCGGATATGGGAACCACCCAAAGCTAGTCCAAGTGTAGTCCTTCATTTGAGATTTTAAGTAACGACATTTGTTGAGTAGATAGAGAAAAGTGGATTAAGCCATTTGAGTAACACGTGTGAAATATATATACGCGGTTTCTTCATGAGTATGGGAGCAGCGATCACACTTGGATTACTCAAAAGCTCAATCTCCATTTTCACATTAAATTACACAAGCCATCACCGAAGGCCCGGAAGTTACAATACCATAATATCGGGTTGCTTAGTGCGCAAGCTAGCGATTGAGTCGAGGCGTAAGGAATGCATAGTTAAAACATCACCGCATAGTAAACACCAAGCCTACCAAACGCAAAGGTAAGGTAGCAAGCCTCCATTGCCAATCACCAAAACCAAGTCCGGAAGAGTGATAATAAGCTCCGGGCGAGCGAGTGCCGCATCAAATGAACACCGAGCACGCTCAAACACCTTGGGAGAGCATGTGCGCATAACAAAATATAATTTAGAAATACAAGCACAACCATGAAGGAGCATCAACTCACACTAAGTGTCATTAATCTTAGCAATAACACCCATAAGCTCAATGGTTTTGGCAACTATTTTTATAACAAGCTCAATGCTAAATCAAATTCCACACTAGCGCCCACCCAAGTAATTTAACACCATGCAAAGGTCGGAAATTCTAGGTAGGAAAACACCGCAAGCCTCGCTTCGAGGTCTTCCTTAAAAAAAAAAAAAAAAAAAAAACACCCTTGGTTTTATCAACATTGAGGTGCAAACCGCAACGAGATCCATCCACCATAAAACCTTCCCCACGACCAAAGTATCTCCAATAATAGTGCCATCACCCAGATACAAGCTTAAAGTGAAAGGCTAAAGGAGTCTCTTATTTTGCATACCAAAGGATGTAACACAAAGGAGCAAAGTAGAGGTCCAAGTGGATCACCCTGTTGCACACCTTAGTGTGACTATAAGGTGTCACCGCCCACCGTTCATCTAAAGTTCAAGCATTAAGTTGAAGAAACCGGATCATGATGTATCAAGTAATTGTGCCATTAGCGGACGTCATGATGAGCACATTACCTGTTCTTCAAAATGTTGGTGTAATAACGTTACCAACTCAAACCTTCAAATGTGACCGAGGTGGCCTCCTTGATGCTAATATCTAGTTAGCTCATAACAAAGTGCTTATAACATTGCACTTTTAATAACATAAACTAATAAACAATAATAATAATAATAATTTTTTTAATCATAACTATTACAATAAAAAGATAAACATCCCCCCACTTGAGATGGACAAATATGGAGAATACATGGGTTTTCAAAGTGATCTTCAAATGTATGTCTTTGGCGTGGCGTGATTTCCTAACCTCTACTCAAACCTCGAACTTGGGCAAGCAAAGACTTCCGACCATAAATTAAGACTACGGTAGGCAAAGGTGGATAGGTGTCATGAAACAAACATGATAAGCGTATGAAAAGAAAAGAATGGCTCGGAAGGGTTTATCTAGGGGTATCTTGCACTAAATATGAGTGCAACAAAAGGTTTTAACACGGGGGTTAAAAATTCAAGGTGACTAATCGATAAACACACATATATAGGCTATTTTGGTGATAATCCTAAAATATTGCCTTCTCGAATTGATTATTCCATATATATCAAGCTAACTCGACACACCTTGTCTATGGTCTCGAAATGATGCAAAGGCCAAGTTCTAAAGTTTACATACTACCGGCACACTCATAATTTGGTGGATTTGGGTAAATAAGTGGAAACGGATAGGCTAAATCTCACCATGGAATTCAAGGGTTATAGTGTGCTCGGCCAAGGTCCAATCTGGTTAGGTTAAGAAAAACATGTCAAAATTTTAAAATGACATAATTTTTCAAATAAACTAGAAAAAGCGATGGCAAATAAGTTCAATTAATATTTCTACTCCCGTCACCCCACTTGAAATGTACAAAGTCCCTTTTGTACTAAACATGAAATATAGGTGAATAGAAAGTATAATTAGGCGAGAACTTCCACGAAATTTGCTCCTAAAATGAAAGAAGGCCCACGTTGAATAATTGTGCCTCCGTAAAGTATCCTTGAGCAAACTTCAATCCACGAAATCACAAACTACCGACAAGCATAATTCTAAAAACAAAAAGAAAAAACAAAAGAAAACCTAACTCACTTTCGTAGGAATCATGGTAGCCTTTTAACCACTTGGTGTCCCAAGTGGACGACGAAAGTCTCGTGAGGGCTTACAACTAATATACCCACAAAGTTCATTTAGAACTAATACAAGGTTATTGTGTAAATGTTAAAATTAAAATTTAAAGGCTGCGAGGATAAGTTACAACAGAACCAAATGAATGAGTTCTGTTGTAATTGGTTTGAACACGAAATATTCTAATCGAAGACAAAGTTATGGCGTAATAATATAGGAGAGTTATGTTGTGGCTGGTTGAAACACAGGTGAATCGCTCTTGAATAGCAGTTGCAGGCGTAACCTATGAGAATACTTACGCCGTAACTGGCTTAACGGGATGGAATCCAAGTGACCCTAAATCTCATTCTTTCAACTTCAATTCCTGCAAAAAGGTTAAAACAAATGCACAAAACCAAACTATACTAATAAAACAAAAAAGAAAAGGATAATTCGGGTTGTCTCCCGAAAGAGCACTTTTGTTTATTAACAAGTCTTTAAGTTAGACTCAAAGCCACGGGGCTAGAAGTGGTTGTTGGTCATATCATGGATAAAGCAATCTCCACGTTGAATCCATTCGATAAGCGTTTAGTCCTCTTATATTCCTCGCCAAGCTTTAAACAACCCGTGTAAAATTTCTTGATCTTTTGGTGTGGGTAATTAAACCCGTTGACTTTATCTTCATTACTTAAATCAATGAGTGGCTGGGAATGACTTAATTGCTTCTGGGTCCAGTTTTTAAAGTTTGGTACGGTTCTTGGCATTTTTAAAACCGTCTTGTCGTTGCCAATTCTTAACCGTACCACCCCCTCTTCGGCATTCCCCTCTAATCCAGATATTGCCTTGAAAGGCTTTCCAAGAATCACACTTGGGAGTCCAGTTCCACGAATTCACTAGTGTCGTCCAACACCACAAAGTCGACCAAGAAGGTGTGCAACCCGACAAAAACATGAATATTAGTTGCAACCCCGAGGAAGTTATTTCCCCTGTACTCTAGCTCTTTCTTCATAACCTGGTTGTAACATTCCTTGGACATGACATTCACCGGCAATTCATATCAACAAAAGGATGGAAATTGATGAACCCGATCTTGCAAGAAAGTTGGATATTGTAGGATTTCGATGATGAATCGAGTTCCCATCCCAAAGAACTTTGGTTGATCCGATGGTGAGAAAGCTTTTCCATGATCGTGTCAATGTCGCTAGAAAAATCATCGGGACCAACCAATGCCTAATTTCTCCTCATCCTCTTCATAGTCAACAAAACATCAAAGTCTTCCCTCAAGAAACATCGTTACGTTTGAAGGAGTTTAGAGCTTCATTCAAAAATGCTTCCAAGACATCCACCAAGTCGCCATTTTCCTGAACATGATTTACCATACAAACCTTCTTTGGAACGAATATAAGTTTGTTGGCCCTGAAAGTAATAATTTTCCCATTAGCTTCCAATGTCATTTTTTGAGCGAAGACATCAACCTTAGTGTGAGCAGTTGCGAGCATGGGCCTTCCTAAAATAATTGGGATCCTGTTGTCTTCCGCAATATCCAATATAACAAAATCACTAGGAAAAGGAACCTATTAATTTTTACTTAGACGTTGATGCAGGTTTTACTGACCAGGTCTTAATATTTATAGTGTCTCGCTATACCTATGGTCTACCCTAATGCACTAACAGGCGGTGTACCCGTCGTGTGTAGTGTAGTAAATGGTAAAGCCGAGGTCGTCCCAAGTGTTATGTGTGTGGGATAATTACTAAGTCTAATTGTCACGAATATTAATGGTTTGATAAGGTTTTAATTAATTAAACTACTAATGCGAATATAAAGTAAAAGCAAATAAATGTGTGAAGGAAATCAATAGAGGAATAGTGGTGCTAACCTAGTTAATCCTCCTAGCTAGTTATGCCTACGTCTACCTACTTCCAATTACTTGGTGGGGTCAAATTCGAGAGGACAACATTTGGTCAATTCGCCTAACCTATCGGCAAAGATGCCACCACGGAGAAATCAGTAGCACCGTCATAAGTCCCGTTGTTCCCGGTCCCTAAGCCGAGTCATTAAGTACCGCTACATGCTAGATTCTAAATAGTGAGTGCCCGACCGTTAGGAACTTAGACACTACACCCCCCAATTCTTAAGTTCATCCAAACTATAGGTGATCAGTTGGTCAAATCGCACAAGTAGAAAGGGTCGTCAGTTGGTCATATTTTACCCTTCCCGTCTCAGTCCGCTCACCTAGGGTCAATTGGTCATATCTCCTAGGCAATTGGCCTCTATCGCCATTCAAAACTACCGAAACAGGGGTGACTACCAAAGAACTATGCATGCATACACTTAGAAATAATTGTATGGAAGTAAAGGTAAACGCAAACAAAACAATTAAGGAATCATAACTAGGCTAGCACCAAAGGGTGCTTAGCCGCTCATATTAATCATGCACATCAATTCAATATTCAAAGGTACGAAATACATGAATTGAAAGTAAAAGAAATAATAAACGCTAAAGCTTATCGTAATGGTGTGACTTCTCCCCTAGAAACAACTCCGTATGCTTCCCTAGACCTTCCTTGAGCTTTTTCCCACGTTCTCATAGTGTTATGTGTGGAATGGGATGCTTTAAAATGCTGGAATTCGTGGGGTATTTATAGGCCAGGTCTGGGTTACGGCGTAACCCATAGAGGAGTTACGTGTAACCTTCTATTTCTCCGTAAATGCACTAGATGCGCTAGTTATGGCGTAACCTTATAAGTGGTTACGCCGTAGTCTTCAATAAACTCGATTACGTCGTAAGTGATGCGATGAGTTACTGGCGTAAGTATCGCCGCGTGGAACCTCTTTTGACCTAATGGAGTTATGTCGTAACCTTTGGGAGGAGTTCTGTTGTAACCTCTTGATAAGTTGGACTTACGGGTCACACAATAGTTACGGCGTAATATGGGAGATGAGTTACGCGTAACTTCTTCAAAATAAGCATATTGTGATAAATCTTTAGTAATGTTTCCATTTCCGCGTCTGTTAGGTTCCCATATTAGTAACACAAGCAACAATAGAAGAAATAGTGAAGAGATAGATCGGTTGAACACGTTAAACACACACACAAATGAATGAGAATAGTTAGGCGTAAGGTGCAATGAATAAAATGAACAACCAACCTTCAATAGAAGGTTTACAAGAGGTATTTATAGGGCAAGGAGCTAGGGCAACACATCTAGACTCCTTCCCTTCTTATGGGCTTGGGCCAAGGCTTATGGGCCTTCTACACAAGCCTTAGTTTAATAACAAACATAAAGGCCATATTAAGCTAACTATTACATATGAATCACTAACACTTGAATTAATGTTTAGGAGTGATTCCAACAATCTCCCAAAGTGTTGGTGATGAATGAAAGAATGATAAGCGTTGTAGGTCTTGATGTAATAGTAGCTTTGACTTCTTCCCGACATTCTTCTTTCTTGTGAGAAGAAGTGTCTTGATTCGAACAATCTCCCCAGTGTAGAGAAATTGTTTCCTTTGAAGTATTCAGCTTTGACGTCATCAATTTCTTGGTTCTTTGATCTTTGTTCTTTGTGATGGTAGTGATAGTATGTTGTTGTTGTTTGCATCAGGTCTGCTTCGTTGCTCCAGTGTCTCCACGTCTTTCTTCAACATGCTCACACGCTCTTTGACGTTGGATTTCAGTACTAATGAAGTTCTCTTAGTCTTTAATCTTTGAAGATTCTTTGATTTGATGAAGAATCATTCTAACTTTTGTGTTTCCTTTTGAGAGAACTTCCATTAGTGATGATGTTGGTATGAGCATGTGAAGAATCTACACGATCAGTCCGCTCCAAAGCTTCCATAAGAAGAAAACATAAGAAAGGTTAGTAATAAGCGGTTCCAAAGACTTACAAGTTTGAACTTCGAGAGTGTTAACAACATAGTGTGAAAACACAACTCTAATTCTCACAAAGGCCGTTCTGAACTGGAGTCCCACAAGTGAGATAACATGATGTACCAAAGTACATCTGATTCGAGATGAGTCACGAGGTACATCAAGCATCACCTCATGATGTAGACCGTTTGAGACACACTAAGCGTAATCCACCGGGAGTTACCGAAGTGACCTCTTGTCGTGGCTGTTTGATGTTGACCTGGCGGGAGTTTCCATTCAATCACCGAGGATCACATGTGAACCTCTCATAAATGTTCTCGACAGTTGCTAAGATCCATGAAGGACACGATAAAGTATCACTTGCGTTCTTATTGTTGAGCGTCAAGCGATAAAATGTCAAGTGTACCTAAGAGATCTTTTGATGAATCTCGTGGCTCTTAGAATCAATAGTGCGCTTTGGTTTTCTGGCGGAGACTAGGAGAGGGTCTCCTTCTTCAATATCGCAATCTCTAAGAGAAAGCGGATAGTTTACGTAGGGTTCCTGTGAGAATGAAACAAGCTTCATTGAGAGAAACTTGAGTGGTTAAGAAGGTTTAGTGCATGCGTCCTTTGGGTCCATGACGACTTTTAATCTTCAATACCGGTGTCATCTAGTGACAACCAGTAGCATATGAATTGAACCCGGTGTCTGTCCTAATTTGAATAATCTGGAGGGCTATTTCTTTTCATAATTTTCTTTGCTTTTCTTTTTAATTCTTCAACTCCTTCTTTCTCTTATTCTTATTTTCTCATTTTTATAATCATACCTAAGGAATTCTAATTCTAACTATTGGTAGTGTCCTTGGGTAGATCCCTCTGGCTCTGGCGGATCATAGGATGGTTATTCCTAACCTTAATCACCTTATAACTCCATTGCCATAAAACCATTTTCATGAAAATCTCTCAAAGTGTTTGTAAATAAAAAGCATGTTTGAACACTTCAAGAGTTTTGGATTTTTTAGAAATACTCTCCCTCCACATGTGCTTAAGAGTTTTGACAGAAATATGCACAGTGAGGAAAGAGCTCGCACTTTTGAATTGATCAACTCAAGGTAGATAATTCCTTGCGAGACACGATTACGTTGCATAGTTAAAGAGATACATTGTCAGTTTTTAGGTGACAACTAGCTCTAATAACTACCTTGAAGATGTGGACAACCCCGAAAGGTTGTCAAACCCATCAAAGTTCATGTCTATCAAGAGCTTCTCGAATAGGTACGATTTACTTGGATAAGTCTTGGAAGACAAATCTTTTCAATGTATGATTGTTCGGTTCCGTCAATTCATGGGTTGAAGTCTTTTCACACGAGGATTCAATAGCAAAACACAACATATTTCTTATCACATAATTTTTCTCCCCTCAAAATGGCATATAAATATGTTATTTTTGAAGAAATGTTGAGAATAAATATGACCATTTTGAGTTTTGTAGGAAGATTACACGAAGAACAATTTGTGAACAAAGTTTTAAAGCAAATTCTCCCCCTCAACAAGTGATATTAACGGTTGAGGTTTTGAAAATCATAAGGGGGAGTACTTGTTCTTTTGAGTAAAACCTTTTAAAATAGAAAGGTTTGATAGGTTTTACTCAAAAGTAAGAAGCTTTCGCTCCTTTTATAAGGATTGTTGGAATCACTCCTAAACCTAGTTAGCTTAATTATGACCTTTATGTTTGTTATTAGCCTTAAGCTTATGTAGAAGGTCCATGAGCTTAGGCCCAAGCCCATAGGAGAAAGGAAGGGACTAGGAGTGTTGCCCTAGCTTCCCTCCTATAAATACTATGTAATAACCCTCACTTAAGGGTTGGTTGTTCATTTTATTCACTCTCTTTCACTCTACGCATAACCAGTTTACTCTTTACGTGTGTGTGTGTTTAACGTGTTCAACCGACCTCTATCTCTTCTCTATTCTTTCTATTGATGCTTGTGTTGTAAAACTAGTGACCTAACAGTGGTATCAATCGCCTAATAGTTGGGTGAAGGTTTTTGGTCCTACGCGTAGAACATACGTCTCGTCTTTGATACTTTGGTTCGCTTAAAACACGTTTTTACACTTTTAATCCAAGATTCTTGTACTTTCAACATTTAAGGTGTTAAAATAACTGCTTTTGTCAAAAATTTTCAAACTTTACGCGTGGATCTACGTTTTAAGCTAGTTTTTGTTCGTAGGTTTCGTTCTCACGCGTAACCTATTTAGACGTTTTGGTTCATCAAGTTTCACACTTTTGTGTTATTTTGGTGATATTAAAGCTATCTCATCACAAAATCTGGTTTAGAAACATCTTTGGGCAAAATCATTTTACGAGTAAAGCTACGCGTATCAAAACCCTAGTTTTACGCGTAACTTTATCCTTGGTTTGATCTTGATTTCGTGGTTTACTCCGTGTTTTCTTGCTTGGATAAGCCTCGAAAATACGTCTACTTTGGATATCTTTTGCCTTGTGATAGTGTAAAGATCACTTGAGATAAAACCCTAAAATTACGCATAAGCATAAAGCTTACGCGTAGAACATCCCACGATAAGATTCATCTTACGCCTAAGCCTCGTCTTACGCCTAAGGTAATCCTCGCCTAAGTTTTCTCGCCTAACTTCATTACGCATAACTTTAGTGCTTTTTCTGCCACGGCGTGGCGTAAGCTAAACCTCTGCGTAACTCTTGTCATTACGCGTAACTTTGGTGTTTTTACGCATAAGTGCTACTTGGTTTATTGTGATTTCTACGCCTAAGGATACTTCATCAACAAAGGTTCATTCGACTACAAAGATCCATTTTACCAACATAAGTTTTCAACATGTCAAAACCACCATACTCTAACTATTTCCCTTACACTTATTCTCAACGACAACAACAACTAAGTCCACAACATCAACAATGGAATCAACAACAAGCAATTTATCAACAACAATTTAATCAACAACATACTCCACAACTTGGAGCAATTCCTCCACCACAAATGGTTCAAACACCACCAAGTCTTCAAGTTCAACCCTACACAAACGATTTCAATCAACATCCATCAAGGAACACTATGAAGGAACCCACTTGGTTTGCAAAGATGTGTGAAGCTTTAAGCAACCAATAATCAATTCATGAGGTCGGATCACTTGATAGACCTCCAATGCTCACTCCAGAAACTACGATCAATGGGTAATTAGGTTCTTTAGGTTTTGTGATCGAAGAAGCCACATGGAAAGTTCTTAAAGATGGTTATCTTGGAAGGTCCATTTCGGATGCCTCTTGTCATTGTGCCGGAGATCCAAATGCTAATCCACCAAGGATGAACAATCAAACATTGCTCTTGTTGCACTGAATCCGGAAGAATTTCTACACTATGAAGTCGATGAGCTTGCAATGCAATATATCCTTTTAGGATTACCAAACCCAATTCTTGAAGTGTTGATGCTCAAAAGATCGCAAAGGCAATGTGGGAACACATTCATCTACTTATGGAAGGATCGCACTCAATCGGGAGGATATGGAATCCAAAATTTACTTGGCTTATGAACACTTCTTGATTGAACACGAGAGACACTAGAGTCTTATCATCATCGATTCTCGGACATCATCAATGATTTGGATAAACACAATATCATCATGCCAAGAATTGCGTTAATACTAAGTTCACGAGTAGTCTTGGTCCTAAATAGGAGAAGTATGTCATTTTTCTCCGTCAGCGAAGAACATGCATCATTCTACGTCTGCATTATTGTACGATTATTTGAAGCCTCATGAAAAGGAAGTTGATAGGAAAGGATTCTTCGTGCTCAAATTGCTTCACCTTCACATCCGGAAAATCAACAACTTGCCTTGTATGCTCAAAACAGTTATCCTCCTCAACCAAGAACTCAACCAACTGCCACTATCACACCAAATGATCAATCACAACAATCTCAACATAATCAATTGGTTCCATACAACAACAACAATGCTCAAGCATTTGTCGATTAAACTAATGAGGAATCCGATCCGTTCAAGCATTGCAACAAGGATTTGTTATGATTGCTAATGCTTTTAGCCGTTATACCAACAAATCCAACAATCGTATTCGTTCCTCATCTAACACACGAAATAAGGTTGTTGTGAACAATGGACGAGTTGAAGTTCGAAATCGTGGCTATGGTCGTCGGATGGGCGGTGGTAAAGGGTTTAATGCTATGGGTAGGAATAACAACGAGCTCAAGTGGTGGAGCAGGAAATGCTCAAAATGGGTTGAATGGTCTTGATGCTACAACCGCAATAAGAAGGACACTGCTAATGCATGCCCAAACCGAGGACTAGGGCAATGCTTATCACAAAGAGGCTCTTCTTTTGGCTCTTAAGGATGAAGTGGTGGAACTATTACGGACAAATAACGAGTTTTATGGTAGATGCGAGACTCGGATGATGATATAGAGGACTTGCAGCCAATGCAACTGTTATGTTGATGGCTAATATGCATGAGTTACACATGAGTGACACAGCCCAGTGTATGACACCGATGGCTTGTCTCAGTGCCGAACAAACCATATTTATCTACGATCTAATATCTCCACCAACATCCGAATCCGCAGGCTCGGAATGTTCAAAATGAGTCATCCACATCTCATTCCGACGATTTTCAATTAGACCCCGTAGTTACATTTGACGATCAAGATGACCTTATGGTTTCCATTGACTCCGTGGTTATGCTTGAGGATCTAAGTAATGATCATGTTGTGACTCACATTGAACACGCTGAACTTTTGCCTCATCCAGATTTTGCTCGTTTAATTCAAGACCAACAAACCATAGTGGAAGAATGTTGTGCGATAATCGTGACTTAAAAGTAAAATGCATTTGTTAACCAAGGATTTTGAATGTTTACAAAAGCAACTCAACTTTTTCAAAACTCAAGAAAAAGCGTGAAAGCGGTTTTGAAGCCGCCTTTGCTAAATCTCATCAAAGCGAAAAATATTTAAAGAGACAGACACGTGATCTAGCCGCTCAAGAATGCTTTGTTGTGCGAAATAGAACAAGCGAAACATGAACATAAAAAGCAAATTAACGCCTCACCTTGGAAAATCAAAAGGTGAGTTGTTAACTTGTAAAAAGCAGTTCTCTGCATACAAAAGCATTCAACGAAGCGAATAGATGATCATCTTGAAGAAATTATCGACTTGCAAAACAAACTTAAAGAGTTTAAAATTTTGTTTACAAACATGGTGAGTCGATGAATCGCTATTGAAAAGTTTACTTTAAAACCCAATCCAAATGGATATGGACCTATCTTGCGATTACAAACCTAAGCTTTCAACCAAAGCATTCAAACCAAATCTCAAGTTTCCGGTCAGTAATATAAAATTGATAATTACATTATGAGTGTTGTTGAATATCATCGTCAAGAGGAATTAGATGCGAAAACGAGTCGATCAAAATTAGAAACTGTTGTTTACAACAAACCTTTTAACTATTCAAAACCGGTCACTTTCGTCACACCAATGATTCTTCTAACACACCAAGGATTATCATAAAACGTCGAGTCTTCTAATGTTAATCCCCAACCGATTATGCACAAATTTATGGTCCTTTACCTTCCATCGGTGAAGTAAACTCAAAACACGAAAATCGCAAAATTCTTAGATATTTTGACATTTTCATGGTGACCTTAAAACTTTACAACATGAGATAGAATATCATTCGAAATCAAAGTTCAACAATTTCAATCGCCTCTGGCGCGAGAACAAAGAGACATTTTCGAAAAATCTTTTACCAAATGTTAAAATTTGAAAAATTGTGCATTGTCTTGGGAACGGACTTTCATAAGGAACTTGGATTGATGAAGGTCGTTTTCGAAAACGAAACATCTATTTCTAATACTAAGCGTAAAAGAAAATGTTGAGAAAAGATGTTGATCGACTCTTGGAAGATGTCATCTGGCCGATGTCCATAATGTTGTGTTATTGAATTCTTTGTCATATGCATCCGATTATATCTCTCCGACATCGTTGATAATGTTGTAACTATTGAGAATACTGATAATGTGCTTCAGATCGAGTCTTTAAAAGTTGAAAACAAACGTCTCTTACATGAGATTTCTAATGCAAAACGTCGTCTTCAATGGTGTCAAAATCGTGAACTTGCTTTGCAAAACAAAATCCACCAGTTGCAATCAAACAATTTTAATCCAAAATCTGAGCAACTGGATGATCAAAACGTGTCTTTGAAAAGTCAAATCTCAAAATATGAACAAGAACTTGTAAAAGTTAAACATGAATATGGTGTCATATTTGATTTACTCAATAAGACTCGTCATGAAGCATCAAACGAACTTGATCACTATCTTGCACACACTAGAGAAGTAATGCATTTTGCTAGTAACATTAGCTTACGAAAATCAAGATTTGATTCACACTATCTTTAAGTTAAGAGAAATGTTAGGAAAGTATGAACAACTTCCGCCAACCATAATTAAGAGATTAGCACCGTAACACTTAGTAAACGTGAACCCGAATGCCTACTACCAAAACACAAGTTGCTAACGTGTTTCCTTCTCTTCGAAACAGAATAGTTGCCTCTTTTCCAAACGTCCGCACTTCACAGCCTAGGAGCACTAAATCGAAGAATAGGAAGTTGCGACCTAAGAAAAGATCAATAAGGAATGCTAAAGTAGAAGAACACCCTAGGACTATGAATAAGACTCACGTTGCTTCCACTATAGATATTGCGTCGGCAAATGTAATAGAAATAGTGATGTAACGAATGCTAAACCTTTAAGTACTTTTGATATTCATCGATGCACCTTGTGTTATTTGTCGTAAAAGTATGAATTCGATTGTCATGACAAATGTGTTGTTAAAGCTATTATCTCTCGTTTACGAAATCCTAAGACTCGGAATACCTCTAGGCCCACTAATCTTTCTAAGTCTCGTGCTTGGTAAACCCCTCTTTAGATTCTAAGAACCGCATTGTTGTCCCCTCAGTAGCTCCGGCCACCTCCTAAGAATGTAGTACCACCTAGTGCATTCACTAAGACTAAAGCAAATACTAGTTGGAGATGGCGAAATGGATATATAACACATTAGGATTTAAATGGATGCCTAAAGTTATTGATGTGTGTATGTCTACTATAAATGCTCGGAACCCTCTAACATTTCGGGTTCCACATCTACTTCTATTCCATCCGTGTCGCCCGTGTGTAATGCGGTGATACTGATCATTCTCGGATTGTTGATAGCGGATGTTCCCGACACATGACAGCAACCTTAAACTATTATCAAATTTTATTGCAAAGTTCATTGGCACCGCCGATTCGGGAATGATCACTTCAGCAGCCTATCATGGGCTACGGAGACTATATCAATGGGAACATCGAAATTAGCGAGGGTTTATTATGTGGAAGGCCTCGGTCACAACTGCTTCATGAGGTCGGCCTACGTGATGGAGATTTGGAGGTTGCTTTCAGGAGAAATCTTGTTTCATTCGTGATCTACAAGGAAACGACCTTATGTCCGGCTCGCGTAACTCAAGTCTTTACACTATCTCTATGCAAGACATGGTTGCTTCATCTCCCATCCGCTTACTTTCAAAGGCAACATCAACAAAATCCGGCTATGGCAATCGTCCTCTCACACTTAAACTTTCAAACTATAACCAATCTTGCTCGACACAAACTAGTTGAAGGTCTCCCACGATTCTGGTATTCTAAAGATCACCTTTGCTCAGACTGTGAACAAGGGAAAAGCACTCGTGCTCATTTTCCTTCAAAGGTGGAACACAGCTCTTAGCATGTGCTTCATCTACTTCACATGGATTTGTGTGGCCCGATGCGCGTGCAAACGATCAATGGAAAACGCTATATCTTAGTAATCGGTTATGACTATTCACGATGGACTTAGGTCTACTTTCTTCGAAGCAAAGACCAAGCACCAAAGATGATCATTACCTTTCTCACAAAAATACGTGTTCATTCCAAAACACCGCCGACAAATCGAGCAGCACAAAGGAACCGAATTTGTTAACCAAACCCTTCGTGAATTTTATGAGAAAGTGGGAATTCACATCGGACATCTATTGCACGTACCGTAACAAAACGGAGTTGTTGAAAGACGAAACCGACCGTTAGTGGAAGCTGCAAGAACAATGTTAATCAATGCTAAACTTCCAGATTACTTATGGGCGTGTCGTATCATCGCATGCTATACTCAAAACCGTTCTATGATTACTAAACGCCACACAAAACACCGTTTGAGCTTCTCCACAACCATAAACCGAATCTCAAACACTTTCATGTATTTGGCTCCCTTTGCTATCCGAATAATGATCATGATGATTTTGAAAGCTCAAAGCCAAAGTCGACATTGAGTCTTCATTGGATATTGTGAGAACTCTACAGTTACGGATCCGGAATCGTCGTACAAAATAGGTTATGGAAACGATTCATGCTCATTTTGATGAACTTAAGAAAATGGCTTCGAGTATAACGACTTGGAACCCGGTCACAACCGCTTAAACTTCCTCAAACCCCATCATCACCGAACAAAGCCCTCGACTTACTCGTCAACAAATGGAAAGATTATTTGCTCCACTGCTTAGTGACGATATTGATGAACGTGCTCCGTGTGTATCCATTGTTTCATTGCTCAACCCGATACTACTCTTATACCTAATACACTGCTACAACAACTATTGTTGACGAATCACCACCGCTTGACTCCACCACAACAGCTTGAACAAACCGCTTCCAACAATAATGAACCGGTGACCCCACTGCAGATTTTGATCCAAATCGTTCTTTAACCCGTTTGCTAATGAGATGCTGCACCGATGTCGCGGAATCATCTACAAACCATTTGAATCCTCGAAATCGCACAATGTATACCAACATCAACCTTCTACACATCGATGGACAAAATACCATCCTCGGAAAATATTATTGGCAACCCAAATCAACCATCGTTACGAGACAACGTCTTCACACGATGGTGAACATTGCATTTATGCACTCACCGCTCCGCTAACTGAGCCTAAAAACATTAAAGACGCAATGACAAAAGACAACGGATTGAATCCATGCGAAAAGAACTCAACCAATTCAAACGTCTTGAAGTATGGGAACGGTTGAAAGACCAACAAGGGTCTACGCCATTAGTCTTAAATGGATTTGGAAGAACAAATTGATGTCAAGGAACGTAATCGTAAACAAGTCACGTCCCGGTGGCTAAGGGTTATCGATGGGAGGAGGTATTGACTTTGAAGAATCATTTGCTCCGTTGCTCGCCTTGAGGCGCTTCGGATATTTCTCGCGTCGCGGTTCATCCGAATATGACGGTCTTTCAAATGGATGTCAAACTGCGTTTCTAAATGGACAACCGAAAGAAACGGTTTATGTCGACCAACCGAAGGATTCGTTGATCCCGAGTTCCCGAACCATGTCTACAAACTTAACAAAGCTCAGATGGTCTCAAACAAGCTCCTCGGGCATGGTACGATAAGCTATCATCTTTCCTCATTGCCAATAATTTCACCAAAGGTTCGGTCGACCCTACTCTTTTCATACAATATCACGGGCACATATCTTAATTGTTCAAATTTACGTGGATGACATTATTTTGGGTCTACACATAAAAAGTACTCAATCGCTTTTGCAAAACTAATGAAGAAAAATTTTGAAATGTCCATGATGGGTGAACTTACGTTCTTTCTAGGACCGCAAGTTCATCAATCACCCGTGGTATTTTCTTGAGTCACCAAAATATGCCCTTGAATTGTTAAACAACTTTGGAATGAAAACACGTGACACTTATGCCACACCAATGACTCATACCAAGAAGCTAGACGATTTACATTGGAAATTAGTGGACCCTACCAAATACCAAGTATTATTGGGTCTCTCATGTATCTAACAACTAGCGACCGACATTGTCTTTGCTGCTTATCTCTGCTCCCGTTATCGGTCAAGACCAACCGAAACCCACATCTCGAGGCTAAAAGAATCCTCCGATACATCAAGGGAACCATTAACTTGGGGATCCGGTATCCGAAGGATTCGGTTTTGAACTAATCGCTTTTCGGATGTTGATCACGCAGATGTTTAGATTCACGGAAAAGTACTCCGAGCACTACAATTTCTTGGTGATAAACGGTGTCCCGCAATCGAAGAATCGAGGATTGTACATCATTGTCATCAACCAAGCGTAATATGTAGCTATGTCGGTGTTGTGCTCAAGTCATCCGGATGAGAACACAACTCAAAGACTATGGTTACATATTTGATGAATCCCGATGTCTCATGACAATCGGAGTGCCATTGCGATCTCGCAACTCGGTTCATCATTCAAATCAAAGCACATCGATCTTCGCTATCATTTCATCAAGGACCATGTAGAGCAGTGCAGTTGAATTATACTTGGGTACAGAATACCAATTGGCGATCTACTCACCAAAGCCTTGCCTCCCGCTAGGTTTAATGAGTTGGTCCACCGGATTGGTATGCGGTGTTTGACTCAAGAGGAACTAGATGAACTATTAAAACAATCTTAAAACCAATCAAACACCAAAATCTCTTTTGTAAATAATTTTCAAAACAAAATACAAAATAGAAAATCGATAAAACAACAAAAATATTCTTCTATCTATATTTCTTCAAACATGGCAAGTACATTTCTTCCGTCAACACTCAAATCTTTCAAAATTCAGTATTTTTTCGATCAAGTGTTGAGGGGGAGAAAATAAATTCTTAACTATTTCAAAATAACATTGTACTTGCATGTTACCTAATCCCGGTTGTTTCTTTAATAATGGTGGTCACATTTCCGGTTTCTGACACTCCTCGGACTAAAATTTATAACCTTTCATTATTTCTTAAGTCGAGGGGGAGTGTCGTCAAAGTTATTTCCAAATATTCTTCGTTTGGTAACCAAAATGGAAGTTAAAAGGCTTTGAATGAAAATAGAAAAGGTGGAGGGACTGAAAATGTCAAAAGCTTAAAGTTATTTTTAATAAAATACTCCACTAACCTCATTTCATTCATATCATTTATTATCATCACCAACCCAATCCCACGCATAAGAATTCATCTTCAAATTCGTGTTTCGATCATCATTTTGTAAGTGTTTCGTGTTAGTAACAAGATTTTAAACAATGGTTTTGAATTTTCATAAATCCAACGGTTAAAACTTGAGTTCCAATGATTTTTGTGTTCTACGATAGCGTATGAACACACAATCAAGTTTGTGTGTTTGTGGTTGAAATGATTGTGTCAAAACGTTTTCTTAACATCTATGATCACATTTTCATCACTTAAACACATCCGGATACATGAATTAATTGATTTTGGGAATTAGGGTTTATGCGTGAAGTTTGGGTGTTTTCAAATGTGAACGTTTTTGGTGATAAAGATTGTTGTATGAAGTTGTTTTCAACATGAATTGATCATATTTTAACCCGAAATTACCCGAAACACTAAATGATTAAGAATTGAACTTTAGGGTTTAATGTTCTTCACATTTGGGTATTTGTGATTCATCGCGAATGGAATGTTAAAACTTGGTCATTACACTCAAATGACATCTTAGAACTACCAAAAACTTTGGTTCAATTCCTATGGTTAGATTTCATATGCGTAATCTTTGAGCTCTAGGGTTTAAGTCTCACGATAAGTTATCTTACGCGTAAACTGCTTGATGATTTTTCATGCCATGATATGTTATACAATGAATGTATGTGTTAATAATGATGATGTGATGAATTTATTTCGTGTTTGCTACTTGTAAAATTCGTAATCAAGGTTGTTAATCATCTACGCATAAGGATCACCTTACGCGTAGCTTGTTATCGCGAAGAGTAATCTTACGCGTAGCATTTACGCGTAAGGTTCTACAAAGGGACTACGCGTATCCCGTGAAGGATATGCGAACAAAGGACCTCTACGTATAAGGTTTACTCTTACGAGTAAGCCTTACGCGTGAGGTTTTATATACGCCACGCCGTAAGCTTTACGCATAAGGTCCCCTTTTCTACGCGTAATATTTCTTACGCGTAAGTAAGGATCCTACGCATAAGCTTGCGTCTCGTGTATACTCATCCTGCTTAAGCATTAAGCTACAATTTATACTCCTAAGCCTTGATCAAACCTTCGTTATGAATAGTTACGCGTGCAAACTTGTAAATAAATGTATCATAACGTCACGAAACCAATAATGTCACTAATAAGTTTATACGCTTAATATGTTGTGAAAATAAGTGATAACATAAAATTTAAAGCCTAAAGTTAACTAACTCACGAAACTTATCACGACTTCATTAGACTATTGAACAAACAAGTGATTTTGGACTCGAACAATCATTGACACATCACATTCAATAATTAGACAATAAAACCATCCGTTGACTAACATTATGTCTTTCGATATGTTGGTTCTTTTGGCTAAATGTGTTTCGAGATCACGACATGGAAGCTCAAATGAATGTGGATGCACCAAACGTTCTCACCATTGTCGATATTTTCCGCATGGCTATCCAATGAAGATTGGAAAGAATAATCTCGAGTTGACTTTGAAACTCTCACCGCTCGGAATCTTCTTGTCTCATTGCAAAGGATATTCAAGAATCATCCCTATTAGAACATGCTCACCAACTCGCCATCGTTCGAGATCTACATACGCAATTACGGAATACAATGCGAGGATCAAAGGTCAAAGTGCGGTAACAATGACACTCAATCACAAACAAGTTACCATCACACATGCACTTAAGGGTTGTTCTCCTCATTCCCGACATCATGCCAACTGAATTCTCTGTTGCACCCATCAAGAGACTGCTCGCAATTTTGATTGATATTGAGTATGACGAAGCTTCGTGGGTTGTTAATAAGCATTCTCACGTGGATCTTAAAATATTCCTCGACCTTGGAGAACCCTCTATATCATCATCACAAAATCTATTTCGGTCGTGACAAAGGCTATGAGCATCCCAAGCTCGTGGAACGCAAATCTTTGGGCTCTAATCAACATGAAACACATCGAAATTGAAGCTCGATATGGGATGACATGATGACATTCCTCAAAATCTTGGCTCAAAGATTCCTTATATCGATATACTAAATTGTTGATCCAAAGAGCACTTGGATATAACCTCGATATCCCCAAGAGAATCAATGACCCCGACAATCTTGACGTGTTTTCCGAACCCACTCTAACAATCGATTTAAGGAGTCAACTACCAAGAAACAAGGTGTTTGTGTTGCGGATCTCCTTCTCTCGGATGAACTCAAACGACTCTACTCTTATAAAAGATATATGGTAGTCGTGAAAGAGAACAAAGTTGGCTTTCTTGATGAAAAATCTTCCGGTACACCCACAAGGAGAACCGAAGAGGAAGTGCAGGAGTCTTGCAAGCACCGAGAGTCGAGGAAGTTCCCAAGAGGAATCCTCCACGAAAAAGGACTGCTCCTTCTAAGGAAGCTATTCCCATTCCCGTGCCAAAGCACGAATCGCCAAGAAAGCTAGTGGACTAAAGCTCAAGATACGCAATCGGATCGAAGAGGTCTTCTACTCAATCAAGAACCAAGCACCTCCTTCAAGAGCAAAACCTCCCACCCACCAGCCAGATATAAGCAAAGGGAAGACTCAAAGGATTGAGCACGAAGAGGAAAGCTCAAGAAGAGCCACCGAAACCGATTACGTGAGGAAGTTCAAATTTGTTAGACTCAACACGCTATGCGAAAGAATTTGCTAAAGATCAAATGGGTGGCCCCGAGGTCAAGTGGTGATGTTCAATCCACACCAATTCCCCGATGTGGTTAATCAACCCGATAAGGAACCGTGCCATCACTCTTGAGCAACAACAAAAGCAACAGGATGAGTCTATTGAGCATGACATTGAGGAACCAACACCGAGAAGTCGAGAAAGATAAAGATGTTGATTATGATAAGTTCCTTCGGATAGTCCTACACGCTCTAAGGAGAAAACTTCAACCTCCTAAGGACCCCGAATCTCCTCACATCTCATCTTCATCGACTCATCTTCTCACCCTCACCACCACCATCAAAAGAACAACAAGATCCACATCCGGATCGGTGAAGAAGCCAACCGCATCTTGGATTTCTCAAGCTAAGACACAAATCGTTAAAGTCACAAACAGTCGAAAGAAAGACGTGCTCTACAAGAAAATGAATTTCTTTCTCGATCAAATACAATATCTTCATGACGAGAATGACGAGATGAAAGTTGAAAGGATTATGTCCAAAAGCTCATGAAAGATGATCTTCAAGGAAAATGGATGAGATGATCAAAGGATACACTCACAAGTTCCTTCTTGACGCCGTTCCTAAACCGACAAAGGAGATGTATACCGCATAACTTTATCTCGAATCTCTTATATCCGCCAAGCAAACCATGAAATCATCTCCAATGAATGTGAACATCAATCCGCTTGAACCCACAATCTTCTCGGATGATGAATTGGTGAACCGCTAGTAGCTCAAATGTCGAAACACTCGCAACGTTTGCCTCCCACGAAGCTAAATTGTTTGAAGCATTGCCGAATACCAACTCAGTCAAGATACGAGAAGAAGTCAGTAAGGCCTAAACGCTCAAGAGACGATTTAAGACAAAGATCGGGATAAGGATAACGAGCCCAAATACCCAAGAAGTCGGCGAATCATCTTCTATGCAACCTCCACCCCAACGAACTACAACTCAACAAAGGTCTCCTCCTCGTTCTTCTCTTGAAAACCTCGAGATTCTTCCGGGTCGAAACCGGTTATCACTTTGAGTATACGGGTGGTGACGAAGAGGAATTCCATGAGCCCCAACAACAACCCACCTCTCCCGACAATGTTAAGAAACCGTAATCTTCATCTAGGCCTAAGAAAAGAAGAAGAAGGCGCCTACGGACGCCATATCATGGCTAGACGAAGATGACACAGAGGAATTCGATCGGTTTTCTACACTTGTTAATTCTACTCCCTACCCACCTGAAGGTCAATATCTGGAAGATGGTAGTACATTGGAGCATGCTAAGTTCTTGCAAGAGAAATTTCGTGTGAAAAAGATGACGAAATCCGAGTTGAAGCGAATCAAGAATGAAGCATTTCAACTGCTCAAGGACAGCTCGGAAAGTGCTATTGAGGTTGAGTATCACCTTGATAATATAACACGAGCCATGTCTAACAATATGGATTGGCTCAACCCAGAAGCAAACATCGACTTCACCAAATGGGACAATCCTCCATATTACACCGACTGGTCTAAACCTCTACCTACTATTGGCCAACCAGATCAGCCTAGGATTCCATTCAGATATTTCTTCAACAAAGACTTGGAATTTCTTCTTCACGGTGGCGATGGTTTAAGGAAATACGCTACATCACTAACACTTTCATTCCCGGAAACCATATACTCTGACTGCATAGCCATCGAGGAAAGAGCTAACCACATATTCTCTAACAATGTGGCAGAGTATGACCGTGATGCACTGTATGGGATTCACCATTGGCCAGAACGCCAAAGAATCTACTACGTGTCGCCGTGTTCGAAGTCTCAACATGAAGTGTTCAAGACTAAGAGTATCGCTGCCATCAAACATGTTGATCTTTCGTCTAAATGGGACTACACTTTCCTCAAGAATATCGTGGTCAAAAGGCAAGACGAAAGGGATTATGCATTCTCTCAAGTGGACTTTGAGAATTTGTCTATCAACGACATTAAAGACATATACCTTGCCAAAGCATGTGGTCGCATGAGACAATTTTAATCAAGTACAACGTGAATTCATCAAGTCCTTGCTTATCTTCATAAGAAGCATAGTCATCAAAGAACGTCTAGAAGATCTCCACTTGCCGTTGAATCATATCGCACCGTGTCAACTTCACTCCACCTCGCCTAGATCTTCCCAACATTAACCGACTTTCACAACACACACTCATCACCAACCATTCGGAGTGGTTTACATTAGTGAAACACATCGCAACCGCTTGATGGCGTGTAAAGATCTTCACAAGTTTGGGGATCACACATTGAAGAAGGTTAGGGACGGATTGGCTTATAGGTTGAAGGATTTTCATGAAGGCATTGGGTCACAAAAGCGATGGAATTCCAAGGAAAGACGGATGTGAGGAGGATCATCGAAAGATTGATGAAAGGTTGTATCGACGGGAGCGATTCGAACTCGGAGAGCTTTGTAGGCGGTCGTCCCGTGATTGCTCTCGCCGCTATCAACGCCCGATTCGCATTCTCGAAACATTGATGGACTTCTGGTACCCTTGAATCGCTTCTATTTCATAATATTTTGGATGTGTGATTAATTATGACCATGGCTTGTGCACCCATATCAGTGTACAACCCGTTCTTGTCAAGAAAGGACCCTGTGGTACGCTTTAGTGTCACAATCCTTATAAAAGGAGCGAAAGCTTCTTACTTTTGAGTAAAACCTATCAAACCTTTCATCTTTCAAGGTTTTGCTCAAAAGAACAAGTACTTCCCCGTATGATTTTCAAAACCTCAACCATTTATATCACTTGTTGAGGGGGAGTATTTGAATTAAAACTTTGTTCACAAATTGTTCACAGTGGTCATCTTCCCGCAACACTCGAAATGGTCATATTTATTCTCAACTTTTCAAAAATAACATTTTATATGCCATTTTGAGGGGAGAAAATTATGTGATAAGAAATATGTTGTGTAAATGCAAATGAATCTTTGTGCTATAGACTTAACCAACAAATTGACAAGATTTAATCGTTAGTAACTCGAAAAGACTTGTCCAGACGGGTAATAATTTCAAGCTAGTTCGCTAGTAATGTAAACGTGTCTCGCAAAGGACTTGTCCGAGTAGAAAGTACCATTCGAGAAACTCTTGGTAGACATGAACTCGACGGGTTTGGCAACCTTCGAGGCTTGTCTACAACTTCAAGGTAGTTATTAGAGCTAGTTGTCACCTAAAAGTCGACAATGTAACTCTTTAACTATGCAACGTAACCGTGTCTCATGGGGATTGTCTATCTTGAGTTGATCAATTAATAAAGTGCGCGCTCTTTCCTCACCGTGCGATTCCCATAAAAACTCTTAAGCACATGTGGAGGGGGAGTATTTCTGCAAAAGATCAAACTCTTACAATGGTACAAAATGTTTTACAATCATAACCGTTGTGAGAGATTTTCTTGAAAATTGGTTTTATGGCAACATAGGTTAGTCATGGAGTTATAAGGTGACTAAGGTTAGGAACAACCGTCCTATGATCCGCCAGAGCCGGAGGGATCTACCCAAGGAAATCACAAATAGTTAGTACTTAGAAGTCCTTAGGTACGATTATAAAAAGGAGAAAATGAGAATCGGAGAAAGAAGGAGTTGAAGAATTAAAAAGAAATGCAAAGAAAAGGGTGAAAAGAAATAGGCCTCCAAATTATTCAACTTAGGGCGCATACGGGTTCAATTCATATACTCTTGGTTGTCACTTAGTGACGCCGGTATTGAAGATTGAAAGTCGTCATGGACCCAAAGGACGCATGCACTAAACCTTCTTAGCCACTCAAGTTTCTCTCAATGAAGCTTGTTTCATTCTCACAGGAACCCTACATAATCTATTGGCTTTCTCTTGAGATTGCCGATATTGAAGAATGAGTCCTCTCCCTAGTCTCTCGCTCAGAAAACCAAAACGCACTATTGAGTCTAGAGCCACGAGATTTGATGAGTGTCTAAATACTCATCATTTTGTACAATCTAGATCGCAAAATCATCCGAAAACACTCAAAATGAATCAAAATGATGAAAATATCACAAATCGTTGTTTTATGTGTTTTAAATGCAAAATATCAAAATCGATGAAAACGTATCAAATTTGCAAAATGGCGCTTTAGTCCCCAAGTTTCAAAAATTGTCAAAATCGGTCCTAGTATATCTAAATAAAGAAAATATCATTCAAGGTCCCCGAAATATTTTAAATTGTCAAAACAGTCCTTGAATGAATCTTTAGTCAAATGGCGGAAAAGGTCCTTCAACTTTGAAAAGTGGCAAAATGGTCCTTGAAATTGGAAATTGTCAAGTTTGGTCCTTATACTATTGAAACTTGTCACTTGTGGTCCCTTGGAATAGCTTTGCATAATTGGCGAAGTAGTCCCTTGATTTTCGAAATTGCATATCTAGTCCTTGTGATATTAAACCCTTTAAACCTATTGGACCTATCACAAACCAAGTGACCCCTGTCATTAGCCTTTTGGACCCCTGTTTGACCCCCTTTTATATTTAACAACCGTCAATCTCGGTCAAATAACCTTGGCGCCAAAGTCTTTCTTCCTCAATCGCTCTCCAGATACACTCCACACAACCTCACCTCCACCATAATATATCACCATCCATGTCCCCTCTACCTCCACCAATATCCAAATATCATTAATTGCTTTCACCCTCATCTCACTCAACCCTCATCTGTCAAAACCAAAATTCCCGCCAAAATGATCCTATGGCCAATATTCACTTAAGCTCATCCAATGGTCAAGGAAATTAGTGGGAAAAGCTCAGAGAGCAAGTGGAGAGGCAGTTTGGGTATAAAAAAAGAAGCAAGTGGAGATAGAGAGGAGGGTAGCTAGTTTTATAGTTTTTCTTAAATGTCGTTTTTTAATTAATGTTTTAGTTTAAGTCCAAATGATGTAATCTCGCTTTTATGTATCACTTTTAAGCTAAGACTGACTTTGTAATGTGTTTTGAACATCAATCCAAGTTTTTATTTAAGTTCCAAGTTCTATGTTTACTGTTGAGATTTTTAGTTTCAAATTCTTCTATCCAGGTTGTTAGTTGCTTGTTTCAAGCTTAAACAAGTTTACTTAAGCTCTCTATAAGCTTTGAATAAGTTTACATTTCATTTTCAAACAAAATTGTGAGTTGGTCAACAAAAGTCAACTGTTTAAGCTCATTTGGATTTGAGCATGGTTTGGGAGATTGCAGATCTTTGAATTGGGTTGGATTAGTATCATTTAGTGTAGGATTGGGTTTGGATTTGGTCTCAAGCAAGATTGGACACCATGAGTGATCATCTTATTTACATTTTCAATCCATTTTGCAAATCATGCTTCTATCTGTTCTTATAGTCTAGACTAATTTTAACCTGTTAATATAGTTGTATTATGGTCATGTAAACTTAGTTTGATCCTTATTACATGTTGGTTCAGTAGTTGGTTTATGTTTAAGTGCATATCAGTCCTTAACATAGTGTTTGGATCAGCTTTGTACACTGTGTCATAGGTTAGCTCAGTAGTTAGAAATTGTTGTTTCAAGTTTGGTTAGCTTATTTGAACCAATTCCAGTCTTAATCTTGTACCTGCACAGGCTCATAGTCAAATCTCCACTTAATCCATCTCAACAGTTTCACTGTTGAGATTTTGTCAAAACAAAGTCTTATTTTGTATTCAAATATCATAGATTAAGATTGCATTAGCCTTATTTCATCACTTAACATCAATTGCAGTCCTTTAATTTGATTCAAAGTTCCATTTAGTCAAACTTTCAATTCTGCCTTAAAAGTCAAACTTGCCAAAACTCAGTTTTGGGCTCAATTAGGAAGATTTTTAGGGGACTCATCTCTGGGTCAAAATCAGTAAGACTTGTGGTTTTAAAAAGTTCACTTGGTCTAGTTTATGGTTGTAATTTTTGCATATTTTTGTAAATTTTCTTTAAGCTTCATATGGGCTTATCAAATGGGGCTCATTTCCCAATGTAACCGACTCGGTGTTAATCGAGTCTCATTGGGGTTTTGAGATCTTGCACCATTGCCACAAGCTCGAGTTGAGCTTGCCCAGTGTCCCATCTTTGGTTCTTTAGTTCTTGGTCGTCTTATTTAAGTTCCACTTTTAGTTTTAGTTTCCGACTTATTTTAGTGCTTATTTCCTAGCTCAAAGTAGCCCCTAGAATCAGATTGCACTTATATTCATATTAGTCAAATCTTGGTATATTGCAATCCAGTGGTTAGGGCTTGTTGATTTGTGTTGCATTTGGTCACTTTTAGTATATTTAAGCTTCTGTTTTGGTTTGGTGCTTATTGGTCTCCATTTGCTTATTCAAAGTGCTTATCTATAAGCACTTTGCACATCAGTTCCTAATTCCTCCACACAGCACCCTGTTTTTCTATTTTTCATAGCTTCCTAATATTATTTTAAGCTTTTCCTGAAATTTTCAGATTTTTCCTAGCTTGTTTGCTATTTTTCTTGATTTAAATTAGTTTTTAAGCCTTTTTAATTAGCTTTTAATACAAAAAATTAAGAAAAGGCTCAAAAAAATAATTTTTTCATTTTTCTTAAGTTTAGATAAATATAAAAAGCCTAAAAGTATTTTTCCATAATTTTCTTGGTTTAAATAGTATTTTTAGCATTTTAATTAGTTTTAAATTGTTTTAAATTAATAATAAATACATAAAAGTCTAAAAATATATTTTCAGTTTTAAAATAAGTTTTATCATATTTTAGATTTTTCTAAGTTATAATTTCATTTTCTAGGTTAATTTTGTATTTTCTTATATTTTAGTGCATTTTAAATACTTAATAAATAGTTTTAATTAATAACAATTAATTAAATAGTTGTAAAATAATTTTATTTTTCTAAATATTTTCTTTTATATTTAGGATTGTAAAATGTATTTTTATATCCGTAGGTATTTTCCTTCTTTATTTTCACGCTTTATTTTGTACGCTTACGTAATTTTATTTAAACGTATGTTTTAGGTTTTAAACGTTCATCATTTTAAAAATAGTGATAGCGTTTATTTAATATATTTTAACTTTTTAATTTTCTTAATTTGCATTTAAGCCTCTGTAATTTATTCCCTTTTTCCTTAGTTATAATTGTTCAATCAATCAATCCTTTCTGATCACTATCCTTAGTGATCATTCTATCGTCTGATCAAGTGTTTACACGCCATTGAGTCTCCGTGGGACATAACGACCCGGGAATTCATTGTATTCTCTGGACTTCATTGCATTTGTGCTTAAGCTGTTTTAAGTCTGTTACGGTTGGCCATTCACAAGTGGCCAGTTTGTGTGATTAGACTTGACGGTTTAGCACAGATCAAAATTTTACGCCACTTGGAGGTTTTAGCGTGTGTTAAACTTTTTCGATCCATTCTTGCACATACCCCATCTTTTGTAAAAGTTTTTCAGTAAAGTTTTCAAAAATCCAAAAGTTCATTAACACTTTTCCGAAGTGTTATCAACACCAAAAATATTTTCATTCTTTGTTTTTGCAAAGAAATTTTCAAAATCCAAAATATCCATCTTTACCCTCTCGCATCTTTTGATTCTACATTTCCTTACCCTCTAACTGCTTAATTCTTCATTCCTTATCTTCTTTAACCGCTTAATTCTCCATTCCTTATCCTCTTATCCGCTTAATTCTTTATGTCATGGTATTTGACATGTTCTCAGTGTGGAGGTCCATTTAACGGTGGAAATTGTCGGCGATGTACCAATGTGAGTTTGGAGACAAGTTTGTCGGTAATCCCGATCCCATTTCAAATAATGAAACACCCGATTTTTCCTACCTACCTCCACAACCCCAAGACGAATCCTACTCATGCGAGTTTTGTGGGAATGATTCTCATTACGGTTTTGATTGTCTACCACGGGTCCCGCTTGTCTATGAGCCGGAACCATGTTACAATCGAACTTTGGTGAAAGTTATTTTCCAATTATCTCTCATTGTGAGAATTGCGGGGTCCTCATCGACTATTGAATGTCAACCGATGAATCAAAATTTTCACAATTCCAATTCTCCGGTTTTGACAATTTCCAACCCCACAAGATTCCATCACCATCGACTTTCGAGCCTTCACAACATTTAAATGATTACGAGGAGTGTAATCTTCCACAAAGTTCAAGAAATACGATTCGAAAGAAACTACAAATGAAAAGAATGGTATGTAAGCTTGAGCAGATGAATATAAGAATCCGATATGATGACGATGATGATGAGGATACCATTCAAATGAGGGAATATTATGAGGACGACGAGGAGAGTGTTATTCCTTTGAAAGATATCATTTCTCAACTCCTCGCCTATTGCTATCACACCTATCTTACCTTTATTGCTTCCAAAGACTCTCTCATAATGGGGACGAGCCTTCTAGCACTATTCCGAAATGGAATCGCCTAGTGTTGAGAGCCTTGTTCCAACCCCAAGTGAGTCCGAGGTTATCTCCGTAATATGTGTGATGAGCCTCTTAAAGATGATTCTTCTCCTCCTCTTGACATTCCATATGATCATGTCGAGATGTTCTCCGATTCTCGATAACGATTGTACTGCGTTTGACGATTCTTTATCCTATGGAGACATCGATTATGTCGAGGAGCTACCTTCCGAGCTAGTTAGCTTAGAAGAAGTGAGAAATTCGATGATCCGAAATTGAGGACGAGATACTTGCGTAAAAATTGTTCAATATAAATCTCCTCGCTTCTAAGATCGAATCATTCTGCTAAGTCGACTTCATCTCCTATCCCGTTGTGGATAGTGACTCTACATTGGACAAGCCCAAACATCTCCCGAACTTGAGGCTTTTTCCAATGATTCTCTTCATGAAGAGTTCTCCGGTGAACTCTCTCATGACATATCTCCTCCGAAATATGATCATTTCTATTTTGATCTTGAGGATGATATTGGCTTGGAGGAAGGTGTACTCTATTATAAGAGTTTGCTTATTGATGATACTACCTTCACCCTTCCTCCCGATATGTCTACATTTGAGGATGAAGAATGGATCTTGATTGTTATCAACATCTTTCTTCCATTCCTCACATATGATGTGACTTCCTCTCTTCTTCACTCCTTCGGGAGTGAGGACACTATCTTTGACCCCGACATTTTCATTTATCATTTGTGAGCCGGATCTTTCTCTGTATATCTCATCGGTGTGGAACTTTCACGTACTTCAAATGTTTGTCCAAACATCTTGAATGAAAGTCCGATGGAGATTGTTTCTTCCACTTTCCTTCCCCATGAACCAATGAATTCGGGGTCGAGTCAAGCTAACGACTTCGGTAACCAAAAACAAGAGACACACACATATGGGTTTTCACCCATATTTCGACTTCTTACCCTTTCTACCACCTAAGTGTGGGGTGATGCCCACATGTTATATATATATATCTCTAAAAAAAAAAAAAAAAAAATCATTTAAAATAATGGCCGTAGTATTTCCCTTTACGTTTTTGTTTCGCATAATCGCAAGATTTTGAATATTGAGGGCAATATTCATTTCTAAGTGTGGGGGGGAATTCTCACGAATTTTATCATATATTATCCACCCAATTCCCCCGTTTTTGGCCAATTTTTTTTTTTTTGAGTAAGTGTTCTACGCTTACTCAATTGGTTATCAGTCCGCCATGTCTTTAAGACAAAAGGTTTGGCTAATCCAGGAGCAAACGGCTCTTGGTAAAGATATATCAAATCCGTTTATATGGCTTGCAATTTGCCCAAAATTGTATGGTATTCACTCACCATATCCTAAAAAGTGAAGAGTTGGCTAGCCCGCAAGATTATGGCTTGTGGTAAAGGCGAAGGAAAAACCATAATTGGTAATCACCACCAAAGATAATATTGATAATTTATCTAAGAGTTGGCTAGTCCAGAGCAAACGGCTCGGTAAAGACAAATCAAATCCGTTGAAAGTCGGTGGTTTGCTCAAAATCACATGGTTATCGGTGTACCATGGTTCTTACTTGAACTGAAACATTTGGCTACTCCGTAAGTAATGGCTTTTGGTAAAGAGTTTTCAAATCCATTAAGTTTTCTCAAATCATTGCTAGGGACTAGCAATATCTCGATGTGGGGATTGATGAGTGTCAAATACTCATCATTTTGTACTATCTAGATCGCAAAATCATCTCGAAACACTCAAAATGAATCAAAATGATGAAAATATCACAAATCGTGTTTTATGTGTTTTAAATGCAAAATATCAAAATCGATGAAAACGTATCAAATTTGCAAAATGGCGCTTTAGTCCCCAAGTTTCAAAAATTGTCAAAATCGGTCCTAGTATATCTAAATAAAGAAAAATATCATTCAAGGTCCCCGAAATATTTTAAATTGTCAAAACAGTCCTTGAATGAATCTTTAGTCAAATGGCGGAAAAGGTCCTTCAACTTTGAAAAGTGGCAAAATGGTCCTTGAAATTGGAAATTGTCAAGTTTGGTCCTTATACTATTGAAACTTGTCACTTGTGGTCCCTTGGAATAGCTTTGCATAATTGGCAGAAGTAGTCCCTTGATTTTCAGAAATTGCATATCTAGTCCTTGTGATATTAAACCCTTTAAACCTATTGGACCCTATCACAAACCAAGTGACCCCCTGTCATTAGCCTTTTGGACCCCCTGTTTTGACCCCCCCCCCCTTTTATATTTAACACCCGGTCAATCTCTGGTCAAATAACCTTGGCGCCAAAGTCTTTCTTCCTCAACTGCTCTCTGCATACACTCCACACAACCTCACCTCCACCATAATATATCACCATCCATGTCCCCTCTACCTCCACCAATATCCAAATATCATTAATTGCTTTCACCCTCATCTCACTCAACCCTCATCTGTCAAAACCAAAATTCCCGCCAAAATGATCCTATGGCCAATATTCACTTAAGCTCATCCAATGGTCAAGGAAATTAGTGGGAAAAGCTCAGAGCAAGTGGAGAGGCAGTTTGGGTATAAAAAAAGAAGCAAGTGGAGATAGAGAGGAGGGTAGCTAGTTTTATAGTTTTTCTTAAATGTCGTTTTTTAATTAATGTTTTAGTTTAAGTCCAAATGATGTAATCTCAGTTTTTATGTATCACTTTTAAGCTAAGACAGCTTTGTAATGTGTTTTTGAACATCAATCCAAGTTTTTATTTAAGTTCCAAGTTCTATGTTTACTGTTGAGATTTTTAGTTTCAAATTCTTCTATCCAGGTTGTTAGTTGCTTGTTTCAAGCTTAAACAAGTTTACTTAAGCTCTCTATAAGCTTTGAATAAGTTTACATTTCATTTTCAAACAAAATTGTGAGTTGGTCAACAAAAGTCAACTGTTTAAGCTCATTTGGATTTGAGCATGGTTTAGGAGATTGCAGATCTTTGAATTGGGTTGGATTAGTATCATTTAGTGTAGGATTGGGTTTGGATTTGGTCTGCAAGCAAGATTGGACACCTGTGAGTGATCATCTTATTTACATTTTCAATCCATTTGGCAAATCATGCTTCTATCTGTTCTTATAGTCTAGACTAATTTTAACCTGTTAATATAGTTGTATTATGGTCATGTAAACTTAGTTTGATCCTTATTACATGTTGGTTCAGTAGTTGGTTTATGTTTAAGTGCATATCAGTCCTTAACATGGTGTTTGGATCAGCTTTGTACACTGTGTCATAGGTTAGCTCAGTAGTTAGAAATTGTTGTTTCAAGTTTGGTTAGCTTATTTGAACCAATTCCGCCTTAATCTTACGCACGCACAGCTCATAGTCAAATCTCCACTTAATCCATCTCAACAGCCATCATTTGAGATTTTGTCAAACAAAGTCTTATTTTGTATTCAAATATCATAGATTAAGATTGCATTAGCCTTATTTCATCACTTAACATCAATTGCGGTCCTTTAATTTGATTCAAAGTTCCATTTAGTCAAACTTTCAATTACGCCTTAAAGTCAAACTTGCCAAAACTCGGTTTGGGCTCAACTAGGAAGATTTTAGGGACTCATCTCTCGGTCAAAATCAAGAAGACTTGTGGTTTTAAAAGTTCACTTGGTCTAGTTTATGGTTGTAATTTTGCATATTTTGTAAATTTTCTTTAAGCTTCATATGGGCTTATCAAATGGGGCTATTTCCCAATGCAACCGACTCGAGTTAATCGAGTCTCACATTGGGTTTTTGCAGATCTTGCACCATTGCCACAAGCTCGCTTGAGCTTGCCTGTGTCCCATCTTTGGTTCTTTAGTTCTTGGTCGTCTTATTTAAGTTCCGACTTTTAGTTTTTAGTTTCCGACTTATTTTAGTGCTTATTTCTAGCTCAAAGTAGCCCCTAGAATCAGATTTGCACTTATACTCATATTAGTCAAATCTTGGTATATTGCAATCCAAAGGTTAGGGCTTGTTGATTTGAGTTGCATTTGGTCACTTTTAGTATATTTAAGCTTCTGTTTTGGTTTGGTGCTTATTGGTCTCCATTTGCTTATTCAAAATGCTTATCTATAAGCACTTTGCACATCGCCCTAATTCCTCCACACAAGACCTGTTTTCTATTTTCATAGCTTCCTAATATTATTTTAAGCTTTTCCGAAATTTTCGATTTTTCCTAGCTTGTTTGCTATTTTTCTTGATTTAAATTAGTTTTAAGCCTTTTAATTAGCTTTTAATACAAAAAATTATGAAAAGGTTCAAAAATAATTTTTCATTTATATTAAGTTTAGATAAATATAAAAGCCTAAAAGTATTTTTCCATAATTTTCTTGGTTTAAATAGTATTTTTAGCATTTTAATTAGTTTTAAATAGTTTTAAATTAATAATAAATACATAAAAGTCTAAAAATATATTTTCAGTTTTAAAATAAGTTTTATCATATTTTAGATTTTTCTAAGTTATAATTTCATTTTCTAGGTTAATTTTTATTTTCTTATATTTTAGTTCATTTTAAATACTTAATAAATAGTTTTTAATTAATAACAATTAATTAAATAGTTGTAAAAATAATTTTCTTTTTCTAAATATTTTCTTTTATATTTAGGATTGTAAAAATGTATTTTTTATATCCGTAGGTATTTTCCTTCTTTATTTTCACGTTTTATTTTGTACGTTTACGTAATTTTATTTAAACGTATGTTTTAGGTTTTAAACGTTCATCATTTTAAAAATAGTGATAGCGTTTATTTAATATATTTTAACTTTTTAATTTTCTTAATTTGCATTTAAGCCTCTGTAATTTATTCCCTTTTTCCTTAGTTATAATTGTTCAATCAATCAATCCTTTCTGATCACTATCCTTAGTGATCATTCTATCGTCTGATCAAGTGTTTACACACCATTGAGTCTCCGTGGGACATAACGACCCGGGAATTCATTGTATTCTCTGGACTTCATTGCATTTGTGCTTAAGCTGTTTTAAGTCTGTTACGGTTGGCCATTCACAAGTGGCCAGTTTGTGTGATTAGACTTGACGGTTTAGCACAGATCAAGATTCATCAAAAGATCTATTAGGTACACTTGACATTTCATCACTTGATGTTCAACAATAAGAACATCAGTGGTACGTTATCGAGTCCTTCATAGATCTTAGCAACTGTCGAGAACATTTATGAGAGGCTCACAACCGTGATCCTCGGTGATTGAATGGAAACTCTGCCAGGTCAACATCAAACAACCTTGACAAAGCAGTCACTTGGTAACTCCTCGTGGATTATGCTTAGTGTGTCTCAAACGGTCTACTGATCGTGAGGTGATGTTTCGTGTACCTCAACACTCATCCGAATCAGAGGTGTACTTCGCACATCGCGTTATCTCACTTGTGGGACTCCGCTTCGAACGGCCTTTGTGAGAATTAGAGTTGTGTTTTCACACTATGTCATAATACTCTCGGTTCAAACTTGTAAGTGCGGAATCCACTTATTACTAACCGTTTTCATGTTTTCTTCTTATGGAAGCTCGGGTGGAATGATCGTGCGATTCTTCACATGTTCATGCCAACATCATCTCTAATGGAAGTTCTATCCAAAAGCAACACAAAGTCGAATGATTCTTCGTCAATTCAAAGAATCTACAAAGTTAAAGACTTAAAGAACTTCACAAGATCATTATCAAGCGTTAAAGAGCGTGTGAGCATGTTGAAGAATGACGTGGAGACACCTTTAGAAAATGAAGCGCACTGAGGCGAGACTTGATGCGGATAACAACAACATACTATCACTACCATCACAAAGAACAATGATCAAAGAACAAAGTTAAAAGATGACGTCAAAGCAAAACTGCTTAAAGAAAACAATTTCTCTACAGGGAGATTATTCAAATCAAGGCAATTCTTCTCACAAGAAAGAAGAATGTCGAAGACGTCAAAGCTACTATTACATCAACGCCTTCACCGTTCATATTCATTCATCACCAACACTTAGGGGGAGATTGTTGGAATCACTCCTAAACCTAAATCAAGTGTTAGTAATTCATATGTAATAGTTAGCTTAATTATGGCCTTTATGTTTGTTATTAGCCTTAAGCTTATGTAGAAGGCCCATATGCTTAGGCCCAAGCCCATAGGAGAAAGGAATGGACTAGGAGTGTTGCCCTAGCTTCCCTCCTATAAATACTATGTAATAACCCTCACTTGAGGGTTGGTTGTTCATTTTATTCACTCTCTTTCACTCTACGCATAACTGGTTTACTCTTTACGTGTGTGTGTGTTTAACGTGTTCAACCGACCTTTATCTCTTCTCTATTCTTTCTATTGATGCTTGTGTTGTAAAACTAGTGACCTAACAAGGATTGTGGCACTGAAGCATACCACAGGGTCCTTTCATTACAAGAACGGGTTGTACACTGTTATATGTGGACAATCCATAGTCATTATTAAATCACACATCCAAATTAATATGAAATTAAAATAGTTTAAGGGGTACCAGGTAGTCCATCAATCTTTCCAGAATGCGAATGTATGCTGATAGCCGTGAGAGTAATCCTAGGGCGACCACCTCTGAAGCTCTCCGAGTTCTCGAATCGGTCCCTTCAGATAACCTTTCATCGATCCTAGTGATGATCCTCTTAACATCCCGCCTTTCCGATAATTCCATCGCTTTGGAGACCCAATGCCTTCATGTATCGCCTTCAACCTATAAGCCAAGCCATCCCCGACCTTCTTTAATGTGTGATCCCAAATTTATGAAGATCTCTACACGCCATCAAGCTATTCGTTGTAGTTCACTACGGTAAACTACTTCAATGGTTTCTTGACGAGTGTATTGTGGAAGCCGGTTGATGTCGAAAGTTCTAGCCGAGGTCCGGTGAGGTTGACACGAGTGCAGTGCGATTCAACAACAAGTTGTAAATCTTCTACACGCCTCGGATCACTATGCTTCGATGAATATGAGCAAGGACTTGATGTATTCATGTTGAATTTTAGTCGAGAATTGTCTCATTCTTCCCTGCACTTGGCAAGATACGATCTTCAATGTCGTTGAGAGACAAGTTCGAAAGTCCGCTTCACGTAATTCATAGTCCCTTTCGCCTTGTCTTTTGACCACGATAGTCTTGAGGAAGGTGTAATCCCATTTAGACGAAAGAGTGACATGTTTAACAACGATCCCTTTATCACTGTACACTTCATGTTGAGACTTTCGAACCTGGCAGCTTTTGTAGTAGATTCGTCGGCGTTCAGGCCAATGGTGAATCTCGTACATTGCATCAATGTCATACCATTCCACGTTGTTGGAAAACATGTGGGTAGCCTTTCTTCGATGGCTATGCAGTTGGAGTATATGGCTGCCGGGAACAGAAGTGTAAGTGATGTAGCGTATTTCTTTGAACCATCGCTACCGTGCAGAAGAAATTCCAAGTCATTGTTGAATAAGTAGCGAAATGGAATCTTAGGTTGATCTGGTTGGCCAATTGTTGGTAGAGGTTTAGACCAATCAGTGTAGTATGGAGCCTTGTTTCTTCTGGTGAAGTCGATGTTTGCTTCAGGGTTGAGCCAATCAATGTTGTTAGACATGGCTCGTGCTATGTTTTTAAGGTGATATTCAACTTCAATAGCACTTTCTAAGCTGTCTTTGAGTAGTTGAAATGCTTCATTCTTGATTCGTTTCAACTCTGATTTCGTCATCTTCTTCACATGGAACTTTTCTTGCAGTAACTTAGCATGCTCCAACGTACGACCTTCTACCATATCTGGATCATCAGTTAGAGTGGGAGTAGCATCAACAAGTGTGGAGAACCAATCATACTCGGTGTCGTCTTCGTCTAGCCATGAGACGACATCGATATAAGCGTCTTCTTCTTTTCTTTGGCCTTGATGAGGATGATGGTTTCTTTGTTGAAGCGGGAGAGGTGGGTTGTTGTTGGGGCTCGGGGACTTCCTCATCGTCACCACCAAGATACTCAAAGTGATCACCGGTTTTCTCCGTCTGGGTGGTAACTCGAGTCCCGAGGTTTGTCGGAAAAGCGTGGAGGAGATCGTCTTGTTGTTGGAGTCCTTAGGGGTGGTGGTGGCACGGAGGAGGGTTCTCTAGACTTTTGGACGTTTAGGCTCGTTATCTTTATCCTTATCCTTATCTTCATCGCCTCTTGTATGTTTAGGCCTTTGAGCTTCTTCTCCGCATGTCGATTTGAGTTGGTATTCCAAAGAATGCATCAAACAATTTACCTTCGTAGGAAGTAAATGTTGCGGTCGCTTAGACATTTGAGTTACCACCGAAACCAATTCAAAGATCGGAGAACACTATAGGATCAGTTGGGTTGATTGTTACGGTCATGGGTGTTGATCTTATAGTTTGCTTGGCCAAATGCATCAGATTCGGATAGAGTTGTCTGTTGAACATTTCTCTTGTCACTCCAGGAACGGTGTCGAGAAGGAATTTGTGAGTGTATCCCTTGATCATCTCGTTCATTTCCCCTTGAAGATCACGTTGCATGAACTTCTGGACGTACTCCCTTTCATTAGACATCTTTTCTATCTCGTCATGAAGATGTTTGATGTTGTCAGCGAGTATATCTAACTTTTTATTGGTCACATCTTTCTTCCCGACCGCTTGATGCCTTTAACAATCCTTGTCTTTGCCCAAGATATCCAAGAGTCCGCTGGCTTCTTCACGATTTGGATGTGGATCGATTGTTCTTTTGGATGGTGGAGGTGAAGAGTGAGAAGACGAATCTGATGATGAAGAGACATGAGGAGATTCGGGGTCCTTAGGTGGTTCGTAATTTTCCTCCTTAGAGCGAGTAGGACCGCCAAGAAGATAATCATCATAATTCACTTCGTCATCTTGTCCAGATTTAGCTTTTACTTGACTGAATCCGGCCTCTTCCTCTCGCTTTGGCTTGAGCACAGCCTCTTCATCGACCTTTTATTTCATACTTTTCCTTTTCTAGTTCCTCAAAGTCATAATCAATAGAATCCTCCAGGCACTTTTGTTGTTGCTCAAGAGTGGTGGCACCAATTCCCTTATCGGGTTGATTAACCGCATTAAGAATTGGTGTAGATTGGACACCACCACTT
The DNA here is from genome assembly GCA_022545495.1 of Chrysanthemum lavandulifolium. Lineage (NCBI taxonomy): Eukaryota > Viridiplantae > Streptophyta > Magnoliopsida > Asterales > Asteraceae > Chrysanthemum > Chrysanthemum lavandulifolium. Next base: position 119,909,369 of record CM040239.1, read on the forward strand.
GACCCTCCGGGGCCACGCATTTGTTCCTGTTCAAACTCTTTTGCAACGTGTTAGAGTCTTATGATTTTGAACTTCTTCATGTAGTCAGTATCCAGTGGCTCTTCATCTGAGCTTTCTTCTTCATGCTTAATTATCGAGTCTTCAATTTGCCTTGGTCGCCTTTTGACCGGGAGGTTTAGCTCTTGTTGGAGTGACATCGCCAGGCCAGAGTAGGTGACCTCTTCGCCTCGATTCGGTCTCCTCGAGCTTTCATCCACTAGCTTTCTTTGTGGTTCGAGACTTGGGAATGGGAATAGAATGCTTCCTTAGAGGGAACTGTCCTTTGAGTGGAGGTTTCTCTTGGGAACTTTCTTTGACTCTCGGTGCTTGTAACACTTCCTGCCTCTTTCTAGTTTTCCTTGTAGGTGTCCAGCGGACTTTTCATCGAAAAAGCCTACTTTGCCTTCTTCAACTGCTACCAGATATCGTTTGTACGAATACAGTTGTTTAATATCATTAGTTATAAGGTGATCTGGCAGCACTGCACCTTGTTTCTTTGTTGTAGAGTCCTTAAATCTGACTGTGAGTGTAGGCTTATACAACATGGAGTAATTGTTGGGGTCATTGAGTCTCTTGGGGATATCAGGATTATACCCTAGAGCTCTTTGGATCAACAATTTGGTATATCTTATATATGGGATCTTGGAGTCAAGCTTTTTGAGGAAAGACATCATGTCATCCCATATTAGAGCTTCAACGTGGTTCATGTTGACCAAAGCCCAAAAGAGCTGCAGTTCCATGAGCTTGGGATGCTCATAGCCACTGTCACGTCCAGAAATAGATTTGGTGATGATGATGTAGAGAGTTCTCCATGTCCGAGGAATATTCTTAAGATCCACGATGAATGCTTTGTGATTACTCCCGAAGCTTCGTCATAACCAATGTCGATCATGAATTGCGAATGCCTCTTGATTGGTGCGACATTGTATTCGCTTGGTTCGATGATGGGGATGAGAAGAATAGCCCTTAAGTTTGCGGTGTGATGGTGACTTGTTTGTCATTGAGCGTCACATCACAACATTTTGTCCTTTGATCTTTCGCATTGTATTCCGTAACCGGTAAATATAGATCTCGTGCAATCGTAGCGTAATTGGTGAGCATGTTACGATAAGGATGATTCTTCGAATATCCACAATTAAACAAGAAGACTCTGAGCAGGTGAGAGTATCAAAATCAACACGAAGGTTGTTCTTTCCTATCTTCATCGGATAGCCATTTGGGAAGATATCTTCAACGGTGAGAACGTTTGGTGCTTCCATGTTTTGTATTTGAGCGTCCATGTCGTGATCTGAAAGATATTTAGCCAAAAGAACCAACATATCGAAAGACATTACGTTAGTCAACAGATGGTTTTATTGTCTAATTATTTGAATGTGATATGTTGATGATTGTTACGAGTCCAATGTCACTTGTTTGTCCAATAGTCCAAAGACGTCGTGATAAGTATCGTGAGTTGGTTAACTTTGAGTTTTAAAGTCCAAGTTTTCACTTATTTTTTAAACCTTTTAACACGTTTAAGTTTATTGGTGACATTATTGGTTTCGTGGCTTTATGATTTATTTATTTACAAGTTTGCACGCGTAACAATTCATAATTAAGGTTAAAACTACGCTTAGGCGTAGAAATGGCAAGCTTATGCGTAAACAGGAGTGGTATACGCGTAAGCATAAGCTTATGCGTAGGTTCTTGACTTACGCGTAAGAAATATTACGCGTAGGAAAAGGGGACCTTATGCGTAGAGCTTACGCGTAAGCGTATATGAAACCTTATGCGTAAGGCTTACTCGTGAGAGTCAACCTTATGCGTGGGGTTCTTGTTTACGCATATCCTTCACAAGATACGCCGTGGTCCCCAATGTAGAACCTTCGTGTAAACGTTACGCGTAAGATTGCTCTTACGCATAACATGCTACGCGTAAGGTGATCCTTATGCGTAGAAGGCAAGTAACCTTGATTCTGAATATTCACGCGTAGAAAACCTGAAATAAGTTCATCATAACACCAATCTTAACAGATACATTCAATCTTTATCAGCTTCAAACATGAATACTCAATCAAACAGTTATGCGTAGAACACATGTTACGCGTAAACCTAAACCCTAAAGCTTAAGAATTACGAGTAAGCAATTTAACCATGGCAATTGCACCAAACTTGTTCTGGTAATTCTAAGAAGCCAAGTGAGTTGTTCTGTCCAAGTTTTAACATCAAACTCTAAACGAATCAAAAATACCCAATTATTAAGAACATACACCCTAATTTCTAATTAACTAGCAATTAGTGTTTCTGGGTTGATTCTGAGCAAGGATATGGTCAATTCATCTTGTAAACAACATCACATAACTATCTTTTTAACCAAGAACATTCACAATTGAAAAACCCCAATCTTACGCGTATGAACTCTAAATTAAAAAACGTCCAATTCATGTTTCTGGGTGTATTAGAATGATGAAAACGTTTATAATAAGAACATTTGAACCTTTTAACATCATTTTTATTAGTCTAAACACACAAATGAAGCATTTGTGTTATTATCTTATGCGTAGAACACAAATCTCCCTTGAACAGAAAAATGAACCGTTGGATTCTCAAACAAATTAAAACCCATGTTTGTTTTAGCATTTAGAACATGAAAACACTTACAAATTTTTGATCAAGAACTCGGAAAAGAGGATGAATTTATACGCGTAGGATATGGTGGTTGAGATATTAAATGTGAAGAGTTAATGAGTTAGGTGGATGTTTTATTAAAATAACTTTGAGCTTTTGATAGTTTTAGCCCCTCCGCCTTTTCCATTTACATCTAATGTCCATAACTTCCATTTTGGTTACCAAACGAGGGATATTTGGAAAGAAACTTGACGACACTCCCCCTCGATTTAAGAAATAATGAAATTTTATAAATTTTAGTCCGAGGAGTGTGAGTAAACCAGAAATTTGACCACCATTATTAAAGAAACAACCGGGATTAGGTAACATGCAAGTACAAGGTTTTTATTAAACCGTAAAATATTTGTTTTCTCCCCCTCAACACTTGATCGAAAAAATACTGAATTTTGAAAGATAAAAGTGTTGACGGAAGAATTGTACTTGCCATGTGAAAAGAAATATAGATAGAAGAATATTTTTGTTGTTTTATCAGAGTTTATATTTTTGTATTTTGTTTTTGAAATATATTTACAAAAGAGGTTTTGGTATTTGACTGGTTTTTAAGAATGTTTTAAGAGTTCATCCAGTTCCTCTTGAGTCAAACACCACATACCAATCCGGTGGACCAACTCATTAAACCTAGCAGGAGCTAAGGCTTTGGTGAGGAGATCCGCCAATTGGTATTCTGCACCCACAAAATATAATTCAACTGCACTGCTCCACGTGGTCCTTGATGAAATGATATCAAGATCGATGTGTTTTGATTTCGAATGTTGAACCGAGTTGCACGAGATCGCAATAGCACTCCGATTGTCGCAAGACATCGGTATTTTGTCAAATACGTAACCATAGTCTTTGAGTTGTGTTCTCATCCAAATGACTTGAGCACAACACGCGATGGCTACATATTCTCGCTTTTGTTGAGGACAACGATGTACAATCCTCGCTTCTTCGATTGCCATGACACCGTTTATCACCAAGAAATTGTAATGCTCTGAAGTACTTTTCCGTGAATCTAAGCATCCCGCATGGTCGAGATCTGAAAAGCTATTAGTTCAAAACCGAATCCTTCGGATACCATATCCCCAAATTAATGGTTCCCTTGATGTATCGGAGGATTCTTTTAGCCTCGAGAGGTGGGTTTCGATTGGTCTCGATCGTTAACGGGAGCGAGATATACTGGAAAAACAATATCAGTGCTGGTATTAGATACATGAGAGACCCAATGATACTACGGTATTTGGTAGGGTCCACCAATTTCCCATGTAAATCAGCGTCTAGCTTCTTGGTATGAGTCATTGGTGTGTCACAGGTTTGCATTTCAAATTTGTTAAGAATTTCAAGGGCATATTTGGACTGACTCAAGAAAATACCACGGGGTGATTGATGAACTTGCAGTCCTAGAAAGAACGTAAGTTCACCCATCATGGACATTTCAAAATGTTTTTTCATTAGTTTTGCAAAAGCAATTGAATACTTTTTATGTGTTGACCCAAAAATGATGTCATCCACGTAAATTTGAACAATTAAGATATGTGCCCCGTGATATTGTATGAAAAGAGTTGGGTCAACCGAACCTTTGGTAAAATTATTGGCAATGAGGAAGGATGATATCTTATCGTACCACGCCCGAGGAGCTTGTTTGAGTCCGTACAGAGCTTTGTTCAGTTTGTAGACATGGTTCGGGAATGCGGGATCAACGAATCCTTCCGGTGGTGACATAAACCGCTTTTCGGTTGACCATTCGAGCGGCTTTGACGTCCATCCGAAAGACCGTTATATTCATATGAGCCGCAAATGCGAGAAAGATCCGAATGACCTTAAGATGAGCAACGGGCGAATGATTCTTCATAGTCAATACCTCTTCCTGTCGATAACCCTTAGCCACCGGGCGTGACTTGTTTCTAATTACGCCCTTCAAATCCAATTTGTTCATCCAAATCCATTTGAGACCAATGATGTAGACCCTGTTGGTCTTTCAACCGCTTCCATACTTCAAGACATTTGAATTGGTTGAGTTCTTCTTGCATGGATTCAATCCAGTTGTCCTTTGTCATTGCGTCTTTAATGTTTTTAGGCTCGATTGGCGACGGTGAGAGCATAAATGCGATGTTCACCATCTCGTGTGAAGACGTTGTCTTATTACGACCGGTTGATTCGGGTTGCCAATTATGTTTTCAAGAGGATGGTCTTTTGTCCAACGATGTGTCGAGGGTTGATGTTGGTATACATTGTGCGATTTTGAGGATTCAAATGGCTTGTAGATGATTCCGCAACATCGGTGCGGCAGCTTCATTAGCAAACGGGTTAAAGAACGATTTGGATCAAAATCAGAGGTGGGGTACTTCATTAAGAACATCATCACTTTGGTTCGCGTCGTTGGATGCGCTTTGTTCAACTAGCTGCTTTAGAGTCAATCGTGGTGCTTCTTCAACCGTAGTTGTTATAGCGGTGTATCGTATTGGAATATGATCGGGTTGTGCATCGAAACATCGGATACACCGAGCACGTTCATCAATGTCATCATGAGCAATGAGCAAATAGCTTTTCCATTTGTTGACGAGTAAGTCGGGGCTTGGTTCACCGATGATGGGGTTTGAGGAAGTTTAAACGATTGTGACCGGTTCCAAGTCATATGCTCGTAAGCCATTTCATAAGCTCATCAAAATTAGCATGAATCGCTTCCATAACCTCGCTTTGTACGACGATTCGGATCCGTAACCTTTAGAGTTCTCACAAGATCCAATAAAGACTCCAATGTCGACTTTGGCTTTGAGCTTTCCAAAGTCATCACGATCATTATTTGGGTAGCGAAGGATCCAAATACATGAAAGTGTTTGAGGTTCGGTTTTCATTGTGGATAAGCTCAAAAGGTGTTTTGTTATGGCGCTTTGTAATCATTGAACGGTTACGAGTGTAGCATGCGGTTGAGACGACTTGACCAACAAGTAACTGGAAGTTTAGCTTTGATTAACATCGTTCGCGCCTTCTACTAACGTCACGGTTTCATCTTTCAACAACTCCGTTTTGTTCTGGGGTACGTGCAATGGATGTTTGATGCTCAATTCCCACTTTCTCATAATATTCCCGAAGAGTTTGATTAACAAATTCAGTTCCTTTGTTTCTTTGAATTTGTCTGACGGTGTTCCAGAGCTGAATTTGAATTTTCGTGAGAAAGGTGATGATCATCTGTGGAGCTTGATCTTTACTTCGAAGAAAATAAACCCAAGTCCATCTTGAGTAGTCATCAACAATTACCAAGATGTAGCGTTTGCCATTAATCGTCTGCACGCGCATCGGGCCACACAAATCCATGTGAAGAAGATGAAGCACATGCAGAGAGCTGTGTTCCACCTTTGAAGGAAAATGAGCACGAGTGCTTTTCCCTTGTTCACAAGCTGAGCAAAGGTGATCTTTAGAATGCCGGAATCTCGGAAGACCTTCAACAAGTTTGTGTCGAGCAAGGTTGGTGATGGTTTGAAAGTTTAGATGTGAGAGACGACGGTGCCATAGCCAAGATTTTGTAGATGTAGCCTTTGAGAGTAGACAGATGGGAGATGAAGCAACCATGTCTTGCATTGAGATTGTGTACACACTAGAATTGCGAGCCGCACATAAGATCGCTTCTTGTAGATCACGAATGAAACAAGTTTTCTCCCGAAAAGCAACTTCCAAATCTCCATCACGTAATTGACCGACTAAAAGAGATTGTGATGAGAGGCCTTCCACATAATAAACCCCGCTAATTTCGATATTGCCATTGTTATAATCTCCGTAGCCCATGATAGATGCGAAGTGATCATTCCGAATCGACAAGGCCAATGAACTTTGCAACAAAGTTTGATAATAGTTTAAGGTTGCTTGTCATGTGTCGGGAACATCCACTATCAACAATCCAAAGGATGATCAGATCACCGCATTACACATAGACGACACGGTGGAATAGAAGTAGATGTGTAACCCGATGAGTTAGAGGGTTCCAAGCGCTTATAGTAGAAATACACACATCAATGATTTTAGGCATCCATTTAAATCCTAGTGTATTATGTATCCATTTCGCCATCTCCAACTAGTCTTAGCTTTAGTCTTAGTGAATGCACTAGGTGGTACTACATTCCTTGGAGGTGATATCGAGCTACGGGGATATCAATGTGTTTCGAGAATCTAAAGAGGCGGTTTACTGCACGCACTTAGAAGCATTAGTGTGCCTAGAGGTATTCCGATTCTTAGGATTCCTTAAACGAGAAAAGATAGCTCTAGCAACACATTTGTCATGACAATTAGAAAGCATACTTTTACGAAAAATAACACAAGAAGCATCAGACTGAATATCAAAAGTACTTAAAGGTTTAGCATTCGTTACAACACTTTTTTTATTACATTTGTCAGACGCAATATCTAAAGTGGGTGCAACGTGAGTCTTATTCAAAGTCCTAGGGTGTTCTTCTACTTCAACATTCTTTATTTTTCTTTTCTTAGGTCGCAACTTTCTATTCTTCCTTGTATTGCTCCTAGGCTGTGAAGTGCGGACATTAGGAAAAGAGGCGATTATTCTGTTTCAAGAGAGGAAGCACATTAGTAACTTGTGTTTTGTCGGTAGGCATTTTGGGTTCACGTTTGCTAAGTGTTACAGTGCAATTCTCTTAATGATGCTAGGATGAACTTGTTCATACTTTCCTAACATTCTCTTAACTTAAAGATAGTGTGCACCAATTCTTGATTTTCGAACGAAGGTTTCGTAAAAATTCATGACTTCTTTAGTGTGTGCAAGAAAATGATCAAGTTCGTTTGATGTTTCATCACGAGTCTCATTTAAGTAAATCAAATATGACACCATATTCCTTTTAACTTTTGCAAGTTCTTGTTCATATTTTGAGATTTGACATTTTAAAGACACGTTTGATCATCCAGCTTGCTCAAGTTTTGGATTTCAACCGGTTGATTTTGTTTTGCAAAGCAAGTTCACGATTTTGACAATCTTTTGACACCATTGAAGACGACGTTTTGAATTTGAAAGCTCGTTTAACGATCGCTCATTTTCAACTTTTAAAGACTCGATCCGATACACGTGATCGATATTCACAACAATATCAACAGAATCAATGTAATCAACATATATATGATCGATGCATATGCAATAGATTGTAATAACACAATATTATTGATATCGGCACGATAACATCTTCCAAGAGTCGATCAACATCTTTTCTCAACAATTTCTTTTACGTTTAGTATTTGAAATCGATGTTTCGCTTTTCTCAAAACTGCTTTATGAGACCAAGTTCCTTGTGAAAATCCTTTCCCAATATAATGCACAAGTTTTCAAATTTTGACATGGGGTAAAATTCTTTTCTCAAGAATATCTCTTTGTTCTCGCGCCAACGGCGGTGAAAATGTTCAACTTTTATTTCGAATGAAATTCAATCTCACGCTCCAAAATTTTGAGGTCGATAAGAAAGTGTCAAAGTATTTTATAACGCGACAACTTTCGGCTTTTGTTTTAACTTCACTAAGTGAAGGTAAAGGACCATTAATTTGTGCACCATTGTGTTGGGGACTAACTTCAGAAACTGGTGTGATAACCAAAGGTTTGTTAGAAGTATCTTGTTGTGTGACAAAAGTTACGGCTTTTGAATAGTTAAATGGTTTGTTATAAACGACATTTTCCATTTTTGACCGACTCTAATCATCGGCATCTAATTCCTCCATGCGATTATATTCAACAACAGTCATAATTGAATCATCAATTCTATGTTCTCGCATCAGAAACTTCGTGATTTGGTTTGAATACTCTGCTTGAAAACTTAGGTTGGTAATCGGCAAGAATCGGTCCATATCCATTTGGATTTGGTTTAAAAGTAAACTTTTGAATAGTTGTGATTGACTCACCATGTTTATAAACAACATTTCAAACTCTTTGATTTTGTGTTGTAAGTCGACAATTTCTTCAAGATAGTTATCTATTCGCTTCGTGGAATGCTTTTGTACTCGAGAACTGCTTTTGACAAGTTAACAACTCACCTTGGCTTTTGAGTTTCAAAGTAAGGCGTTAATTTGTTGTTTATGTTCATGTTTCAGTTGTTCTATTTGAGACAATAAAGCATTCTTGGATGCGGCTAGATCACGTATATGTCGTTCTAATGATTTTTCGTTTTGATGAGATTTAGCAAAAGCGACTTCAAAACCTTCTTCACGTTTTTCTTGAGTTTTAAAAACGTTGATTTGTCTAATTAAGCATTCATTATCCCTAATTAACAGTGCATTTTTATCTTTTAATTGCTTGGAAATTTCCAAACGAGATTCTTGGTATTTAATTAAGGTCAGGAGCTCAGTTTCTCTATTAGACAAAAGCTCATCTTGTTGAACGTGAGTCTCAACATGATCATTATTTAGATCCTCAAATAGAACCACGGAGTCAACTTGATTATCAATATTAACCATAAGGTTATCTTGATCGTCAAATATAACTACGGGATTTATTTGATAATCATCGGAATGAGATGTGGACGGCTCATGTTGAACACTCTGATCCTTGTCAGATGAAGAAATTGGCGGAGATATCAGATCAGTGATGAGTATATTTTGTTCGGTACACGAGACAAGCCATCGGTGTCATACATCGGGCTGTGTCACTCATGTGTAGAGCTTGCATTTGTGCCATCAACATCATCACCGCATTAGCCTGTAAGTCCTCCATATCATCATCGAATCTACATCCGCCATAAAGCTCGCTCCTTGTTGGTAAGAGTTCCACCACTTCATCCTTGAGAGCCAAGAGCAACGCCTCTTTGTGATAAGCACCGCCTCTTGTCTTCGGATTAGGCATGCATTAGCCGATGACCCTTCTCATTACAATTATAACAACGAAGACCATTAACCCCATTCTGAGCATTCCCTGCTCAACCACTTGAGCCCTTTGTTGTTGCGGAGCACCCATGTTATTCCTTCTCATAGCATTAAACCCTTGACCACCTCCCATCTGACGACCATAACCACGATTCTGAACTTCAACGCGTCCATTGTTCACAACAGCCTGATTCCTTGTGTTTGATGAGGAACGAATGCGATTGTTGGATTTGTTTGTATACCGGCCGAAGGCTTTAGCAATCATGACAAATCCTTGTTGCAATTCATCGAAAGCATCGGAGTCCTCATCAGCTTTACTGTAAAGTGCTTGAGCATTGTTGTTGTTGTATAGAACCAATTGAGTTTGTTGAGGTTGTTGTTGTGACGAATCATATGGTGTGATGGTTGAGGTTGGTTGAGGAGCGGGTTGAGGAGCAGTTTGAGGAGGAAAACTAGTTTGAGCCCACAAAGCAAGTTGTTGATTGTCCGGAAGTGACTGTGAAGCCGGGAGTCCACAGATAGCCCTTTCTTTGTCAACTTCTTTTTGGTGAGGCTTCAGATAGTCGTAAAACAATCCATATGTAGCATGATGAAGATTCTTAGCTTGACGGAGAAAAATGACATACTTCTCCCATTCCAGACCAAGACTACTTAGGAACTTAGTGTTGACAGCAATTCGTGGCATGATGATGTTGTGTTTACCCAAATCATTAATGATGTCTGAAAAGCGATGATGATATGACTCTAATGTCTCTCCTGGTTCAATCGTGAAGTGTTCATAAGCCAAGTAGATTTTGGATTCCATGTCTTCCTAATTGAGTGTTGTGCCTTCCATAAGAAGATGAATATGTTCCCATATTGCTTTTGCAGTCTTTTGAGCATCAAAACTTCGAAGGATTGGATTGGGTAATCCTAAAAGGATGTATTGCATTTCTAGTTCATCGGCTACAAAATGTAAAGTTCATCAACAGTGAGGTCTGAGATAGTTGCAATGTTGGTGACAACATCTCTTGGTGGATTGGCATCTGGATCTGCGGGTGTGACAACAGTAGGCATCTGAAATGGACCTTCCATAATGACCTTCTTTAAGAACTTTCCATGTGGCTTCTTTAGATCACAAAACCTAAAGAACCTTATCACCCATTGATCATAATTTCCGGGAGTGAGCATTGGAGGTCTATCAAGTGAGCCAGCTTCATGAATTGATTGTTGGCTACTTAAGGCTTCACACATCTTGCCAAACCATGTCGGTTCCTTCATAGTACTCCTGGATGGATGTTGATTGTAGAAGTTTGTGTAAGGTTGTACTTGAAGACTTGGTGGTGATTGAAACATTTGTGGTGAAATTGCTCCAAGTTGTGGAGTATGTTGTTGATTAAATTGTTGTTGATAAATTTGTTGTTGTTGATTAAATTGTTGATGTTGTGGACTTAGTTGTTGTTGTTGTACTTGATGATACGTGTAAGGAAAGTAGTTAGAGTATGGTGGTTGTGACATGTTGAAAACTTGTGTTGTTAAATGGATCTTTGTAGTCGAATGAATCGTTGTTGATAAAGTATCCTTAGGCGTAGAAACCAAGTGTAGGCAAAGTAACACTTAAGCGTAAAAACACCAAACTTACGCGTAAAAATGATAGTTACGTGTAGGATTAGCTTACGCGTAAGAATTGAGAAACACTAAAGTTATGCGTAAACTGAAAGTTAAGCGTAGAAAACTTAGGCGTAGGATTAGCTTATGCGTAAGACAAAGCTTAGGCGTAAGAAAAATCTTATGCGTAATGAGTTCTACGCATAAGGTTAAGCTTATGCGTAAGATTAGGGTTTTGCCCAAAAGATCCTTTACACTATCACAATGTAAAAGATATCCAAAGTCGAAGTGTTTTCAGGCTTATCCAAGCAAGAAAACACTGAGTAAACCACGAAAACTGAAGATCAAACCACGGATGACTTACGCGTAAGATTAGGGTTTTCTTACGCGTAGAAAGCAAACAAAACTGATTTCTACCCAACGATGTTTCTAAACCAGATTTTTGTGATGAAACAGCTTGAATATCACCAAAATAACACAAAAGTGTGAAACTTGATGATCCAAAGCTACTAAACACCTTATGCGTAGAAATGAAACCACGTATAAAACCAAGCTTAAAACAATGATCCACACGTAAAGTTTGAAACTTTTTGCTAAAAACGGATATTTTAACACCTTAAAACGTTGAAAGTACAAGAATCTTGGATTGAAAAGTGTAAAAAATACGTTTTTAAGCGTGACAAAGTATGAAACGGTTTTACGCGTAAACCACAAAACATTAAAAAAAAAGATTTTCACCCAACTATTTGGCGAATGATACCACTGTTAGGTTCCCATATTAGTAACACAAGCAACAATAGAAGAAATAGTGAAGAGATAGATCGGTTGAACACGTTAAACACACACACAAATGAATGAGAATAGTTACGTGTAAGGTGCAATGAATAAAATGAACAACCAACCTTCAATAGAAGGTTTACAAGAGGTATTTATAGGGCAAGGAGCTAGGGCAACACATCTAGACTCCTTCCCTTCTTATGGGCTTGGGCCAAGGCTTATGGGCCTTCTAAACAAGCCTTAGCTTAATAACAAACATAAAGGCCATATTAAGCTAACTATTACATATGAATCACTAACACTTGAATTAATGTTTAGGAGTGATTCCAACAGCGTCTCTTTAGCTCCAATGCTCGTAATTTACCTGAAAGTGGAAAACAATGGAAAACAAGCGTAAATCCATATAAATGATATAAATAACGAGCATTAACGGGGGAAATTGACACTTAATATTCAGGACTATTTGATGTTATCAAATATCCCCCCACTTGAACTCTACTTGCCCTCAAGTAGACCTTATTAGATAGATTCCTAAAAAGATATCTCCCAAAACCGGAAAATATGAGTTTAAAATCCCTTATGCTAGAATAAAACAAAGCCGAACACCTCACGAAAGGGGAACAAACACTCAAATCTCTCAACTATTCTAAGTGTGAATTTCGGGTGATCACTCAATCGCATGATCATAGCATGTATTCTATCATAAGCTTGGCGGTTACACAAATCTCCACCACTAGAGTTAAGGGCTAAACAATTCTCGAAGGCAATATGGGTAGACACGACAAAGGTTAAGGGGTGACTCGTCATTACTAACATGTCACGGCGAAGTGGACAAAATCAATGATACATAACCAAATCCATGGCCAAGACACCAGATATTGCTTGCATCACCTAGACATGCTTCATGACTAAAGGGTAGGATAAGACATGGGATATATAATTGGTGTAAAATGAAAAACAAGCAGGTAGTCTATATCTATAACTAAATCATCACCACTTACCGTCAGCCCAAAGTTCAAGCTTAGAAGTCTAGAGACCGGATCATGAAATGCAAGGTAGATGTGTCATTAGAGGACGTCGTGATGGGCACACTACCTTTTCTTCTTCAGTTGGTATAACTCCAACTCCAATCTTCAAATGTGACCGAGGTGGCCTCCTCGATACTAAACAATAAAGCTCATACTATAGTGCTTATAACATCGCACTTTACAATATCATAACTCAATCAACTATTTATTATTATTATTATTATTATTATTATTATTATTATTATTATTATTATTATTATTATTATTATTATTATTATTATTTATTTTTTTTTTTAACATAACATAATAACATAACATCCCCCACTGAGATGAACAATGGGAAATCGGGGTCTTTAATGATCTTCATAATTGTTGTCGATGAAAGCGTGATTTCCAAACCTTTCCACTCGAACCTTGAACTTAGGCAAATGATGACTTCCCAATTACAAATAAAGGCTACGTGGTAGGCTAAGGTGTAAGGTGTAACGAAACAATATATTGGGGTGACAAAATGAAAGGAATGGCTCAGAAGGGTGTATCTAGGGGTATCTTGCACTAAAGGGGAGTGCAAAAAAAGGGTTTCACATGGGGGTCAAAAAGTCGAGGTGACTAATCGATAGACTCACAATGGTAGGCTGTTTGGGTGATAATCCTATAATACTGCCTTTTAAAACTGAAAAGTCTAAATACATCGAGCTAACTCAACATACCTCGTCTATGGTCTCGAAATGATGCAAAGGCCAAGTTCTATAGTTTACAAGCTACCGGCACACTCATAATTTGGTGGATTTGGGGTAAAATATAGGAAACGGATAAGGCTAATCTCACCATGTAATATCAAGAGTTGTATGTGCTCGGCTAAGGTCTAATCTAGTTAGGTTCGGAAAAACATGTTAAATTTTTTAAAATGGCATAATTTTTCAAAATAAACTAGAAAATGAGGGCTAAATAAAGTTAAAGAGATAATTCTACTCCGTCCCCCACTTGAATTGTACAAAGTCCCTTTTGTACTAGGCATTAAAATAAAGGTGAAGAGAAAGGTAGAATTAGAGCGAGAACTTCCCGAAATTTGCTCCAAAAGAAGAAGGCCCACGAGAAAAGATCGTGCCTTCGCTTAAGCGTCATGAACAAAATTCAATCCACGAAATCACAATACCGACAAGCATAATTCTAAAAGAAAAAAAATAAAATGAAAACAAACCTAACTCACTTTCAGGAATCACGGTTGCATTTAGCGAATGCAACAAGTTTTTAAACCACTTGGTGTCCCAAGTGGACGAGTGAAGTCTCGTGAGGATTTACAGGAACACACCCACAAAGTTTATTTAAAACTAATACAAGGTTACCGTGTTTTAAAATGAAAGAATTAGCAATGGAGAGTTACGTCAGAACTCCTATGAGAGATTATGTAGAATCGCAAAACTGGTATGAGTCAGTGAAGCAAATAGTTACGGCGTAACCATTGAGATGGTATTACTGTTGTAATTAGTAATGCGTAAAGAATTCTCATTTAAAATGTTGGTTACGGCGTAATCACCAAGATGAGTTACGCCAGAACTCGCTCGAATCAAAGAATCGCAGATAATTACTTCTTTGTCTCCTGCAAAAATGGTTAGAAAACACAAAACCCAACAGAAAGGAAATAAAAACAGAAGAAAGGGATAATTCGGGTTGTCTCCCGAAAGAGCACTTTTCTTTATTAACGAGTCTTTAAGTTAGACTCAGAGCCGCGGGGCTCTATGGAGGCCTTTGAGCTTGCCCCACTTCTTCAATATCCTTCATCAAATTGTGCCTCATCCATGCAACATTTGAGGCAATTTAGAGGTATTCAATGGTTTCGATCTTTCGGACTTTACAAAATTTCTCCTCCGGACCTAGGTGGTAGCGAGTGAATTCGTATTTTTCAACTATAATTGGAGGTGGTCTTTTGTAGGGTATCCCCAGGAGTTTGTACCTCCTTTGTTCGTAAGCTTCATCATCGGGATCAGTGAACTCCTCATTTCCTTGCAACTCAAGGTAATCTAGCATCCCTTCGATATTATCGTCATCAGAAACAGTGCCCTTGAACCATTCTTCATCGAGCAAATTCTCCACTAGAATGCGCTTGCATTCTTCTTTATCATTACTCACCCGCTCTATGTCATCGTCAATTGTTATTTTACTCGTGTTTTCGAGACTTTTGTCTTTTGAATTTTCTTGATCCATGTATTCCTTCCAAATCTTATCTTTTGTTAATGTGTCCACATGCCCATACTTAATTTTTACCCAACTATCGAACCCCAGGTTGTCCATCCAAGGTAAACTCGTTCTCTCCTCATCATTGGTTGAGGACCAAAAGAATTCATCTTTTCCTAATCTTGCAGAGTTGCTTCCACCATTACACATATCGTCATACGGGTTGCATGACGCCCAGAAAATTTCCCCAGGAGATTTTACTTTTTCGCACCAGTGACTTCTTAGTTCCTTGTTGTCAGTTTCACTTAAATGCTCATCCGTGCAGAGTATATCATTATTAGTCTCTTCCTTCTGAATATGCTCCGCGTAATCAATTTTTAGTTTCATAAGAAGATTTGGATTGATCTTGGCATTCCTAAATTGAATTGCGTACAAATCATTAAAGGCCAAATTACCGAATTTTATGTCATGTCTTTCACGCTCATGAGGGCATGTCCATTCTTCCTTTCTTTCATTCTCTCCTCCATTGCAATACTCGTGGAAGGGGCTGCATGTAGGCCATGCCCTTGTGGTTTCTTCATCAAGAATGACGATGTGAGTACACCAAAGAGTGATAAGTGGCTCTTCTTCATCTTCAAAGGAGAGTTCCTCGAGTTTTTCTCGACCCGTCCAAGTCGAGGAATTTTTCTCGCCCATGTATCCCGCTCGCCGTGGCGAGATTCTTGGTTACGACGTAATTCATTAGAGTCATTTTCCTCGTAATTCTTCACAACCCGTTGTAGTCATTAAACACGAGGTTACGCCGAACTAATTAGGCATGTTACGGCGTAACTCGGATCTGTGATGAAATCGCCCCTAAACCCGTATCACCGGCACGAACCTTCGAGTTATCATCCGAGAAAATTACCTTACATTCCATAGCTGGTTTAGATCCTTCGTGTTTATCGTTATTTCTCCTTACTTTTTCAATGAGCTTTATCACCATGGATTCAAGGTTTTCGAGTTGAGTCGTGTTTGGAAATGTTTCTATCGTTGTTTTTCCGAATTCTTTCAACCACTCATCTTGCTCCTTTTGTCTTTGGGCTGAATTTTCCAGAAATTTATTAATTGTTTCTTCAAGACTGGGCTTTCTTTCTCCATAAGGCCCACGGTTGTAATTTCCACGATAACCATTACTATTTCGATTATCACCGTAAAATGATCGATTTTCTCCATACTTAACTTCTTCAATATCCTCTTCGTCCATATGAGGACAATTTTTTGTAAGATGTCCTCCTCCACAGCTTTCACAACCCACTTGGATGGCATGAACGGTTTCTCTGACCTTCAAAGATATCTCGATCGAGACTTTCAATTTTACTAGCGATTGTCGCAATTCCGTCGAAACTTCCGCCTTGGTTTCTTTTACTTCCACCGTCGTGCCATTTTTGAGAATGGTCCGCCATTTTTGAATGGCTTCAATTGCGATAGTAGGAGTCATGTTCGGATAGGTCCTTGATAGTCCAAAGATCTGCCTTGCGCTTACATTTATTCCTTTATAGAAAATGTTGACCTTCTGTTGGTTATTTTGATCGTTGGTAGGACACTTATAAAAGATCGTTGTATCTCGTCCCAAGCTTGATCTGAGTTTCATTGCCTTCTTGTTTGAAATTGTGGATCTCAAACATTTGATTATAAATCTTTGATGGCGGGCAATATCTTTGAATAAAGTGTTTCTTTAATAGCGCCCAAGTATTAATCGCCTTGCGGGCAATCTTCGATCCATCTTCCGCCGCTCAAAGGAGAGTCATTGGAAGACCCCGAGCATAACAAAGATCATGAGACACGCCCGAATGTCAAAAGGCTAGCGATGTATAGGACATTTTCAACGTGCTCATATGCCTTCGTCCCCTGCTTTCCGACAAAGGGTTAGCGAAGCTCCCTCATAAATTGGTCGTTAATCTCGAAACGAACATCCGCTCCGATTGCCGGTCTTACAAGACCCGGCCCTTGATCAGCTCTAGTTAACGCCAAATATTCCTCAAGAGTGAGGTCATCGATGTTAACAACTTCCATGGTACCTGAAAACTTGAAATATGATCATGAGAAAAGTTTAAAAATGAAATGAAAGACTTAATATTAATCCTAATATAGCTCCCGGCAGTTACCAAAAACTTGATGCGGTTTTAGTGACTGTGTCTTAATATTTATAGTGTCTCGCTATATCTATGGTCTACCCTAATGCACTAACGGGCAAAGTACCCGGTCGTGTGTAGTGTAGTAAATGGGAAAGCCGAGGTCGTCCCAAGAGCTATGTGTATCGGATAATTACTAAGTCTAATTCTCACAGAATATTAATGGTTTGATAAGGTTATAATTAATTAAACTACTAATGCAGAATATAAAGTAAAAGCAAATAAATGTGTGAAGGGAAATCAATAGAGGAATAGTGGTGCTAACCTAGTTAATCCTCCTAGCTAGTTATGCCTACGTCTACCTACTTCCAATTACTTGGTGGGGTCAAATTCGAGAGGACAAGATTTGGTCAATTCGCCTAACCTATCGAAAGATGCCACCCACAGAGAAATCAAAGCGCACGTCATAAGTCCCGTTGTTCCCGGTCCCTAAGCCGAGTCATTAAGTACCGCTACATGCTAGATTCTAAATAGTGAGTGCCCGGCGTTAGGAACTTAGACACTACACCCCAATTCTTAAGTTCATCCAAACTATAGGTGATTAGTTGGTCAAATCGCACAAGTAGAAAGGGTCGTCGCTTGGTCATATCTTACCCTTCCCGTCTCATCCGCTCACCTAGGGTCGCTTGGTCATATCTCCTAGGAAATTGGCTTCTATCGCCATTCAAAACTACCGAACCGGGTGACTACCAAAGAACTATGCATGCATACACTTAGAAATAATTGTACGTAGTAAAGGTAAACGCAAACAAAACAATTAAGGAATCATAACTAGGCTAGCACCAAAGGGTGCTTAGCCGCTTATATTAATCATGCACATCAATTCAATATTCAAAGGTACGAAATACATGAATTGAAAGTAAAGAAATAATAAACGCTAAAGCTTATCGTAATGGTGTGACTTCTCCTTGAAACAACTCAGTATGCTTCCCTAGACCTTCCTTGAGCTTTTTCCCACGCTCGTGAGTGTTGTGTGTGGAATGGGATGCTTTGAAATGCCGGAATTGTGGGTATTTATAGGCGGTGCGGGTTACGGGCGTAACCCATAGAGGAGTTACGCCGTAACCTTCTATTTCTCCGTAAATGCACTAGATCCGCTAGTTACGGCAGAACCTTATAAGTGGTTACGCGTAGTCTTCAATAAACTCATTACGTCGTAAGTGATGCAAGAGTTACGGTGTAAGTATCGCGGCGTGGAACCTCTTTTTACCTAATGGAGTTACGTCAGAAACCTTTGGGAGGAGTTACGCCAGAACCTCTTGATAAGTTGGACTTCTGGGTCACGCAATAGTTACGGGGTAATGTGAGAGATGAGTTACGCCGTAACTTATTCAAAATAAGCATACTGTGATAAATCTTTAGTAATGTTTCCATTTCCGCGTCTCTTTAGCTCCAATGCTCGTAATTTACCTGAAAGTGGAAAACAATGGAAAACTAGCGTAAATCCATATAAATGATATAAATAACGAGCATTAATGGGGGAAATTGACACTTAATATTCAGGACTATTTGATGTTAACAGACATTTTCTATAATTCCCTTAGGCGTCTGTGTAACACCCCAACCCGACAAGGGTAGAAGTGTCACATTCTGGTGTCATATCAGAACATACAATTAAAATCTTTGCAAACGAAAACCTTAAATGAAGTATTAAATCATATGAACAGTTGACTGACAAGGAAATACAATATTCAAAATGAAAAGAAAACTCAAAACAAAAGCTCTTCAAAATAAGTCCCAAAGTAATAAGGTGCTAGGGTTGGTCCACTCAGATACTCTAACTCTCAGCCCATCGAAGCGAAGCCCATCTTCCAACCTAAAACCCGCCGCAGAAAAGAAATGCGGTGAGCTTAAAAGCCCAAAGGAATGATATAACAAAATGAAAGCTAAATAAAATCAGAAATGTGAAATGGAATAATGAAACTGATAACAAAGTCGCAGCGAAATGAGGACAATGAGTCAAAGAGGATCCTGCAGAACACAATTATACAGATATCCAACAAGAACAGATAACAAGGAGAACGAAGCAAAGCAAAGCATCGATGACATATATACATGCACATACAAACCAAGCATACAAGTACTGAAACATAAGCAAGCATAGAAGACGTCGTATCCACACAACACATACAACATACAATCAATTCGGGAAATCATAAGCCATACAAGTCAAAGAGAAATCTAAGGCAAACGGAAGCAATTGATTAGTAAGTGAGCATGGAAATCACACAGGTCAAAAACCCTTAGTTGAAAACATAACTAGTATCATAACAGCGGTCAAAACATAGCAGTCACACGTAACAAGTAGGAATACAGTATGAGCATTATAATTAAATGAATTGGGGACATAACAGGGCAATTAAAGAAGTTAACAAGCCGACGTCATAATTTGAACTATTTAACCAATCAAACAAGAGTATAGACAGAGATGTAAACATGGCGGTCAACAACAAGCGAGATAAAGATACAACGGATAGTCATAGTCCACGAGATTAATCGAACGAAGTATACATGATAAATGATGAAACTATCGATTACACATTGGCATGGTCACCGACAATTCGAGGTTCACATAATAGTGAGATCACATATCATCGATGAAAACAGTAACTCGGATAACCGCATATTAATCACATCATAGCAGGATAATCGGTAGTCACATAAAACATAAATAGCATAACAAATCGATAAACACATAATAACCCGATGCGTGAATGGAACGATAGTCCAAATAATGGAATGAGAGTGTGATGATCAAAGAAATGGAATATATATATCTTGGTAGTAGAGTGAGTCATATAAGGGTACCGAAATGAACAATTAACGTAGCATATGGTGCGTTGGGGAATACAAAAGGTACAATATAGGTATATCAAAGGTGTAAGGGTTGTCGAAATCTACCACGAGCCCGAACATATCATATCATATCATATCATAAGTAACCATTGTATTCGGAGGGTGACCTCGGAATACCATACATAATAGGAGGGAGACCTCAAGAACAAATGGAGTAGTCGGCTCCGAAATGTGAAGACGCCAGATTGCACACGACATCATTCACCATATAAATCATATCATATCATGTTAAATCCACTAAGCATATCATATCTAGGATGCATCCATACGCCCGGAAACATAGTGGCCAAATCATATACATATAGTGAGCTCATAATCATATCATAATGGGGACGGTGTGTAACATCACCAGACACACCGAGTCATGCCATTGGTGCATCAATGACACGGTCATGTTACCTTCATGACTAGGAACACATATTTGGCTCGGGTATCAAACGAAGGGTCAAAGCATAATCATATCATAAAGGTTCATATCAAAGGTTCGAAGTCAAAGGTTCATATCGATTTCCATAACATAAGTTCATAATCGAGGTTCATAATCGATGGTTCATAATCATAAGGTTCATAATCGAAGTTCGTAATCATAACAAACGAATATCATAGCGAATGTAATCATATCAAAGGATTATGTCGGAATCATATCAAAGGATCATAGCATAAGGAAATCATAGCAAAGGAATATCATAAGTGAAGCAAAGTCAAGGATTGAAAAGTCGAGAAATCCCTACCGAAAGGGATAGAATATCTGTACCTTAGCAACGAAATCAAAGCAAACAAGAAAGTTACACCGGAAGCAACGTCGTATCTCCTTCAACGATATCTACACGAATTGATATCATATATTACTTATATACTCATTTTATAAGCTTCTTATGCATGTGTAAGTGTTTTACTTATTGATATCCTTTTTTTATCTTTCCTTTTCTTAAACTCATATTTGGACCAGATTTTAGCGATTTTTATAAAATACTTACTTATCAAGTAAAATCCCAGGGGTTCCCATATGAGTTAAAAGAGTCTCCAAAAATTGGTGGTTTCTATCTCTATGCCAAATGGCCTATGGAAAATCACAAGTCCGCACTGCCTAGAAAGTAATCGAAAAATACACCTTAAAAGTTTACACTTATTGGACCTGTTTAGACACCTTGGAAAAATTCCCAAAACTCCCATAAATTCATTTATATCCTAAATGTCAATCCTGTAAAAGGAGAGCTCCCAATTCCTTATGGTTTGAAAATGAAAAATCAAACAATCCAACCAAATTTCAGATCCGTTTTCTCAGCTTTGACACTTGATCTTGTAAAATTTAAAAATACGACTTAGACAACTCCAAATTCGACCAAACCACTTGGAAAACTTAACTAAGACATAAAATAAACTTTTCCAACAAAAACCCAGATTATTTCACTTATAAATTTCGATCTATAACCCACACAAATTCGACATATGATGCTGTCCAGTTTTAGGGTTCATATTAGGCCATCATAACACATGTTTCTCATCCATTTTCTTTAGCCGATTACAATTAATTATCAAACACCATTTTTAAGCTAATAATTACATGTTATATCATTTATATTATGATCATATGAGGCGTATAAATTAAAGAGAAAAGATGTGTGTACCAAATCGACTAGGAAAGAATACTAACGAACCAAAGGACCACGACAATCAAAACCAATTCACCATAACCGTCGACCTAGACCCACGACCAGCCAATCCCTCGAACCAAGGAACCCACAATCACAGCCACACCTCCTCCCTCGAATCAAAAACCACACGACCAGCCTCCTTGATCACCTTGTTGTTGAATGAAAGAAGAGAAGAATGCTTGCCGCCATTTTTATTTGCTAGGGTTTTGTGTGAAAGGAAACGTACAAAAGAAAAAGAAAGAAAAGAGGTATACGGTTTTAAAATAAAAAGATGGGGAGTGATGGATGCCTAATTTTTAGGTGATTGGAAGACCAAAATATTATGAATCTAGACATCTTTATAACTAATAAGTAGTGTACAAGTTTTTAAGTAGTGTAGCAAATGTAGTGTAGGTATTTATTTAATTAGTGTAGTTTTAAGTTTTTAATTTTTAGGAAGCTTATATATATACATATGACTTACTTATATTATTTAAGATATAACATAGCATAAGTTTCTAATTAATTAATATGCTTCGGATAAAGTTTTAATTTAGGTCAAATTTCATAATTCGGATTTGAGGGTTTTACAGTCTGCATGGATTTATCCACCATCTCGATATCCATCTTGACCGGTTTTAAACTCCCAACACCCATATGCAAAAACATAGAGTGCGACATGATACTAATACTGGGCCCCAAATCACCCAAAACATTGCAAACGTTGAGATTACCTATGAGGCATGGGATAGTAAAACATCACGGGTCTTTATCCTTATGTAGTAATTCATTTCTTAAAATGGCCGAACACCGAGCATTTAGTTTAAATGATGCTATTTATTCAAAACCACTCTTCTTATCACTTAATTCATGTATAATTCGAATTTCATTAGGTTTAATGGAATTAATCAAAGGTAAATTTATCGGAAGAGCCCCTAAATCCTCAAGTAGGAGTTTTTCTTTGTTAAGCCTTTTCTTGACCCTCTCGGAGAAGGTGGTTGGCTCATTTGAAACTTCCTCAATCATCACCGAGTTGACAATTTCTTCATTAGCTTTCTTGTCGTGTTGATCCAAATAATCAATGATGGCCTTGAAGCACACGTCTACTTTCTTCTATAAGCTTTTAATTCGGCCATCGTGAGTCTTAAGGGAGGATATTGTGCTATCAACAAATTCCCTCAACATCTTTTCCTCCATTTCTTCTCTCTTTTTGGATTCCTCAATATATTTTAGAATAACCTCTTCCAAGCTAGCTCTCACCTTGATGCTAACTAAGCTTTTTACCTCTTCCATCCTTCGAGCTTCTTCCTCTTTAACTTTCTCTTGTCTTCTTACCTCCAATTTTAACCCATAATTTTCTTCTTTCTTGGTCATTGCTTTCATGACCTTGTGTTTGAAATTGAGCTTAGGTCCATATCCTGTTTCCACGTGCCTTTTGTGGCAGTGATCAACCATCCATTGTATAGATTCCCAAGCTTTGTCAGGCGTCATTCCCGGAATAGGTCTTTGTGAATCAAGAATCTGACGGGGTCTAGATATTTATTCACCTATAAAAAATGTAGTTAATCTGATGCTTATTGAGGTCATGTGTAGGAAAACGATAGAGAAGCTCATTATATCTTTCCCACGCCTGGTATAGTGTTTCTTCTCTTTCTTGAACGACCTATAGATGTCCCCGAGAAGCCTAACGATTTTTGAGGGTGGACAAACTTATTGCACAAACTATTTTCGAAGTTGATCCCATGTTCCCTTAAATTCGGCTAGGAGTTTATTGAACCACCTTCTAGTTGCTCCGGTGAGAGTCAAAGGGAATACTTTTACCATGATGGAGTACCTCGAAATGTTACGGATGCCAAAAAGAGAACATAAGTGTAGGACTTCCTCAACGTGCTCCAGAACATCTTCATTCTTCTCACATGAAAATTGCAAGTCATGTAATTCCCGAATGAATTGGATCAGGATAGAGAATCCCCTGGTGCAGGGTTAGGTATGTTAAAAGCCCTTTGGCAAGTTGTGTTTGTTCTTTCCAAATATTGTTCCACAGTTAGCCCGTCAATACTGATCTCCTCTTTTGCTTCAGGCTCAAATTCTGAATGATCAGACTCATAAAATGAGAAAATATTATGGATTAGGATAGGAGAGTTGTCTCTTTTCATTCAAAATTGCCTTTCCAGATTTTCGAACGGAGTAGCCAGGAATGGTTTAGAGCTTCGAGTCTTGAATCCCGACATAAGAAAAGAAATAAAAATACCAACAAAAATAAATTTGGATCCTATTTATGCCAGGAATCGTCTACCTAAGGTCTACCTAATGCACTAACGAGCAATGAACCCGGTCGTGCGTAGTATAGAAGGTGGTAAAGCTGAGGTCGTTCCCGAGAGCTATGTATATTTGGATCCTATTTATGTCTAGTGTCACGGTTTTTAAAAGATTAATGTTGAATGATTAATTATACTAAAAAGCAAGAAATAAAATGCGGAAATTGAATGTGGTTGTGAACAATAGAGAGAAAATGTGCTAACCTAATTATTCATCCTATCAACTTATGTCTATGTTTTCTAATTATTACTTTCTATTGCTTCAAGTAGGGTTTAATTCGCTAGACTCCTTTGGTCAATTCATCATAGCCTATTAGACATAGATTCCTACCAAATCAAAGGCATTACCCTTTGGGGTGACAAGGATCCAAGCAACCAATGCTAAGTCATTAAGTACCCTACATGAAAATTCAAACAATGTGTGCCCGGCGCTAGCATCTTAGACGACATCCCTAACTTCTAAGTTTCGCCTTGGGAAGGTGATCCTTTGGTCAATTCACATGAGAGGGATTGATAGTCCTTTGGCAAATTCTTATAAACCCTCGCTACCTACTTCCCTAGGGTCCTTTGGTCAATTCTCATAAGTAAACAAATCGACCGCAACTTAAAACTACCAAAGCTAGGGTAACTACCAACTAACTATGCATGCATACACTAGAAACAATAATAGAGGTGCGAAAAATAAACAAAACAATCAAGGAATAATAACTAGGCTAGCACCAAAGGTGCTTAGCCGAACACACAATCAATTCAATGTTTAACTTGGTGAATGAAGACATGAACTAAAGTGTAATGAAATATGAATCGCTAAATCTTATTGATGATATGGTGTGATTTCTCCTCTTGGAAATAGCTTTATATGCCGTGTAGGATCCGCCTTTGGAACCCTCTTCACGTTCTCTCGCCTTTGTGTAGTGAGTGAATGATGATAAATGAAGATTTTAAGGTTTGTATTTATAGGCCGATCATGTTACGACGTAACCTAATAATGTGGTTACGCCGTAACTTAAATATCTTCCAATATCAAGTCTTTGTGTGATGATTACGGTAAACCAAAAGATAATTACGCCGAATTACGTAAGTCTGTCAGAACTTAATTTATGGCTACGCCGTAATCTTCAAGATCCCATCGAACTCTCGTAGGCCTTTGGTTACGTCGTAACTCATGCGGGAGGTTATGGTGTAACCGATGGAGGCGTGAAATTCCTCATTACCTAGATGGTTACGGCGTAACTTGAGTTGATAGTTATGCCAGAATCGATGTTTGACTTGGTCTTCATATACGTATCCATAGCTATGGTGTAAATGAGAGTGAGAGTTACGTCGTAGCTTCTTCCATGAAAGCATACTAAGGTATAAATCATTAAGTATATCACCAAAACCGCGCTCTTAGCTCCTATGCTCATATATTACCTAGAAACGAAATATAAAGGAATAAGATTATAAATCCATATAAACAACATAAAGTATGAGCATAATCGGGGAAATTGACACTTAAAAATCGTGATTATTTGATGTTATCACTTACCTAGTGTACCATCAATTTCAACAAGTGGAGTTGCAACCGCCTTTTACACACATAAGAAACTGCTTGCATAAAAACATATGATCAAGACAAAAGAAAACACATGGGAAGAAAACACAACACAAACATTAGGGTCAAGATAAAATCACAAATAAGATTTGTTTAAAAAAAGCGATAACGAAAAGAAAATGATGTTTTGAAGATCGACCTTTTTGTTTGCATAGATCACCGAATGATAGGTACCGAGTAAGGGGTATTTATGAGATGGATTTAGCGTCGGTATCATTTTTGAATTTGGAAACCATGCAAATCTAAAAGTTATCAAGCTCAAATTTTAGGCATGTCGTGGTTATGGTTTTTGCAACATGGTCCTCCATGTTTTTAACGTTTTATTTCTCACTTTTGATACATATGTTTTTCACTTATTTAACAAAATCCAATACGACCAATTTTGATTTTTCAATTGGCTAATAAAAGGCTAGATTTTATAATTGAGCTTTTTATTAGTGAATAGAAACATCCGTTTTGCCAAAATCATAGTTTCTTTATTATATAAAAGATAATCGTTATTTGTAGAAGAAATAATAATCTATACTACATATAAAAGAGGCTGTTAGGTCACTAGTTTTACAACACAAGCTTATAAGAGAAGAGATAAAGGCGATTGAACAAGTAAACAAGCACACACACACATAATAGTATGAAGCGGTTAGGCGTAATGTATGAGTGAAAGAATAACTTGAACAACCAACCCTCAAATGAGGGTTTACAAGAGTTTATATAGGCAAGGAGCTAGGGCAACACTCCTCTCCTTCCCTATTCCTTATTGGGCTTGGATCAAGCTTATGGGCCTTCTACATAAGCTTGACCTTAAACAAACATAAAGGCCATAATAAAGCTACCTATTACATATGAAATATAAATACTTGAAATCTTGTTTAGGAGTGATTCCAACAATCTCCCCTCAGTATATATGAATGTAAGCGGTGAAAGCGTTGATGTAATAGTAGTGGTGGCGTCTTCGACATTCTTCTTTCTTGTGAGAGGAATTGTCTTGATTCGAACAATCTCCCGGTGTAGAGATCGTTATCTTTGAGCAGTTATGCTTTGACGTCATCTTTAACTTTGTTCTTTGATCATTGTTCTTTGTGGTGAAAGTGATAGTATGTTGTTATGCGCATCGATGCGCCTCAGTGCCTTGTTTGCTCCGGTGTCTCCACGTCATTCTTCAACATGCTCACACGCTCTTTGGCGTTGGAAATCAATCTTGATGAAGTTCTTTAAGTCTTTGACTTTGTAGATTCTTTGATTGATGAAGAATCATTACATTGTTGTGTTGCATTGAATAGAACTTCCATTAGTGATGATGTTGGCGTGAGCATGAGAAGAATCGACACGATCATCCCGCTCCGGAGCTTCCATAAGAAAAAACATTTCAAGCGGTTAGTAATAAGCGGTTTCCGGCACTTACAAGTTTGAACTTGAGTGTTAACGACATAGTGTGAAAACACAACTCTAATTCTTACAAAGGCCGTTCTGAGCTGAGTCCCACAAGTGAGATAACGCGATGTGCGAAGTACATCTGATTCGGATAGTCATTGAGGTACACGAAGCATCACCTCACGACGTAGACCGTTTGAGACACACTCCGCGTAATCCACGGGGAGTTACCGAAGTGACTTCTTTGTCGGTGTTTGATGTTGACCACGGCGGGTTTCCATTCAATCAGAGGATCACGGATGTGAACCTCTCATAAATGTTCTCGACAGTTGCTAAGATCATGAAGGACTCGATATGAACCATCGATGATCTTATTGTTGATCATCAAGTGATTAAATGTCAAGTGTTCCTAAGAGATCTTTTGATGAATCTCGTGGCTCTAGACTCAATAGTGCGTTTTGGTTTTCTGGCGGAGACTAGGGAGAGGTCTCCTTCTTCAATACCGGCGATCTCTAAGAAAGCCAATAGTTTATGTAGGGTTCCTGTGAGAATGAAACAAGCTTACATTGAGAGAAACTTGAGTGGCTAAGAAGGTTTAGTGCATGCGTCCTTTGGGTCCATGACGACTTTTAATCTTCAATACCGGTGTCACTAAGTGACAACCGGTAGCATATGAATTGAACCGGTTATGCGCCTAAGTTGAATAATCGGAGGCTATTTCTTTTCACCCTTTACTTTACATTTCTTTTGATTCTTCAACTCCTTCTTTCTCCGATTCTCATTTTCTCCTTTTACAATCATTCCTAAGGACTTCTAACACTAACTAATGGTAGTGTCCTTGGGTAGATCCCTCCGACTCTGGCGGATCATAGGACAGTTATTCCTAACCTTAGTCACCTTATAACTCCATGACTAACCTATGTTTGCCATTATAACCACTGTAAGTTAAAATATCTCTCAAAGGGTTTGTAAATGAAAACATGTTTGAACCACGGTGAGAGATAAGTTTTGCATAAATACTCCCCTCCACATGTGCTTAATAGTTTTAATGGTTAAATGCACGGTGAGGAAAAGCGCACTTTATGAATTGATCCACTAAAGATAGACAATCTCCATGAGACACGGTTCGTTGAATAGTTAAAGAGATATATTGTCGACTTTTAGGTGACAACTAGCTCTAATAACTACCTTGAAGGTGTAGACAAACCTTGGAAGGTTGTCAAACCCGTCGAGTTCATGTCTATCAAAAGTTTCTCGAATGGTACTTTCTACTCGGACAAGTCCTTTGCGAGACACGTTTACATCACTAGCGAACTAGCTTGAAATTATTACCCGTCCGGGACAAGTCTTTTCGAGTTACAAACAGTTTAGTACCGTCAATTCGTAGGTTAAGTCGAGGTACAGATTCATTTGCATTTTGTACAACATATTTCTTATCACACAATTTTCTCCCCTCAAAATGGCATATAAAATGTTATTTTGAGCGGTTTGAAATAAATATGACCATTTTGAGTGTTGCGGGAAGAGTGACCACTATGAACAATTTGTGAACAAAGTTTTAATTCAAATACTCCCCTCAACTAGTGATATAAGCGGTTGAGGTTTTAAAATCATATGGGAAGTACTTGTCTTTTGAGCAAAACCTTGAAAAATGAAAGGTTTGATAGGTTTTACTCAAAAATAAAAGCTTTCGCTCCTTTTATAAGGATTGTGGCGAGGCGTACCACGGGGTCCTTTCTTGACCATTACGGGTTGTACACTTGTTATGTGTGCACAAGCCATTCACATATAAAATCATGCATCCAAAATTTTATGAAGGAAACAATTCAAGGGTACCGGAAGTGCGGTGATGTTCCCGAGTGCGCAGGCGTTGAAAACCGGTGATGTTTATCTGGGTCTACCACCAACATAGCTCTCAAGCGTCAGGCGATCCCCACGAACAACCGTTCATCAATCATGGTGATGATCGTCTCACATCCCTCCTTTCACGAGAATTCCGGTAGCTTAGGATTCCCAACTTTCGGTATATCCTTCAATCATGACGCCAATCCATCCTAACCATCTTCAAGGTATGATCCCGAATTTGTGGAGCTCACTACGCCATTAAGCGGTTTCTTGAAGTTCACTGCGGTAAACAATGCCGAAAGGTTTCTTGATGGCGTAAGTTGTTTGAGTGGTTGATGTCGGGAAGATCAAGGCGTGGTGGAGTGAAGTTTACGTTTACGATATGATTCAACGACCATCGGATATCTTGACCGTTCTTTGATCACAATCGTCTAATGAAGATGAGAGCCGACTTGATAAATTCACGTTGAACTTGATCGAGAATTGTCTCATCGACCACATACTTTGGCAAGGTACAAGTCTTGATGTCGTTGAGGACAAGTTCTCAAAGTCGACCTCGAGAATTCATAGTCTGTTCATCTTGTCGTTTGACTATGATATTCTTCAAGAATGTGTAGTCCCACTTAGACTTGAGATCAATGTGTTTGATGGCCACGATGTCCTTTGAGCAATACACTTCATGTTGAGACTTGAACCGGCGACACGTAGTAGATTCTTGGCGTTCGGGCCAATGATGAATCCCATACAATGCATCTTGGTCGTATGCTTGCGTTGTCGAAAAACAAGTGATTTGCGTTCCTCGATAGCTATCGGTTTGAGTAAATAGCCGCTGGGAATGGAAGAGTTAATGATGTAGCGTATTTTCTTGAACCATCGCCACCATGGAGAAGAAATTCGGTCTTTGTTGAAGAAATATCGAAGGAATCCTTGGTTCATCTGGTTGGCGATTGTTGGTAGAGGTTTGGTCGATCGATGTAATATGGAGGGTTGTTCCGTTTAGTGAAGTCGATGTTTGCTTGGGTTGAGCCAATCCATGTTGTTAGACATGGCTCGAGCAATGTTTTCAAGGTGATATTCAACCTCGATTGCACTTTCCATTTGTTTTTCAAAAGAAGGAATCGTCATTCTTGATGCGCTTCAACTCGGTTCGTCATCTTCTTCACACGGAATCTTTCTTGCAAGATTTTGCATGCTCCAAGGTACTACCGTCTACCAATTCTTGACCTTCTTGGGGTAGGGAGTGTCGTTAACAAGAGTAGCAAACCAATCAAATTCTGCGGTTTATCGTCATCAAGCCATGATACGGCGTCATTGAGTCGTTTTCTTCTTCTTTTTGAAGGTTTTGATGATGATTGTGGTTTACGCACTTGTTTAGGTGAGGTGGGTTGTTGTCGGGGCTCAAGGACCTCTTCATCGTCACCACCCGTGTACTCAAAGTAGTCACTGTTTTATGAGTCGGGGTGGTAACTCGGAATCGTCCGAGGGTTTATCGATGAAGACCGGGTGATGGAGACTTATGTTGAGAAGAAGTCCGATGTGGAGGAGGTGGCATAGATGTAGATTGACGGGCCCTTCGCGTTTAGGTGCGAGTCCTTATCCTTATCATCGTCATCTCTTGGTCGTTTGGATTGAATGGTGACTCCTTGCATGATGATCGAGTTGATAGTCAAGTAGAATTTGAAAAATTTAGCTTCATCGAAGTAAGCGTTCGGATCTCTTTGACATTTGCATCACAAGTTTAGCGATTAACTTTCAGTTCGAGAGATCGACTTCTTTTGCCATTGTATGTTTAACCAATGCTACGATGTTAGGGGTGAGTTATGCGGAAAATACTTCTTTTGTCACACGGGGACGATGTCGAGAAGAAACTTGTGAGTATGATCTCTTCTTTGTCTTCTCCGTTCCTTTTGGACTTTAGGAGCGATATCACGAAGGTACTTGTTAGTGTAACCTTCAATCATTTCATTCGGTTCCTCTTGTCGATGACTCTTCATGAGCGTCTGAACAAATTTCCTTTCTTTCTCCATCTTGTCTATCTCATCATTTAAGGATTGAATTTGGTCGACAAACCAATTCATTTTACGTAAGTTATGTCCTTCTTTCGATTTGTTGGATGACTTTTACAATCCTTTTATGAGGCCGAGAGATCCAAGACTTTGGTGGTTTCTTCACCGATTTGGATGATGATCGGTTGACTTTGTTGATGGTGGTAATGATGAGTGAGGCGAAGAATCCGATGATGAGGAGACATGAGGAGACTTCATGTCCTTGGGAGTTTCGAGGTTTTCTCCTTTGAGTGTGTTGGGTATCTAGAAGAAACTTGGTATAATCATCCTCGTCATCTTTAGACTTTTCTTTCTCGGTTTCTGTTTCTCAAAATCATACACAATGGTGTCTTCAACAGGCGGTTGTTGTTGCGGAAGAGTGGTGGCACGGATCCCTTATCGGGTTGATTAACGCATCGGGATGCGGAGAGGTGGGCGACACCACTTGATCCTCGGGGCCACCCATTTGATCTTTAGCAAATTCTTTGACCTTTTGAATGTGTCGGACGTTGTGAAACTTTTTCTGTATGATTTATCAATTGCTCTTCTTCTTCTTCTTGAGCTCTCATCATAAGGTACAATAGTTGAGTCTTCCCTTTTTCTTGGGCAATTTGGAGGACTTGGAGGTTTTGTCACCGAGGCGGTGTTTGGTTGCGATTGCGAGTAATGAACCTCTTCATCATCTCGGTATCTTGAGCTCTCATCCCTAAGTTGTCTTTGAGGTTCAAGTGTGGGAATAGGTTCGGCTTCCTTTCTTCTTGGGAACAATCCTTTTAGAAGGAGCTTTCCTTTTAGGAACCTTCCTTTGACTCACGAACTTGTTGTGCTTCTGCACTTCCTCTTACGGTTCTCCTTACGGGTGTTCGAGAAGATTTTTAAATCAAGATGACCAACTTTGCCTTGTCATTGCTTCGAGATACCTTTAGTGCGATTCTAGCTTTCGACATCTTGATTAGAAGAAATCAGCGACCTGACACCTTGTTTCTTTGTGGGCGTTTCCTTGATTCTTACGGATAGAATAGGTTCCGTCAACATGTCGTGATTATCGGGGTCATTGAGCCTCTTGGGAATATCGGGATGAAGTCCAAGTGCTCTTTGTATCAACAATTTAGTATATCGATGTAGGAATCTTTGAGCCAAGTTTGTTGAGAAATGACATCATGTCATCCCAAATCGAGCTTCGATAGCGATGTGTTTCATGTTGACCAATGCCCAAAATATTTGCGGTTCTATGAGCTTAGGATGCTCATAGCATTATCACGACCGAAGCAGACTTGGTGATGATCATGTAGAGTGTTCTCCATGGTTGAGGAATACTCTTAAGCTCTACGTGAGAATGCTTGGTGATTATTCACGTAGCCTCGTCATAACCGATATTGATTAAGAATTGGAGAGTTAGCTCTTGACGGTGTGGCATAAAGTTTGGTTGGATTGACTTGAGGAATAAGGAGAGCGACCCTTAAGTCTGCGGTGTAATGGTGACTTGTTTGTGGTTGAGTCACCGTCGCGTGATCCTTCCTTTGACCCTTTCCATAGTGTTCGAGGCTGTTGGATGTAGATCTCGGGAATAGTTGCGAGTGAGTAAGCATGTTACGATATGGATGAGTCCTCGAAATATCAATAGCAATAAGACATGAAGATTCGAGCAAGTGAGGGTGTCAAAGTCAACACGGAGGTTATTCTTTCCTATCTTCATTGGATAGCCATGAGGATAGATATCGACAATGGAGAGAACTTGGTGCATCCACATTCATTTGTTCGACCATGTCGTGATGCGAAATAACATTAGCCAAAAGAACCAACATATCGAAAGACATAATGTTAGTCAACGAAGGTCTTATTGTCTAGTTATTGAATGTATAGTGTCAATGATTATTCTGAGTCCTAAGTCACTTGTATGTTCAATAGTTCAATGATGTCGTGAAATGTTTAGTGAGTTAGTTAACTTTAAGTTTTAAAGTTTATTTTATCACTTATTGTTCACAACATATCAAGACGATTTAAGTTTATTAGTGACAATTTTGGATTCGTGATGATATGATTAGTTTATTTACAAGTTTGTACAAGTAACAAATCATCATGAAGGTTAATCCGAGGGTTAAGCGTAGTTTTGGCAAAGTTATGCGTGAGCGGTATGATATATGCTTAGGCGTAAACTTACGCGTAGAATCCTATCTTCGCGTAAAAATGTTACAGCGTGGGAAAAGGAGACCTTATGCGTGGAGCTTATGCGTGGCATATATTAACCTTACAGCGTAAGGCTACTCGTGAGTTGACCTTAAGCGTGGGGTTTCTTGTTCGCATATCCTTCACGGGATCTGCGTGGTCCATTGTAGAACCTTATGCGTAGAAGCTACGCGTAAGACAAGTCTTCGCGCATAACAAGCTACGCGTGGGTGATCCTTATCGTGATTAGTAACCACCTTGATTACGAATATTACGTGTAGCAAAGGCACGAAATAAATCCATCAAATCATCAACATTAACACATAGATACATTTTAACAACGGATCATGGCAATAACATATGTTACACGGTTATCGTAGAATTGCATCGCGTAGTCTAAACCCTAAATCTCGGCGTATGG
Source organism: Chrysanthemum lavandulifolium (assembly GCA_022545495.1). NCBI lineage: Eukaryota > Viridiplantae > Streptophyta > Magnoliopsida > Asterales > Asteraceae > Chrysanthemum > Chrysanthemum lavandulifolium. Next base: position 119,942,891 of record CM040239.1, read on the forward strand.
ATTCTAGCCATAGATTATGCACTAAACTTTTACGGTAGTTCAAAGATATGTTGTGAGTATGTAAGCCAAGTTGTAACACTTAATTTGTTGAGAATCAAAAATACCCAAAGTTTATGAGCTTTAAACCCTAGTTTGAATTGATGATCAATTCGTGTTTAGGTGGCTATAGACTTTGGAAATCATCAATTTAACAACTCAAGAGCATAAAACAACAATCTTTTAACCAAGATACATCACATTCAAAATGCCCAATTTGACACATAAACCCTAATTATGAATATTCATCAAATAGTGTTTACGGGTTTGTTTTGGTGATAGAAAACATATCAAGGATGTTTTAAAGCATTTTGACATTAACATTTAAGCCACAAACACCAAACACATGATCAAGTGTTCTTACGCATAGCGAAGAACACAAAATCACTCATATCCATAGATTTGACCGTTGGATTCATTTAAAATTCAAGACCCATGTTTGAAAACACGTTAGAAACATTAATCTACTTACGAATGATGATCAAATTCACGGATATGATGAGCGAATTATATCGTAGGATCTTGTTAGGTTTGGTGTATTAAATGTGATGGATAAGAGTTAGGTGGAGAGTTTTATTAAAATAGACTTTACCATTTTGATAGTTTTGGTCCCTCCACTTTTCCATTTTCATCAAAGCATTTTAACTTCCATTATTTGTTACCAAATGAAGATTTTGGGAAAGAAATTTGTGACACTCCTCTTGACTTGAGAAAATAATGAAAGGTTATTAATTAACGTCAGGGTGTCTTTGAACCGAAAATGTACCACCATTTGTAAAAGAATCAACGAGATATGATAACATGCAAGTACAGGATGTTTGAAAGCAGTTAAGAGTTAATTTTCTCCCCTCAACACTTGATCGGAAAAATCTTGAATTTTGAAAGATTGAAGTGTTGTGGAAGAAATGTACTTGCCATGTTGAAAGAAATATAGATTAGAAGAATATTTTTGTTGTTTTATCGGATTTTATATTTTTGTATTTTGTTTTGAAAATTTATTTACAAAAGATGTTTTGGTGTTTGACGGGTTTTTAAGGCTGTTTTAAGAGGTCATCAATTCCTCTTGAGTCAAACACCTCATACCAATTCGGTGGACCAACTCATTAAACCTAGCGGGAGGCAAGGCTTTGGTGAGCGGATCGCCAATTGGTATTCGATACCATAAAGTATAATTCAACGGTACCACATTCCACGTGGTCCTTGATGAAATGATAGCGTGGATCGATGTGCTTTGATTTGAGTCTTTGAGCGAGTTGCGAGATTGCAATGGCACTCCGATTGTCATGATACATCGGGATTACATCAAATACGTAACCATAGTCTTTGAGTTGTGTTCTCATCCGGATGACTTGAGCACAACACGCGGACATGGCTACATATTACCTTGATTGATGACGACGATGTACAATCCTGCTTCTTTGATTGCCAAGACACGGTTTATCACAGAAATTGTAGTGCTCTGAAGTACTTTTCCTTGAGTCTAGGCATCCTGCGTGATCGGCGTCTGGCGATTAGTTCAAAACGAGAATCCTTGGATACGGATCCCAAATTAATGGTTCCCTTGATGTATCGGAGGATTCTTTTAGCCTCGAGAGGTGGGTTTCGGTTGGTCGCGACGATAGCGGGAGCATAGATAAGCGGCAAAGACAATATCAGTCGCTGGTTGTTAGATACATGAGAGACCCTATAATACTTGGTATTTGGTAGGGTCAACCAATTTCCCATGTAAATCGACATCTAACTTCTTGGTATGAGCCATTGGTGTGGCATAAGTATCACGGTTGTCATTCCAAATTTGTTTAACAATTCAAGGGCATATTTGGGTGACTCAAGAAAATACCACGGGGTGATTGATGAACTTGCAATCCTAGAAAGAATGTAAGTTCACCCATCATGGACATTTCAAAATTTTTCTTCATTAGTTTTGCAAAAGCGATTGAAAACTTTTATGTGTTGACCCAAAATGATGTCATCCACGTAAATTTGAACAATTAAGATGTGTGCCCGTGATATTGTATAAAAGAGTTGGGTCAACCGAGCCTTTGGTGAAATTATTGGCAATGAGGAAAGATGATAGCTTATCGTACCATGCAGGGGCTTGTTTGAGACCATAAAGAGCTTTGTTCGGTTTGTAGACATGGTTCGGGAACTCGGGATCAACGAATCCATCGGTTGGTGACATAGACCGTTTCTTTAAGTTGCCCATTGAGAAAAGCCGTTTTGACATCCATCGATGAACCGTCATGTTCATATGAGCATGACGACGAGAAATATCGAACGACCTCAAGGCGAGCAACGGAGCAAAAGATTCTTCAAAGTCTATTCCTTCTTCACGGCGATAACCCTTAGCAACTAGGCGTGACTTGTTTGGGATGGCGTTCCTTGACATCAATTTGTTTTCCAAATCCATTTTAGACCAATGGCGTAGACTCTGTTGGTCTTTCAACGATTCCATACTTCAAGGCGTTTGAATTGGTTGAGTTCTTCTTGCATGGATTCAATCCGGTTGTCTTTTGTCATTGCGTCTTTAATGTTTTAGGTTCAGTTGGCGGGCGGTGAGTGCATAAATGCGGTGTTCACCATCCGAGTGAAGGCGTTGTCTCGTAACGGTTGGTTGATTCGGGTTGCCAATAATATTAGCGAGAGGATGGTCTTTAGTCCATCTATGTGTAGAGGTTGATGTTGGTATACATTGTGCGATTACGAGGATTCAAATGGTTTGTTGAAGATTCCGCGACATCAGTGCGGCGATCTCATTGGCAAGCGGGTTGAAGAACGCATTTGGATCAAAATCTGCGGTGGGGTACTTCATTGAGAATATCATCATTTGGTTCATCATTGTTGGGCGGTGTGTTCAAGCTGTTGTGTTGGAGTCAATTGGTGTAGGTGCATCTTCAACGATGGTTGTTGTAGCAGTGTATCGGTATAGGAATATTATCGGGTTGTGCGGTGAGCGGCGGATACACGAGAACACGTTCATCAATATCGTCACGAGCGGAGGAGCAAATAACCTTTCCATTTGTTGTGAGTTAGTGAGGGCTTTCTTGGTGATGATGGGGTTGAGGAAGTTTAAGCGGTTGTGACCGGGTTCTAAGTTGTTATACTCGAAGCCATTTCCGTGAGTTCATCGAAATGAGCATGAATCGTTTCCATTACCTCCTTGGTTCGGCGATTCAGTTGAAACCTTTAGAATTGTCACGATATCAATAAAGACTCCAATATCGACTTTTGCTTTGAGCTTTCCAAAATCATCACGATCATTATTCGGATAGCAAAGGGATCCAAATACATGAAAGTGTTTGAGGTTCGGTTTATAGTTGTGGACAAGCTCAAAAGGTGTTTTGTTGTGGCGTTTTGTGATCATGGAGCGGTTTTGAGTATAGCATGCGATGAATCGACACGCCCATAAGTGTCTGGAAGTTTAGCATTGATTAACATTGTTCTTGCGACTTCCACTAACGTTCGGTTTCGTCTTTCAACAACTCCGTTTTGTTCGGTGTCCGTGCAATAGATGTTTGATCTTTGAATTCCCACTTTCTCATAAAATTCACGAAGGGTTTTGTTAACAAATTCGGTTCCTTTATGCATTACGATGATTACGGCGGTGTTGCGGGCTGAACACATATCTTTGTGAGAAGGTGATGATCATTTGTGGAGCTTGGTCTTTGCTACGAAGAAAGTAGACCCAAGTCCATCGTGAGTAGTCATCAACAATTACTAAGATGTAGCGTTTGCCATTGATCGTTTGCACGCGCATCGGGCACAAATCCATGTGAAGAAGATGAAGCACATCTTTGAGGCGTGTTCCACCTTTGAAGGAAAATGAGCACGAGTGCTTTTCCCTTGTTCACGGTGAGCAAGGTGATCTTTTGAATCTGGGAATCGTGGGAGTCCTTCACTAGTTTGTGTCGAGCAAGGTTGGTGATGGTTTGAAAGTTTAGATGTGAGAGGCAGCGGTGCCATAGCCGAGGATTTTGTAGATGTTGCCTTAGAAAGTAAGCGGATGGGAGATGAAGCAACCATGTCTTGCATAGAGATAGTGTAGAGACTAGAATTACGCGAGCGGACATAAGATCGTTTCCTTGTAGATCACGAATGAAACAAGTTTTCTCCACAAAGCAACCTCCAAATCTCCATCACAAAATTGACCTCTTGAAAGCAGTTGTGACCGAGGCCTTCCACATAGTAAACCTGCGATTTCGATGTTCCCATTAACATAATCTCCGTAGCCCATGATGGGCTGCAGTGATCGTTCGAATCGGCGGTGCCAATGAACTTTGCAATAAAGTTTGATAACAGTTTAAGATTGCTGTCATGTGTCGGGAACATCCGCTATCAACAATCGAGAATGATCATATCACTGCATTACACACGGGCGACACGGATGGAATAGAAGTAGATGTGGAACCCGAAATGTTAGAGGTTCCAAGCGAATATATTAGACATACACACATTGACAAGTTTAGGCATCCATTTAAATCCAAGTGTGTTATATATCCATTTCGCCATCTATAACTACTCTTTGCTTTAGTCTTAGTGAAAACACTAGGTGGTACTACATTCTTAGGAGGTGTGGCGGTAGCTCTTGTGATAGCAATGGTTGCCTTAGAATCTAAAGAAGGTGGTTTACCAAGCACGGACTTAGAATGATTAGTGGGCCTAGAGGTATTCCGATTCTTAGGATTCCGTAATCTAGAGATTATAGCTTTAGCAACACATTTGTCATGACAATCGAATTCATACTCTTTTGACAAATATCACAAGGTGCATCGATGAATATCAAAGGTACTTAACGGTTTAGCATTCGTTACATCACTATTTCTATTACATTTGCGGACGCAACATCTATAGTGGAAGTAACATGAGTTTTATTGATTCCTAGGGTGTTCTTCTACTTTAGCATTCCTTATTGATCTTTTCTTAGGTCGCAACTTCCTATTCTTGATTGAGTGCTCTAGGCTGTGAAGTGCGGACGTTTGGAAAAGATGCAACTATTCTGTTTGATGAGGGAAACACATTAGCAACTTGTGATTTGGCGGTGGGAATTCTTGGTTCACGATTACTAAGTGTGTTGGTGCTAATCTCTTAATCACGATGGCGGAGTTGTTCATACTTTCCTAACATTTCCGTAACTTAGAGATGGTGTGAATCGGATCTTGATTTTCGAGCGAATATTACCGGCAAAATTCATGACTTCTCTAGTGTGAGCAAGATAGTGATCAAGTTCATTAGATGCTTCATCTCGAGTCTTTTGAGTAAATCAAATATGACACCATATTCTGTTTAACTTTTAAAAGTTCTTGTTCATATTTTGAGATTTGACTTTTCAAAGACACGTTTTGATCATCCAGTTGCTCAATTTTAGGATCGAAAGATTTTGCACTCAATTGAGCGATTTTCTTTTGAAAACTAAGTTGATGGTTGTGAATATCTTTTCACACCAATGAAGACGACGTTTTGCATTGTTAATTTCCGTGTGTGTCGTTTATTTTCGACTTTTAAAGACTCGATCTGAAGCACATTATCGGTGTTCTCATGATTACAACAGTTTCAACAATATCGGCGAGAGATATGATCGGATGCATATGGCAACGAATAGAATAGCACAACATTATGGATATCGGCCTGGATAACATCTTCCAAGAGTCGATCAACATCTTTTCTCAATAGTTTCTTTTTGCGTTTTGTGTTAGTAATAGATGTTTACATTTTCTCGGCGTTTTCATTACCCAAGTTCCTTATGAAAATCCTTTTCCGAGCAATTGCACAACTTTTCAAGTTTTAACATTAGGTAAAGATTTTTACGAAAAATGTCTCTTTGTTCTCGCGCGGAGGCGATTGAAAATGTTCAACTTTGATTTCGGATCGATATTCTATCTCATGTTGTAAAATTTTGAGGTCGACCATGAAAATGTCAAAATATCGAAGAATTTTTCGATTTTCGGGTTGTGAGTTTACTTCGCTAATGGAAGGTAAAGGACCATAAGTTTGTGCAAAAGACTGTTTTGGGATTAACAATAGAAGACTCGGGTGTTTTGATGATAACCCTTGGTGTGTTTGAAGAATCCGTTGGTGTGTGAAAGTGACCGCGTTTTATAATTAAAGGTTTGTTGTAAACAACATTTTTAATTTTGATCGACTCTCGTCTTACGCATCTAATTCCTCTTGACGATGATATTCAACAACACTCATGACGATATTATCAATTTTGTATTACCTTTGGAAACTTGAGGAGTTGGTTTGAATGTTTTTAGTGAAAGCTTTGGTTTATGTCGACTAGATTTTTCCATATCCATTTGGATTAGGTTTTAAGGTAAACTTTTCAATAGTCATTCTTGATTCACCATGTTTGTAAACAACAGTTTTAAACTCTTTAAGTTTGTTTTGCAAACCGAGAATTTCTGCAAGAAGGTCATCTACCGATTCGTTGAATGCTTTTTGTATCACGGAGAAGCTGTTTTGACAATTTAACAACTCGACCTTAGCATTTTGATTTTCCAAGGTGAGGCGTTAATTTGCTTTTTATGTTCATGTTTGATTGTTCTAATTCGGACAACAAAGCATTCTTGAGCGGCTAGATCACGCATCTGTCTCTAAATATTTTTCGTTTTGATGAGATTTTGCAAAGCGGCTTCAAAACCTTTTCACGGTTTTCTTGAGTTTTGAAAAGTTGAGTTGCATTTGTAAACATTCAAAATCCTTGGTTAACGATGCATTTTACTTTTTAAGGATTGATTTAATGCATAACATTCCTCCATTTTGATTTTATGGTCTTGAATTAACCGAGCAAAATCCGGATGAGGCAGCAGATCATCTTGTTCAACGTGAGTCTCAACATGATCATTCTTTAGATCCTCAAAATGCGACCACGGAGTCAATTTGATTATCAAAGGAAACCATGAGGTCATCTTGATCGTCAAATGTAACTACTGAGGTTAACTTGAAAATCATCGAGAAGAAGATGTAGAAGACTCATTTTGAGCGATCGATCCGTGCGGATTCGAGATATTGGCGGAGATATTAGTTCGAGATATGATGATGGTTTGTTCGGTACACGAGACAAGCCATCGATGTCATCTACTGGGCTGTATCACTCATGTGCGGCTCATGCATATTAGCCATCAACATAACGGTTGCATTAGCACTGCAAGTCCTCCATATCATCATCACGAGTGCGCATACGCCATAAAGCTCATTCTTTGTTTGTGAGAGATCCACCACTTCATCCTTAAGAGCCAAAAGTAAGGCCTCTTTGAAATAAGCACTTGCCCCTAGTCCTTGGCTTTGGGCATGCATTAGCCAGTGTCCTTCTCATTGCGGTTGTAGCATCGAAGACCATTTAACCGATTACGAGCATTTCCTGTTCCACCACTTGAGCTCTGTTGTTATTCCTACCCACACATTAAACCCTTGACCACCGCCCATCGGCGACCATAATCACGATTACGAACTTCAACACGTCCATTGTTCTGTGACTTGAGTCCGTGTGTTAGATGAGGAGCGAATCGATTGTTGGATTTGTTGGTGTAACGACCAAAAGCATTAGCAATCATCACAAATCCTTGTTGCAATGCTTGAGCGGATCTGTTTCCTCGGTAGCTTCAACGACATATGCTTGAGCATTGTTCTTGTATGGAACCAATTGATTTTGTTGAGGTTGAGGTTATTCTTTGTGAAGGTGTGTTGGAAGCGATTGGTTGAGTTCTTTGGTTGAGAGGATAATTACATTGAGCATATAAGGCAAGTTGTTGATTGTCCGGTTGTATTGTTTAGCAATTTGAGCACGGAGAATCCTTTCCCGATCAACTTCCTTCTCATGAGGCTTCAAGTAATCGTACAACAATCCATAAGTAGAATGATGCATATTCTTCGCAGCGGAGAAAATGACATACTTCTCCCATTCGGACCAAGACTACTCGGGAACTTAGTATTCACTGCAATTCTTGGCATGATGATGTTGTGTTTATCCAAATCATTGATGATGTCGAAAATCGATGATGATATGACTCGAGTGTCTCTCGGGTTCAATCATGAAGTGTTCATAAGCCAAGTAAATTTTGGATTCCAAATCCTCGATTGAGTCTGATCCTTCCATAAGAAGGCGAATATGATCCCACATTTTTTGTGCGGTCTTTTGAGCATCAACACTACGAAGAATTGGGTTTGGTAATCCTAAGAGGATGTATTCCATTGCAAGTTCATCGACTTCATAGTGTAGAAGTTACGTAGGATTTAAATCTGCAGATAGCAATGTTGGTTTGTTCATCTCTTGGTGGAGCAATGGTTGGATCTCCGGGTACAATGACGGTAGGCATCTCAAATGGACCTTCAAGATAACCTTCTTTAAGAACTTTCCATGTGGCTTCTTGGATCACGAAACCTAAAGAACCTTATCACCCATTGATCGTAGTTTCTGGAGTGAGCATTGGAGGTCTATCAAGTGATCCGACTTCATGAATTGATTGTTGGTGCTTAAAGCTTCACACATCTTTGCAAACCAAGTGGGTTCCTTCATAGTGCTTCGTGATGGATGTTGATTGAAATCGTTTGTGTAGGGTAGAGTTTGAAGACTTGGTGGTGGTTGAACCATTTGTGGTTGTGGAATTGCCCCAAGTTGTGGAGTATGTTCTTGATTAAATTGTTGTTGATAAATGGCTTGTTGTTGATTCCATTGTTGATGTTGTGGAGTTAATTGTTGTTGTTGTTGATGATTATAAGTGTGAGGAAATAGTTAGAGTATGGTGGTTGAGACATGATGATAAACTTGTGTGGTAAAATGGATCTTTGTAGTCGAATGAACCTTTGTTGATGAAGTGTCCTTAGGCGTAGAAAAGACAAGAACCAAGTAGCACTTATGCGTAAAAACACCAAAAGTTACGCGTAACAAGAATAGTTACGTGGGATTTAGCTTCTGCGTAAGTAGGATAAAAGCACTAAAATTATGCGTAAGCAATGAAGTTAGGCGTGAAAGTTAGGCGTGGGATTACCTTATCGTGGGACTAGGTCTCGCGTAAGATGAATCTTAAGCGTAAGATTTTCTCTGGCGTAAGCTTTATGCTTATCGTAAGATTAGGGTTTTATCCCAAGTGATCTTTACACTTCACGGTGCAAAAGATATCCAAAGTCGACGTATTTTCGGACTTATCCAAGTAAGAAAACACGGAATAAACCGAAAAATTGAAGATCAAGCCAAGAACAAAGTTACGCGTAGAACTACTCGTATAACTAGGGTTTTGATACGCGTAATCCTACTCGTAAGAATGATTTTGTCCAAAGATGTTTCTAAACCGGTTTTTGTGTGATGAAATAGCTTCAATAACACCAAAATAACACAAAAGTGTGAAACTTGATGATCCAAAGCACCTAAAAGCGATTCTGCGTGGGATAACACTTTCGTACAAAAACAAGCTTAAAACAAGGAAAAACACGTAAAGTTCCAAACTTTTGCCAAAACCAATAGTTTAACACCTAATAACGTTGAAAGTACAAGAATCTTGGATTCAAAAGTGTAAAAATCGAGTTTTAAGCGTGACCAAGTTTAGGAACCGTTATTCTGCGTGGGACCAAAACCTACTTCAAACACAACGATTCACCCAACTATTTGGCGATTGATACCCTTTGTTAGGTCACTAGTTTTACAACACAAGCTTATAAGAGAAGAGATAAGGCGATTGAACAAGTAAACAAGCACACACACACGATAGTATGAAGCGGTTAGGCGTAATGTATGAGTGAAAGAATAACTTGAACAACCAACCCTCAAATGAGGGTTTACAAGAGTTTATATAGGCAAGGAGCTAGGGCAACACTCCTCTCCTTCCCTATTCCTTATTGGGCTTGGATCAAGCTTATGGGCCTTCTACATAAGCTTGACCTTAAACAAACATAAAGGCCATAATAAAGCTACCTATTACATATGAAATATAAATACTTGAAATCTTGTTTAGGAGTGATTCCAACAATAAAATATTTATTATCACAATCGTATTATGCAAAACACTATCATTAATTAAAGAGTTGAAATACGTCATATGTAATTCTTGATATCCATAAATTTATTTAAAAAAAATATAAATTAGAATACGTGATTCACCGAAAACATTTATTGTGTAGAAACTAGTGTAGAAACAAAAGATCCAATAATGAACTTAATTATTGAATAATTTGAAAAAGTTTATACATGCGTTTACATATAAATAACAAAAGAGAAATTCTAGTTTTCTAATGAGTCTAAACATTGGGGCTTTATTAACTAACTTGATGCTTCACATTCACACTGTTGTAACAAGAAATATTGAGAGTTTGTAAAACAAAAAAAATGTAGGCCACAGTGTGGCTTGGTAAATATACTTGCAATATGTAAAGCAGATGCAACAAACAACAAATAATGGTGCGAGCCTCAAGATGGTGAAGACTAAAATGACAATTACACCTATATGTTTAGTTCTTTCATGAAAAGTCGTGTTGTGCGCAATCTAAATACTACCACGGTTATCACAATGCAATGAAGTATGGTTAATAATGTGAATACACCCATATCTTCAAGCAACCAACATAACCAAAAATCTCACAATTAGTCACAACCATGGCACGATACTCAGCTTCAATAGAAAATCTCGAAAGAACATCTTGTTTCTTACTCTTCTACAAAATAAGTGAATCACCAAGAAAAATATAAAACCCGATTGTAGACTTCTGAGTAATAGAATCACTAGCCCAATCAACATCACAATAAGCACACAATTCTAAAGAAGATGTGGATACCTCGAAAATAACTAAGCCCAATGAACTGTCATGGGAGCAACAACAAAGTGGCTAACAATGTGGACATCATAAGCAAAATTTGGGCCATCACTGTAAGATAAGCCAAACTACCAAGAGTAGTACGATATAAATTGGGATCAAGCAAATGATCACCATCCGTAGGAGTATGTTTTTATTTAGCATCATCATGGATGTCGACAATATTATTATCTATCATTTTGACACGATTAAACAAATCAACTATATACTTAGATTGAGATAGATGATAACCTTTCGGTGATGAAGGAACCTCAATACCAAAAAAATAAAGTAGTAAACCCAAATCTTTCATAGAAAACCGATGAGACAACTCTAACTTGAATGACTCAACTCCATCACAATCTTCTCCATAATAATCATATCATCAACTTTAAGGATAACAGAATACGTCCAACACTTGGACGTTTGAAAAAGAGTGCGGAATCATGATGGCTAGATACAAAATCATGTGACGTAACAAGTGTGGAAATCTGCTCATACCAAGCACGTGGTGCTTGTTTGAGACCATACAGAGTTTTCAAATTTTACAAACATCACCTGATTGATGAGGAACATCGGGAGGTGGTGTCCTATAAATTTACTTATTTATGTCACCATTCAAGAAGGCGTTCTTGACATTTATTTGAGTTATTTTCCATTGACAACTAGAAGCCAGTGCAACCAAAGTTCGAATAGATGTTGTTTTTGAAACAAGAATAATTATCTCTTCATAACCCATGCGATACTCTTTGAGAATAACCTGTAGGAACTAGACGAGCCTCATATCTATCAATAGACCCATCAGATTTGGTTATAATCTTGTACACCCAACGAGAGCCAATTACACGCTTGCCTGGTGGCAGTGGTATTTAGTTCCACAGGTGAGTATATTGCAATGCAGTAAGCTCTTCAGCCATAGCACCCTGCCAAAGTATTGGTGATTATATATATATAACTTATAAAAAACATATTAAAGCACAACAAAAAAGGTCACCAAACAAAGAATCCGTATGATGCGTAAAATTAATTAAAACAAATAACAATTATTGTACCTCTTGTCGAGTGAGCGGTAGAATTAATGGAGCCTAACATGAACCCGTGGTTTCCCCTATGAAACCCACACAATCCTTAGAGCTATCAAAGGAGATAGCCTATATAGATATCCACACTACATGTCACGGTGTATCATTTGAATGCTAGTTATTGCTTCCTCACGATCTAGGCTTGCATAACACTTTGTCAAGTAGAATGATCAAAAACCAAAACCCTTGAGGGGTATGTTTGATCGGCCGAATATGGGAGAGAAGAAGGGAGGGCTTTATTTTATTTTTTCCGAAGTTATGAGATTAGTATAAATCCTATTCCCATAATAAAACCTAGTAATTACACTTAAAACCCAAGTGTTTTTCCTCCTTGTTTTCCCCCCTCCTGTGGCCGACCCCTAAGACCAAAATGGGCTTCCCATTTTTGTTTTTGGTCTAATTCATTTAATAAGTCCATTAATTAATAAATAATGCCCTTTTAGTTAATTAATTAGTCTAACAAATTAATTAACTCATGTTAATTGATCGTGAGATATTTAACTAATGTAAATAATGTAAGTATTATCATATCTTCTATTGAATAGAAGATATGCTGTTACAAACCATACACGGCATTCTTAATATAGATCAGTACAAACTCAACACTATCAATACTAACTTTTGCACTATCAATACTAACTAGTTAATACTCTTCTAATATCACTATCAGTACTAACTTTAAGACTATAAGTATTAACTCCCAAAAGTGAATTTCCCAACAATCCTCCCCTAAACTTGTGATTAGGTTTTATATAGCTCGCAAAACACTCGCTCAACGATTTATTTTAATAGTTTTTCACTATATTTTACCAACTAAAAATACATATCACTTCCATAGGTCTAAACCTTTGAACAAGACAAGCTCAAAACATTATATATAAGTGCAGTAACATACGTTTTAACATCAAACCCATTTTAAATGACAAAAGAAGAACAAGAACCAAACATGGGATCTTTTGTACTTTTCTTCATAAAACAATATTTTATACACAAATAAGTATAGGTGATGTAAATAGATGTAAAAATGATGAATGTAAAATGAAATGAGTAGTAAATGATGCTTACAAGAGATGAGGTAAAGTGAAAATCAAAGAACTAGTATAACCCGAACTATGTATATTTAACCCCAAATATTCAAACCAAAGCACCAACCAATAAACCTATCACCCAAATCTCATGCAAAAATCTTGAAAACTTTATGAAAATCTTGTGTCTTAACTCAGGTTACCCCTCCCAAGCCTTTTTAGTTAGGTTCGACTACTTCATAGACATTGCCATTTTTATTACGCGATCTCGCTGTCAGAGACCTGATACTGAACTACACCCCTTTCTATTGGCTTAAGCAAATGCCCAGTTTTATTATGTCCCCAAATAAAACCGGTTGTCATATTATCTACCTATCAACATGCATATTATAGACAATAATAAAACCCTCTTGGCACAGCCAAGCCACTATCTATTGTTAGTAGACATGTTGTTGGGAATTACAAGTTTGAGTTGATAAAGACAAAATGAATGAAACAAGAGGGACTTAATATGACAAGAAGGAAACCTACAAAAAGATGGAAGGACTTGCTTGCAAAAGAAGTTTTATTTATTAGTCCTTAGTAGAGATTTGTAAACCCTAATCCTCTAGTATATAAAGAGGACATAGGTGTAGGTTTTATATACAAGTCTTCCAATAATGTAGTCGACTAAAAGGTGTGTGTTTAGCCTAGACGTTAGGGGAGAACGTCTAGGGTATTGGTTTTAGATTAGTGTGTCCTAGGCGTATGTTCATGTAAACGCCTAGGTTATTAGATTAGTTAGTAGACGTGTTCCTATAAACGTCTAAGATTATTAGAGTATTAGTGAATGAAAAACCTTGTTCTATAACAAAGTATTGTTTTGATTATTCCGCTGCGTAACATGTTTATTATCTTTGTTATTGATCCCTAGCCGAGCTTTTAAACGATTTTATCACATGTTATTTAAGTGTTAACATATAAATAATTAATATCACTAAGTAAAATGGAACTACTCGGATTCATAGAGAGATGATTTTAACTTTGATGTGGCACTTACCTAGTGTACCATCAATTTCAACAAGTGAAGTTGCAACCAATCTTTTACACACATAAAAAAACTGTTTGCATCAGAAACATATGATCAGTACAAAAGAAAAACACAGGGTGAAGAAAACACAACACAAACATTAGGGTCAGCATAAAATCACAAATAAGATTTGTTTTAAAAAAAGTGATAACGAAAAGAAAATGATGCTTTGAAAATCGACCTTTTCTGTTTACACAGATTATTGAATGAGTATCTTTTGCAAGCTTGTGTAGATGCAGAGTAAGGGGTATTTATGAGATGGAATCAGAGTCCATATCATGTTTGAATTTGGAAATCATGCAAATCTAAAAGCTATCAAGATCGAATTTTAGGCATGTCGTGCTTATGGTTTATTGCAGCATGGTCCCTCCTTGTTTTTTTTAAAGTTTTTATTTCTCATTTTTGACACATATGTTTTTCCATTTATTTTATTAAAATCCAGCGTTGACCAATTTTGATTTTTCAGTTGGCTAATAAAAAAGTTAGATTTTATAATTGAGCTTTCTTATTAGTGAATAGAAACCTCCGTTTTGCCAAAATCATAGTTTCTTTATAATATAATAGATATTGTTATTTGTAGAAGAAATAATAATCTATACTACATATAAAAGATGAAGCGCCATCTTTCTTAATTTTAAGTTTTGCAACTTTAAAAGCTTATTGTACAATACTTTAAAGCATCTACTATGATAAACCTTTACAAAGGTTTATAATTATGCCACATCACACGCACATAAACCTTTTAGATTTATAAATCGATTTTCACTATAGATAAACTTGTTAAAGCTTTATAAATATATATGTTAGGTCACCATATTAGTAACACAAGCATCAATTTAAGAAAGAGATAAGAGATCGGATGAACAATCACACTAACACACACGATATGATAATAAGGAAGAGTTATGCGTAGGAGTGAAATGTGAATTGAACAACCAACCCTCAAGTGAGGGTATTACAAAGGTATTTATAGGAGAGGGAGCTAGGGCAATACTCCTAGTCCCTTCCTTTCCTTATTGGACTTGGGCCAAGGCTTATGGGCCTTCTACATAAGCCTTAGCTTAATAACAAACATAAAGGCCTAATTAAGCTAACTATTACATATTAATTACTAACACTTGAATTCTAGTTTAGGAGTGATTCCAACAATCTCCCCAAGTGTTAGTGATTGATGATGTGAACGTGAAGGTGTTGATGTAATAGTAGCTTTGACGTCTTCGACATTCTTCTTTCTTGTGAGAAGAATTGCCTTGATTCGAACAATCTCCCAGGTAGAGAAATTGTTTCCTTAGAAAAGTCTTGCTTTGACGTCATCATTTTCTTTGTTCTTTGATCTTTGTTCTTTGTGATGGTAGTGATAGTATGTTGTTGTTGTGCGCATCAGTCCGCTTCGTTGCTCCATTGTCTCACGTCTTTCTTCAACATGCTCACACGCCATTTAACATTGGACTTCATCTCGATGTAGTTCTCTTAGTCTTTAAACTTTGTAGATTCTTTGACTTGATGAAGAATCATTCGACTTTGTGTTGCCTTTTGAGAGAACTTGCATTAGTGATGATGTTGGTATGAGCATGTGAAGAATCAGCACAATCATCCGCTCGAGCTTCCATAAGAGGAAAACATACACACGGTTAGTAATAAGCGGATTCCGACACTTATAAGTATGAATTTCGAGGGTGTTAACAAAGATAGTGTGAAAACATATCTCTAATTCTCACAAAGGCGCTTCTGAACCGGATTCCCACAAGTGAGATAACTCGACGTGCAAGTACACCTCTGCTTCGGATGAGTCGAGGTACACCAAAGCATCACCTCATGACCGTTTATCGTTTGAGACACACTAAGCGTAATCCACGAGGATTTACCGGTGACTGCCGTCGTGGCTTTGATGTTGGCCCCGGCAGAGTTTCCATTCAATCACCGAGGATCACATATGTGAACCTCTCATAAATGTTCTCGACAGTTGCTAAGATCTGTGAAGCACACGATAATATATCACTTGCGTTCTTATTGTTGAACGACAAGCGATGAATTGTCAAGTGTACCTAAGAGATCTTTTGATGAATCTCGTGGCTCTAGACTCAATAGTGCACTTTGGTTTTCCGAGCGGAGACTAGGAGAGGTCTCCTTCTTCAATACCAAAGAATCTCTAAGAGAAAGCCGATAGTTTACGTAGGGTTCCCCGTGAGAATGAAACAAGCTTCATTGGGAGAAACTTGAGTGGCTAAGAAGGTTTAGTGCATGCGTCACCGGGTCCATGACGACTTTTAATCTTCAATACCGGTGTCACTAAGTGACAACCAAGAGTATATGAATTGAACCCGTGTCCGCCTCTAAGTTGAATAATACGGAGGGCTATTTCTTTTCACCCTTTCTTTGCATTTCTTTTAATTCTTCAACTCCTTCTTTCTCCGATTCTCATTTTCTCCTTTTATAATCATACCTAAGGACTTCTAAGTACTAACTATTTGTGATGTCCTTGGGTAGATCCCTCCGACTCTGGCGGATCATAGGATGGTTATTCCTAACCTTAGTCACCTTATAACTCCATGACTAACCTATGTTGCCACAAAACCATTTTCTTGAAAATCTCTCAAAGTGGTTATGATTGAAAACATTTTGTACCACTTTGTAAGAGTTTGATCATTTGCGTAAATACTCCCCTCCATACGTGCTTAAGTGTTTTAGACAAAAATCGCACGGTGAGAGAACAATGCGCACTTTTGAATTGATCGACTCAAGATAGACAATTCCCCGAGGGACACGGTTACGTTGCATAGTTAAAGAGTTACATTGTCAGCTTTTAGGTGACAACTAGCTCTAATAACTACCTTGAAGGTGTGGACAAACCTCGAAAGGTTGTCAAACCCGTCAAAGTTCATGTCTATCAAGAGCTTCTCAAATAGGTACAATTTACTTGGATAAGTCTTTCGAAGACAAATCTTTTCAATGTATGACTATTCAGATTCCGTCAATTCATGGGTTAAGTCTTTTCACACGACGATTCAATAGCAAATCAACATATTTCTTATCACAATAATTTTCTCCCCCTCAAAAATGGCATATAAATGTTATTTTTTATAACGTTTTGATATTAAATATGACCATTTCAAGTTTTGTGGGAAGATTATCACGAAGAACAATTTGTGAACAAAGTTTTTAGCAAATACTCCCCCTCAACAAGTAATACTAACTTTTGAGGTTTTGAAATCGTAAGGGGAAGTACTTGTTCTTTTGAGCAAAACCTTTTAAAAGTGAAAGGTTTGATGGGTTTTAATCAAAAGTAAGAAGCTTTCGCTCCTTTTATAAGGATTGTGGCACTGAAGCGTACCACAGGGTCCTTTCATTACAAGACCGGGTTGTACACTGTGATGTGTGCACAAGCCATAGTCAGATAATCAAACAAACAAAATCTCAATCAAGAGAGTACCCAATGATTATAGACGATCAGCTACTTTCTGAGGACGTTGGAAAGTCAAAATTGGAAAGTTTGGTCATCCTTCCACATAGCACTCCAACCGTTGCATCTGATCCCGATGAATCAAACATTCACCAATCCTAGTGATAAATCAACGAACATCCTTGCGATCCTTTGAATTCCATCTCTTCGTTTGAATTATACCCAACTCAAGTCCTTCAATCGATATGTCAATCCATCTCGAACCATCTCCAGGGTGGCGTCATAGAACTTAGTGAATTTCATCGAAAGCCATGAAGCAAGTATGATGATTTTCACTTTGGTAGACAAACCCAAACTTTTGTTTATGAACGATTTTGTACTGAGGTTCTTGATTGATTCCGATGAAGTGTAGAATTTAGGTAAGATTCGACCCCGAGGTGAAGAACTTCAACACGCTCTTTTGATGCGTATGAAAACAAGGAGTGCAGTAATGTACTTGATCTAAATTTCGGTTGAGGTTCAGGTTGGGGCTCAGGCATGTCATGATTCTCACCACCAGTGTATGTAAAGTGATAACCGGTTTTCTCCATTGGTGGTGTGGTTTCTGAAACCCTTGGTTGATCAGATGGCGGTGGTTGTATCTTGTTGTGTAGTGGTGATAACCTGCTTAACCATTTTTCGAATCATTGGATGGAGTTGCCTTCTTAACAGATTTTGATGTTGACTTAGTTGTTTCTTTTGATAATGGAGGTGATGATTGAGATGATGATTTAGGTTTGGTGGAAGTGTCAAGAGGTGGTTCGGAAGACTGTTGAGGTTTGTGTATTGGATTGTCAACTATGTAGTTGTCTGATTCCTTCTTAAACTTTTCCTCCTCGATCTAGCGATTCTTTTGCCTCTTTTCTAATCATTTCTCTTGGTGAAAATCATCATCATCGAGGACTCTTTCATCCTTATCATGATCGTAATCTCCTTCGTCATATATTTCCACATCTTCACCATGATTTTCTTCTTGCGGATGTTTTAGTTGTTGTTGTGGTTGCTTCATTTCAACAGTTGTGGTGACAAGGACACCACGATCCTTACCGGGTTGATTAACCGGATCGGATGGGGTAAGAGATGTCTTCAATGGATCTTCCATAAGTGGAGGACTACTACTTGACCCTCCCTTTACCGGGTTGATTAACCGGAAAGGTTGAAGCATGGTATTCCATCCTTTTACGCTTAAATGTCTTATGAAATTTTATTTCCTCTTCCATTGAATCATACTCATCATCGGGATGACTTCGTGAGCATGAATTTGAATGGATGTTGCGAAGGATGTCCACATCAATTCGCAAGATGATTATGAGCATATGAAGTTGTTGAAGATGACACGGAGATTGTTCTTGCCAATTATTTTGTCGTATCCAGCTGGGAATGTGTTTGCCATCAAGAGCTCTGCTGGGGCATTGATGATTGCTTGATTTTCAGCCATTTTGTGATCTGAAAGACATTAGACAAAAAGACAGACATATGGAAACACAATGTGTTTGTTTTAGTCTGATTTATTATCTAAATCCTTGTTTTATGGTAACATGTTTATGTTAGTTACAAGTCCTAAGTCACATTATTCCAATTGATTGAAGTTGATGTGATAAGTTACGTGACATGTTAATTTTGAAATTTCAAAGTCCAATATTTCACTTAACACACAACATATTAACTTTTTTAAGCTTATATGAAACATCAGGTATTTGTGACTTATGCGTAACATTTAACAAGTAACATATGCGTACTAGGCCAAAATGTAGTGAACAGTGGGTTATGTGTAACAAGGATCCTTATGCGTAAGAAAGGAGTTTATGCGTAGGAGTAAACTAAAGCGTAAGACCAAGCTTAGGCGTAAGAGTTTCTTACGCGTAAGACAAGTTCAAAGGCTTTAAGCTTACGCGTAGGGATAAGCTAGATATTACGAGTACAGTTTACTCGTAAGAGTAAAGCTTATGCGTAACAAGCCTTGTTTACGAATATCTTTCCAGGATACACGTAATCCACTGTAGACCCCTTATGCGTAAGAGCTACGCGTAAGATTTCTCTTAGGCGTAACCTTTACGCAATAAAGTATTCCTTAAGCGTAACGGTTTGAACACCTAAAGATTCTGACATTACGAATAATTAACCTGTTAAATATAAACATGAAAACTTGATTGCAGTTAACTCCAAACATCTTTTAGATCACAAAATAAGCATAAGAACATATCAGATAAACACAGAAAGACTTAGGCGTAAAATTACTTAAACCCTAAACCCTTAATCTACGTGTAAGGGATATAGCTACACAAATCAAACAAGAATGTTTCTGGAGTGTCCTAGATGTCATATGAGTGTAATGGAACAAGATATAACACATTTCCACCACAGAATTAGAAGATTCATGGGATATGAACCCTAAAAACCTAAGACTTAAATTCTTACAGTTTAGATGTTTCTAGGCTAATTTAAAGGTTCAAAACATGCATATATACTTATTCTAACACTTTCTTGACCACCTAATAACATATCACAGAATAGAAAAACCCTATATACGCGCAAGAACCCTAGAATTCAAATTAATGAAATTTAAAGATTCGGGATGGTTTTGGACGATTGAAACAAGTTTAATGGACACTAAGAAAGGTTTTAACATAACTCACTTCAATCCAAACACTTTTATGCATAAACACCCAATTCATTCGAGCGAACAATTTTCCAAAATCAGTTTAAAGAGTTTTAACCGTTGGATTTGAAAGAATTTTAGAAACCCTTGTTTATCATCTTGATCAAAATAGTTTAGAACTTATAGATTATGAAAAACTTGAACGGATTTGAAAATTTGATTCGGGGCGTTTGATCTTGGTGGTTTAGGAGTAAATGATTTTGTTAAAATTAATTTGCCAAGTTGACACATTCAGTCCTTCAACCTCAAAGAAGGTTCCAACCAAGATCCTTTAACTTCCGTTTAGGTTAGACAAAAAATATGTAAGACAAGAAACTTAACGATACTCCCCCTCGACTTTTGAAATAATGAATTTTGAAAAACATTTGAGTCCGAGGAGAGTATTTGACAAGAAACGTATCCACCATTTTAGAAGAAACAACATATTTTTGAAAACATGGAAGTACAAGGTTTTATGAAACTAAAAAATATTTACTTTCTCCCCCTCAACACTTGTTCGGGAAAAATAGTGAAAGATTTGATAGAACAAAGTGTTGATCAAGATTTGTACTTGCGATGTTTGAAAGAATTTAGATAGAAGAATATTTTGAGATTTTACGATTTTATAATTTTGTATTTTGTTTTTGAAAATATTTACAAAGGAGGTTTTGGTGTTTGTTGGTTTTAAGAATGTTTTAAGAGTTCATCCAGTTCCTCTTGAGTCAAACACCGCATACCAATCCGGTGGACCAACTCATTAAACCTAGCGGGAGCCAAGGCTTTGGTGAGAAGATCGCCAATTGGTATTCGGTACCCACAAAGTATAATTCAACTGTACCACTGCTCCACGTGGTCCTTGATGAAATGATATCGAAGATCGATGTGCTTTGATTTTGAATGTTGTCTTGAGTTGCACGAGATTGCAATAGGACTCCGATTGTCGCGAAGACATCGGGATTTTGTCAAACACGTAACCATAGTCTTTGAGTTGTGTTCTCATCCAAATGACTTGAGCACAACATGCCGACATGGCTACATATTTTGCTTCGTTGAGGACAAACATGTACAATCCTGCTTCTTCGATTGCCATGACACCGGTTTATCACCAAGGAATTGTAATGCTCTGAAGTACTTTTCCGTGAATCTAAGCATCCTGCATGGTCGTCGTCTAAAAAGCTATTAGTTCAAAACCGAATCCTTCTGATACGGATCCCCAAATTAATGGTTCCTTAATGTATCGGAGGATTCTTTTAGCCTCGAGAGAGTGGGTTTCATTGGTCTTGACGATAACGGGAGCAAAGATATACGGCAAACACAATATCAGCCACGCTAGTCGTTAGATACATGAGAGACCCAATAATACTATGGTATTTGGTAGGGTCCACCAATTTCCGTGTAAATCGACATCTAGCTTCTTGGTATGAGCCATTGGTGTGGCATAGGTGTCACAGCTTTGCATTCCAAATTTGTTTAACAGTTCAAGGGCATATTTGGGTGACTCAAGAAAATACCACGGGTGATTGATGAACTTGCATTCCTAGAAAGAATGTGAGTTCACCCATCATTGACATTTCAAAATGTTTTGTCATTAATTTTACAAAAGCATTTGAGTATTTTAAATGTGTTGACCCAAAAGGATGTCATCCATAGATTTGAACGATTAAGATGTGAGCCCGTGATATTGTATGAAAAGTGTGGGATCGACCGAACCTTTGCTAAATTTATTGGCAATGAGGAAGGATGATAACTTATCGTACCACGCCCGAGGAGCTTGTTTGAGACCATACGAGCTTTGTTCGGTTTGTAGACATGGTTCGGGAACTCGGGATCAACGAATCCTTCCGGTGGGTGACATAAACCGTTTCTTCGATTGCTCATTCGAGAAAAGCGTTTTGGCGTCCATCCGAAGAGACCGTTATGTTCATATGAGCCGCGACGTGAGAAAAATCGAATGCCTCAAGGCGAGCAACCGGATCAAATGATTCTTCAAAGTCAATACTCTCTTCACGTTTATAACCCTTAGCCACGGACGTGACTTATTTACGATTACGTTCCTTTAGCATCCAATTTGTTCTTCCAAATCCATTTGAGACCAATGACGTAGACCCTGTTGGTCTTTCAACCAGTTCCCATACTTCAAGATGTTTGAATTGGTTGAGTTCTTCTTGCATGGATTCAATCCAGTTGTATTTTGTCATTGCGTCTTTAATGTTTTTAGGTTCAGATTGGCAGACAGTGAGTGCATAAATGCAATGTTCACCATCTGTATGAAGACGTTGTCTCGTAACGACTGGTTGATTCGGGTTGCCAATAATATTCTCAAGAGGATGGTCTTTTGTCCAACGATGTATAGAGGGTTAATTTTGGTATACATTGTGCCGATTTTGAGGATTCAAATAGTTTGTTGATGATTCTGCGACATCAGGTGCAGCAGTTTCATTGGCAAACGGGTTAAAGAACGCATTTGGATCAAAATCTGCGGTGGGGGTACTTCATTAAGAACATCGTCGGTGGTTCAACGTCGTTGGGCGGTTTGTTCAACTGTTGTTGTAGAGTCAATCGGTGGTGCTTCTTCAACAATGAGTTGTTGTAGCAGTGTATCGGTATGAGAGTATGATCGGGTTGAGCAGCGAAATAGCGGATACACACAAGCACGTTCATCAATGTCATCACTAAACAACGAGCAAAGAGCTTTTCCATTTGTTGACGAGAAAGTGGGGCTTGGTTCGGTGATGATGGGGTGTGAGGAAGTTTAAGCGGTTGTGACCGGGTTCCAAGTTGTTATGCTCGAAGCCATTGTGAATATAAGAGATTGAGAAGTTTCGAATCGACTTCCCCAAACCGACAACTGTCTTTAGCATATTTGAAACTTTGATGTAGTAGACATTTCTTCTAAATTTTGAAGTTTTCACGTATGCGGTGAATTTGTAGAAGAGCGAGAAAAGCACACAAGGTATATCGACTAATTGCGGAAAATCCGTTCGAGGGTAACATGCGAAATTAACAAGATCTTCTCACGAATGTAGATGCATCACACCAAACACACCATGAAAGATGAAATGAAACGACTTTCCCACAGAATGTTGTGGTCTTCGAATACTAATCACTGTGAATATGCAATAACTCGATACTAAGACCGTGTGTGAGGCATCATAACATCATATTTGGGTAACTTGACACAAGATCACCCATGAAATTGAGACGATAACACCAAAGTGAGATGTTTGAGCCACAGATCGTCTTATTTCTTCCCCTAATTGAAGAAATTCAAGAAGGCACCGGGTTTCGCAAAGAAGCATGTAGAAGAACAAGGAAGAAATGACCACCTACACACTCTATCCCCTTGATGTTTTCAATGATTCGAATCATACACCACGTATGTTGATGATGAATTGAAGACAATGAAACCATGTATAAGGAGACAATGAAATCATGTATGTTCAATTAATCGAACAAGTGTGAAGTACCATAAATATCTCGAGAGAATCAACTGATGATAAAACTTCTTTGTTTAATCATTTTGTTGATCATCAATTGTGTCATTGTTGTTGGAAACAGTTTGATCTTCATTATCAAAGATTTGATTGGAGGTACGATTCTGACAGCGGTTGTTGTTGTAGATTCAGTGTATCGAAATTAGAGTATTATCGGGTTGTGCGGTGAAACATTCGATACATCCGAAGCACGACTTTTGACAGGATCTTTAACCAGAGGAGCAAGCAATGTTCCCAATTGTTGACGATTAAGTATAATGATGTTGCAGCTGATGGATCATTAAGATTTAGACAGTGAGAAACGGGTCCTACGCTGTATTGCAGTAGAAGCCATCTCTGTAAGTTCATCAAAATTAGCATGAATCGTTTCCATAACCTTCTTTGTACGACGATTCCATATCCGGAAACCATTAGAATTTTCACAATATCCTATAAAGACTCCAATGTCAGCTTTGGCTTTGAGCTTTCCAAAGTCATCACGATCATTATTTGGGTAGCAAAGGGATCCAAATACATGAAAGTGTTTTAGATTCGGTTTATGGTTGTGGATAAGCTCAAAAGGTGTTTTATTGTGGCGTTTAGTAATCATTGAACAATTTTGAGTATAGCATGCAGTTGATAAAGCTTCTGCCCACAAGTAATCTGGAAGTTTAGCATTGATTAACACTGTTCTTGCAGCTTCCACTAACGTACGGTTTCATATTTCAACAACTCCGTTTTATTCTGGTGTACGTGCAATAGATGTCTGATGCTCAATTCCCACTTTCTCATAAAATTCTCGAAGAGTTTGGTTCACAAATTCAATTCCTTTATGCATTACGATTTGGCGGAAGATGTTACGGAGTGAACTTGAATTTTCGTGAGAAGGTGATGATCATCTGTGGAGCTTGATCTTTACTTCGAAGAAAGTTGACCCAAGTCCATCGTGAGTAGTCATCGACAATTACCAAGATGTAGCATTTGCCATTAATCGTTTGCACGCGCATCGGGCCACACAAATCCATGTGAAGAAGATGAAGCACATGTTGAGAGCTGTGTTCCATTTTTGAAGGAAAATGAGCACGAGTGCTTTTCCCTTGTTCACAAGCTGAACACATGTAATCTTTAGATTACCGGAATCTTGGGAGACCTTCAACAAGTTTGTGTCGAGCAAGGTTGGTGATGGTTTGAAAGTTTAAATGTGAGAGACGACGGTGCCATAGCCAAGATTTTGTAGATGTAGCCTTTGAAAGTAGACAGATGGGAGATGAAGCAACCATGTCTTGCATTGAGGTTGTGTATAGACTAGAATTGCGAGAGCCAGGCATTAGATCGTTTCCTTGTAGATCACGAATGAAACAAGTTTTCTCCCAAAAAGCAACTTCCAAATCTCCATCACAGAATTGACCGACTGAAAAGAGATTGTGACCGAGGCCTTCCACATAATAAACCATGCTAATTTCGATGTTGCCATTGATATAATATCCGTAGCCCATGATAGCTGGGAAATGATCATTCCCGAATCTGATAGTGCCAATGAACTTTGCAATAAAGTTTGATTACAGTTTAAGATTGCTGTCATGTGTCGGGAACATCCGCTATCAACAATCAAATGATGATCTCATCACCGCATTACACACAGACGACACGGATGGAATAGAAGTAGACGTGGAACCCAAAATGTTAGAGGTTCCAAAGCGGTTATAGTAGATATACACACATCAATGATTTTAGGTATCCATTTAAATCCTAGTGTATTATGTATCCATTTCGCCATCTCCAACTAGTCTTAGCTTTAGTCTTAGGGAATGCACTAGGTGGTACTACATTCCTTGGAGGTGATCTTGGAGCTACAGGGACATCAATGCGTTTCTTAGAATCTAAAGAGGTGGTTTACCAAGCATAGACTTAGAAGTATTAGTGGGGCTAGAGGTATTCGATGCTTAGGATTCCTTAAGCGAGACAAGATAGCTCTAGCAACACATTTGTCATGACAATCGAAAAGCATACTTTTACGACAAATAACACAAGAAGCTTGATCGAATATCAAAAGTATTTAAAGGTTTAGCATTCGTTACAACACTTTTTCCATTACATTTGCCGATTTAAATATCTAAAGTGGGTGCAACTTGAGTCTTATTCAAAATCCTAGGGTGTTCTTCTACTTGACATTGTTTATTGATCTTTTCTTAGGTCGCAACTTCCTATTCTTCTTTGTATTGCTCTAGGTGTGAAGTGCGGACGTTTGGAAAAGAGGCAACTATTCTGTTTCGATGAGGAAAGCACATTAGTATCTTGTGTTTTGGCGGTAGGCAATCTGGGTTCACGTTTGCTAAGTGTTACAGGTGCAATTTTCTTAATGATGCTAGGCTGAACTTGTTCATACTTTCCTAACATTTCCCTTATAGTGTACACCAAATCTTGATTTTCAGAACGAAGATTTCCAGCAAAACTCATGACTTCTTTAGTGTGTGCAAGATAATGATCAAGTTCGTTTGATACTTCATTACGAGTCTGTTTGAGTAAATCAAATATGACACCATATTCCTTTTTAACTTTTGCAAGTTCTTGTTCATATTTTGAGATTTGACATTTCAAGGACACGTTTTGATCATCCAGTTGTTCAATTTTAGGATTAAACGTTTTTTATTGCAACTGGTGAATTTTGTTTTGCAAAGCAAGTTCACGATTTTGACAATCTTTTTGAAACCTTTGAAGACGAAGTTTTGAATTTGAATTTCATTTAACAGTCGTTCATTTTCAGCTTTTAAAGACTCTATCTGATGCACATTATCAATATTCACAACAATATCAACATAATCAACGAAATCGTGAGAGATATGATCGGATGCATATGCAGACAGTTTGTAATACAACAAGATTATTGATATCGACAGATAACATCTTCCAAGAGTCGATCAACATCTTTTCTCAACAATTTCTTTTACGTTTAGTATTTGAAATCGATGTTTCGTTTTCTCGAAACTGTTTTCATGAGACCGAGTTCCTTGTGAAAATCCCTTTCCCAATATAGTGCACAAGTTTTCAAATTTTTACATGGGGTAAAAGTCTTTTCTTAAGAATGTCTCTTTGTTCTCGCGCCATTGGCGATTGAAAATGTTCAACTTTTATTTCGAATGAAATTCAATCTCACGTTCCAAAATTTTGAGGTCGATAAGAAAGTGTCAAAGTATTTTATAACGCGACAACTTTCGGCTTTTGTTTTAACTTCACTAAGTGAAGGTAAAGGACCATTAATTTGTGCACCATTGTGTTTGGGACTAACTTGAAACCGGTGTGATAACAAAAGGTTTGTTAGAGGTATCTTGTTGTGTGACAAATGTTACGACTTTTGAATAGTTAAATGGTTTGTTATAAACGACATTTTCCATTTTGACCGACTCTCGTCATCTCGCATCTAATTCCTCCATACGATTATCTTCAACAACAATCATAATTGAATCATCAATTCTATGTTACGCATTGTAAACTTGAGATTTGGTTTGAATGCTCGTTTGAAAACTTAGGTTTGTAATCGGCAAGAATTGGTCCATATCCATTTGGATTTGGTTTAAAATTAAACTTTTGAATAGTTGTGATTGACTCACCATGTTTATAAACAACATTTCAAACTCTTTGATTTTGTGTTGTAAGTCGACAATTTCTTCAAGATAGTTATCTATTCGTTTAGTGGAATGCTTGTTTGTACTCGAGAACTGTTTTTGACAAGTTAACAACTCGACCTTGGCTTTTGAGTTTCAAAGTAAGAGCGTTAAGTTGTTGTTTATGTTCATGTTTCAGTTGTTCTATTTGAGACAACAAAGCATTCTTGGATGCGGCTAGATCACGTGTCTGTCGTTCTAATGATTTTTCGTTTTGATGAGATTTAGCAAAGCGACTTCAAAACCTTCTTCACGTTTTTCTTGAGTTTTGAAAAAGTTGATTTGTCGAATTAAGCATTCATTATCCCTAATTAACAGTGCATTTTTCTCTTTTAATTTCGTGCAAATTTCCAAACGAGAGTGTTGGTCTTTAATTAAGGTTAGGAGCTCAATTTCTCTATTAGACAGAAGCTCATTTTGTTCAACGGGAGTCTCAACATGATCATTATTTAGATCCTTAAATATAATCACGGAGTCCACTTGATTATCAATATTAACCAAAAGGTTATCTTGATCGTCAAATATAACTACGGGATCTATTTGATAATCATCGGAATGAGATGTGGATGGCTCATGTTGAACACTCTAATCCTTGTCGGATGGAGAAATTGGCGAGATATCGATCGATGATGAGTATATTTTGTTCCGGTACACGAGACAAGCCATCGATGTCATACACTGGGCTGTGTCACTCATGTGTAGAGCTTGCATTTGTGCCATCAACATCACCGCTCGGTGCTGCAAGTCCTCCATATCATCATCGAATCGCATTTGCCATAAAGCTCTATTCCTTGTTGGTAAGAGTTCTACCACTTCATCCTTGAGCCAAGAGCAACGCCTCTTTGTGATAAGCACCGCCTCTTGTCCTCGGTTTAGGACATACATTAGCCGGTGACCCTTCTCATTGCGCTTATAACAACGAAGACCATTAACCCAATTCGAGCATTCCCTGTTCAACCACTTGACCCTTTGTTGTGGCGGAGCACCCATGTTATTCCTTCCAATAGCATTAAACCCTTGACCACCTCCCATCGACGACCATAACCACGGTTACGAACTTCAACTCGTCCATTGTTCACAACACTTGATTCCTTGTGTTGGATGAGGAGCGAATGCGATTGTTGGATTTGTTTGTATACCGGCCAAGGCTTTAGCAATCATAACAAATCCTTGTTGCAATTCATCGAAAGCATCGAGTCCTCATCGACACGTAAGATATAGGATTTCATAAACACACTAAACCATAATCCAAGTTGGCGTATAAAAGTGTTAGAGAGAAAGTTCTAGAGAGAAATGGAAGAGAGTTGGGAACTATGTGAAACAAAGAAAATAGTATTGAGCTCCAACCCTCACCTTGGGAGGTAGAGGGTATTCTGATGTCTTACAAGTAAACGCCACCTACGGGCGTGGATCGGGCATACGGTGGGTAAAGACCGTCCAGTCCTCCACGGTGTTACTTAACAAACTACTAACTAACATATCATAACTACGACTACGAGCTTTCTATTGAATGCTTATACTTGAGGTGACCGACTCTTTAACGATGAATTTTCTAATTCCTAACAATCTCCCCAAGGAGGTCACCTCAATTACAATGATTACAAATAGATATTACATTAGATTGTTCTAGGATTCTTGATTAAGTCCTTTGCTCGATGGCTCGTAGTCTTTGAATCTTCATTATTGCATGTTTGGGAATTCCAAGTGGAGGTCTTTAAGCGATCCACGTGAGAATGATTGTTGAGCACGCTTTGAGATCATCACCATATTAAATCTCGACTCTTCCTTTGTGATGTTGGTATTATGTGATGTTGTGACTTTTGGACCGACATGCTCACATTACGGATCATGATTTCTTGTTATCGAGTAGCGGAAGCTTTCGTTGATTCATGATATTGGCGGCGTGGCGAAGCATGGAGTGAAAATATCGAGTCATTGATGCACTAATCATGATTTCTTTTAGTGATGAATGTGTTGTGTGAGCATGTGGCTATGGATTGACCGCTTGATCGATCGGTACGCAAACGTAGGGAGTACATGCATACAACAGTTAGCAATAAAGCACACGAAAGTGTCTTTGATCACTTCGATGAATTGAGGTACACGGCCCACGGTTCCCGTTGATCGATACAAGTATCTTGCTGTGATCGGTATAATTCGAAGAATTTCCTTGATGGGGTTTCGCAATGCTCTAGTCGCTCAAACCGGAACATCTCAAAGAAGAAAACACGGAGTGAGTAAACCAGCGAAATGAGATTCACTGATTGATGAAAAGAGATTTGAGAAACAATCGTGTATTGCTCAATAGAAATTGTTTTTGCAATACAACGAAGGTTTTAATGAAAATCAATTATCAATCAAAACACCTTTTATTTTGAGAAATAAGTACACAGTCGACGTGCTAAAGAAAAGATTTTTTAAGCACAATGACTGGTTTTTCAAAGGTATCCGTCAATCCATAACATGAACCAGGATTGATTCAAAAGATTGAATCGCTCCATTGTTTCTGTTCAGTTGTCACATGATTGATCTATTGAATAGACCTCACATGCCACCTACCGGGAGCTTGTTAGATGTTGGCTCGAAGGCTTTCCATCTTCATTGTGAATATTTTTCATATCACTCGGATGTTACGGCAATACCACAAGGATAATCGTGGGACTCAATATATAATCTCTCTTCCACATTGTGTGAAATAGAGAGTCTTCATTGAAAATGTCCTAATGAGATTTATTGATGATCTCGAGGCTTTAGACTCAATTTGTGCATATTTGGTTCTGTCTTGGAGACTAGGGAGGGTCTCCTTCTTCAATATCAACAATATCTAAGAGAAAGTCGATAGATTATGTAGGTTCCCGTGAGAATGAAACAAGCCCTTTTAAGAGGAACTTGAGTGGTTTAGGAAGTTGTAGTGCGAGGCGTCACCGGGTCCATGACGTCTTGTCTTCAATACCGATGTTACCATCGAGCATATGAATTGTACCGGTTTACGCCCTATGGTTGAATAAATGGAGGCTATTTCTTTTAACCCTTTTCTCATTCAATTCTTTTCATTCTTCACCCTTGATTGCTTACTCGAGACTTCATAGCTAGAACCTTGTTGGGTTTGT
Organism: Chrysanthemum lavandulifolium; assembly: GCA_022545495.1. Classification (NCBI taxonomy): domain Eukaryota; kingdom Viridiplantae; phylum Streptophyta; class Magnoliopsida; order Asterales; family Asteraceae; genus Chrysanthemum; species Chrysanthemum lavandulifolium. Next base: position 119,973,207 of record CM040239.1, read on the forward strand.
TCCAAGACTAGCTCTGTCTCGATCCGCACTCTTCCCATATCTCATTTTTCTCCTTTTATCATCATACCTAAGGACTTCTACACTAACTAGTGGATTGTCCTGGGTAGATCCCTCCGATTACAGCGGATCATGGGACCATAACCTAACCTTATCATCCTTATATCACCATGCATAAAGTAGGATTGGTGGGTCTTTTGGTATAGTTCTTCCGCCTTGAAACCAATTGAAAACCATTTGAAAATCAATCAAGATACTTGTGATCTAAAATCAAAGCATTTTGTATCTCAATTGTTTGATAATTTTAGAAATGTTCCCCTCAACATATGCATATAATTCGAAATTGTTTTAGCATATGGAGGCAAGAGATCTTTGAAATCGTTAGATTAAGAATGACAGTCCAATCTTTTGATTAACATTTTCTAAAATGATCATCATCACTTCCCAATCAATTTACTTTAGATACAACATTTTGAGGAAGGTCGAGGTTTTCAAGGTTTGCTCCCCTTAATATGTGCCTTGAAATATGAAAGAGTTTGCACATATTAGAGGAACTTCACTTAGAGACAATTAGATCACGATTCAATAATTTGAGGTTTAAAATAGATGCTCCCCCTCAACATGTGCATGGAAAATTTGAAATCGTTTGTCACATGTGGGGAGGAGAGCTTGTACACCCTTATAAAACCATTTATCGAAATATCAGTTTAAATTTAATTTAAATCACAAATTCTCCCCCGAACACAATTTTCAAATCATTTGAGATTTGTGATCTCTTGTAGAATTAAATTGATTTTGAAAGATTTTAAGGAGAACTGTGACTTGATTATGAAAACGTTTTAACTGATAAGGATCGAATTTTGAGACTTTAGACTCCAAAGATTAAACATGCTTGAATATCTTTTGAAAACTTAATAATAATAACCACGGTCTGGTACCATTTTTTGAAAAATACACTTTTTAATTTAATTGAAAAATCCTTCTCCCCCTCAATCAATGACATAAGTTGTTGATTGAGAGATAGATATTTATGACAACTGTTAAGTTCAGATGATTTTCAAAATAGAGTCCAAGTAATTTTTCAAAGCAATTAGTTTTCATTAGATAATAAGAAATTGTATTTATAGAATCGAGCATGAGATTTGAAAACCGGATAAAGCATGGCTCTGTTCTTTCTTTGAAAACAGGTTCTTGCTGAAATAACAATAAACCACTATTTTCTCCGCCTCATTTTTTTTTTTTTTTTTAAACAAAACTATATGCATTCAAGAACATCTAAAACCCGTGAAATTCTTTGAATGTCGGCACAAAGTCCGTAGATGATATCGAATAAGGAAAAACATGATATAATAACAATATTTTGGAATTTTTCAAGATTTTCTATTTTTTTTTTTTTTTTTTGAAAATTTTATATTTTATATTTTCTTTTGAGGGTTTTTCAAGTTTTGTATTTTGCTTTTTGAATAAATATATACAAGAGATAGATGAATAAAGACCTTTACTACTCGTCCTCCTCTTGAAGACGCTTGAGTGTTTCCGGTTGTAAACTCTTTAGACCAAGACGTGGAAGGATAAACTCAAAACGTTCTCTAGGAAGAGCTTTAGTGAAGATGTCTGCTAACTGGTATTCAGTCATCACAAAATAGAGTTCCACCATACCTTTCTCCATTTGTTCCCTGATGAAATGATGTCGAATGTCTATATGTTTTGCTCTTGAGTGTTGAACGTTGTTGCATGAGAGAGCAATAGAACTTTTATTATCACAGTACAGAGGGATTTTGTTGAATTCAAAGCCATAGTCGATAATTGGGATCTCATCCATAGGATTTGAGCACAACAAGATGACATGGCTATGTATTCACCTCTCAGAGGAAATAGAAGTACTCATTTGTTTCTTTGAAGACCACTCACAAGCTTATCACCCAAAATCGAGCACCTCGGGCGTGCTTGACGTGTATCTTGACAACTGCATGATCGGCATCGCATAGGCGATTAGTGACATACCGGTGTCCTTCGGTACCATAGTCCCATATTGATGGTTCCTTGGAGATACCGAAAGACCCATTTAACCGCTTCAAGGTGTTTATTAGTAGGCTTAGGCGATATCTAGCACACATGCACACAAATGACAGGATGTCCGGTCTACTAGGCGTGAGGTACATCGAGGATCCAATCATACTACGATATTTCGTTTGATCTATCATGATCCCTGAGTGGTCCTCATCCAGCTTGGTTCGTTCAAATCATGGGAGTGTCAACAGGGTCACTAGAATCAAATCCAAATTTCTTTAACATCTCATTTGCATATTTAGATTGATTAATAAAAATGCCTCGGGACTTTGTGAAATTTGTAATCCCAAGAAAAATGACATTTGTCCCATCATTGACATTTGAAATTTGGAACCCATTTCATTTGAAAAGCGATCACATTCATTGGGGTCAGTCGAGGCAAATTTGATATCATCAACATATATTTGAACATGAATTAAATGTTTGCCTGACTTTCTGGTGAACAAAGTTGGATCAACTGCTCCTTTGCTGAATCCGATAGATAGAAGAAACTTTGATAGCGTATCATACCATGCCCTCGGAGCTTGCTTTAAACCATAAAGAGCCTACTTCAAACGATAAACATGAGTAGGATGCTCGGATTTACAAAGCCTTCAGTTTGGTGGCGTGACGACCTCTTTAAGATCTCCGTTAAGAAATGCGGTTTTAACGTCCATATGATAAACAACCATGTTCTTGCTAGCAGCATTAGCTAAGAAGATTCTGATCGCCTCGATACGAGCAACTGGAGCAAAATATTCCTCAAAGTCTATCCCTTCTTCTTGACGATAACCTTTAGCCACTAACCTAGCCTTATTTTTCAAAACATCACCATGCTCATCAAGCTTCACTTTGAAGATCCACTTAAGTGCAATGATCATAGCACAATCTGGAGTTGTCTTCATTCATAGCAGTTTTAACATCTTTTGGTTCGATCTTTGAGAGTACGGAGTTAAAGAAGCACCATAAGGCATCAATAGCAAGTTGTTTACGAGTGGATACCGGACGAGAAGGGTTTCCAATGATGTTATCCAATGGGTGATCATGTGTCCATTTTCTAAGATGTTCATGTGGTTGTGGTTGTGGAACCGAAGTAGCAGAGTCGATATCTCCTGATGAAGATGGTTCAGATGATGATTCAAGAGCAAATATATTTTCAAATGGAGCATCTTCGGGAGTAGCAAAGGATTAACTTCATCACGTGAATCGAAGCATTTCCATGATGTACATTGGATGATTGAAGATTTGTTGATGAAACAGTTGATCGGCGCAGCGCTTCTTGGCTTAATGACATAGCGGAAGGATTGACTTCATTGACGAGATAGAAGCGACCTCTATTGAAGGAGTTGACAATTCAATAGCACTTGGCTCACGGTCTTCATCAAACATAGGATCAAACAATTTCTTCAAATCATCTTGGTGGAGGTACATATGGAGTTCTTTGGAGAAGAGTTTGGTACAAGAGATGAACCAATGGGACTGTTTTTGAAGTGCGGGTCTGAATTGGATTGTCCAGAGCCATTTGACCGGTCGACTCATCAAGCGTAACGTGAATAGTTTCCATGATATTTGGGTCCTCTTGTTGTAGATTCGGTATCCTTTTACGTTTGGTGCATATCCTACAAAAACACCAATGTCTGCCTTAGCTCTTAGTTTACCTAAATCTTGACCATCATTCGTAGGATAGCACAAAGCACCAAATACATGAAGGAATGAGAGATTAGGTTTTCTGTTGTGAACAAGTTCATATGGAGTTTTTCCATGAACAGTGTGAATCAGGGATCGATTTTGTGTGTAGCATGCAGTGGCAATGGCTTCACCCCTGAGAAACATTGGAACCTTTGAGTAAATCGGCATTGTTCTTGTGGCTTCCACAAGAGTTCGATTCGTCTTTCAACTACACCGTTCATTGAGGAGATCGTGGAACACTTCTTTGATGACCGATTCCACACTTTCATAAAATTCACTAAGTTGTTTGTTAACAAACTCGCCCATTGTCTGCTCGGATGATTCTGGCGGTTTGTTAAGACGAACACGCATCTGTTTGATGAGTTTGATGATGATATCGGAGTTTCATCCTTTGTCCTTAAGAACTTGACCCGGTGAATCTAGAGTAATCATCAACCACAACTAACACATATTTCTATCCAAAGATATTCGCTCTCTCATGGGTCCACATAAGTCCATGTGAATTGTATGAAGAACTTCGTAATGTGAGTTTGTAGGTTTAGGTTTATGGGCATACTTCTTGCTTTTTCCCAATTGGCATCTTGAACAAAGATGATCCTTTTCATACTTAAGTCTAGGTAAACCTACAACCAAGTCCTTTACGGAGAGATCATTGATGGTGCGAAGTTCAAGTGATTGAGACGACGATGCCATAACCATGACTTTGTTTTGAAGCCTTTGACAACAAGCAAATTGGATAAGACTTCATCATATCATCGATAGAGATGGTGTATAGATTTGACCACGTGTTCTCTTAAAGTTCCTTACCATCAAGTTCTCTAACGAAGCAGTATGTTTTCAAGGCTACTTCTAGATCGAGAATCGCATAATTGACCAACAGAGAACAAGTTATGACCAAGACCTTCCACATAATACACTCGGAGATAACACTTTCACCAACAACATAATCTCCATAGCCCATAATTGCACGAAATGATCATTTTCGAATCTAACAATCTGATGAATTTGCTCACGAAGTTCATGAGCGCGACCGGTTTCCAATCATATGCTTGGAATAACTGAGTCCGGTACCACGTAAGCGATTTGAACGATCTGCGGTTGAACACGAGACAAGAATGGATAATCGGATAATTGGGATCCCCATGCAAGAATGGGTTCCATTTGGTTAGTAACAGATGATTGGAACACCCACATCGAAATAGAAACATTCATATCGGAAATAGAAGCAATGGAATCATTATGAATAGATGCGTTACTAGTGTCCGTGTTGCCCTATTCAAAGTATGTTCACTTCTTAGGGAATATTTCTACCAAGAGCATCCATTTTTAGGGGCATTGTTTGATTAACCTTATGGCCAACGGTATCCATTGATAACCTATCTTACTAAATGTTCTTCCGGGCTTCCAATGCTTTCTAACTTTCTTTCGCCTTTGCCTTTTGCCTTCTTAGCATGATATTTTGCATTAACACTATTGACTAGGATATGACAGATTAGACAAAGCATTCACACCACATTCATGATTAGTAATGTAATTCAAGCGAGACATCATTACAAGGTTTGCAAATAGTATCGAATTGAATTAATTACGATGCGCCTATGGCTAATACTAGAATCAACACGATTCGTTTTATTCGACTCAAACTTAAAGTTCCTAGGTTGATCTTCTACTTTATTCCAATGCACATTCTTAGCTTGCGGTCCTATCATTCCTTGTATTGTCTTGAGACTTTGACCCGCCGCTTTAATGTCACTGTTTACTCTGTAGGGAATGGGAACATTAGTTGGTTTTGCTAATTTATGCATTTCTGTTTAGATGTCTTTGGGATCCGAACTATTTGAAGGCACATTAAAGTTCACTCTCTTAACAAGAGAAGTCTTTGGGATTTGAACTCCTAGAGGCACACTCGAGTTCACATTCTTAGCACTAACAGATTTGGAATCGAACTACTTGAAGGCACACTAAGGTTCACGTTCATAACATTTGGCATTGAATGACTTGCATGCTTGGCACTAGGCATTGAACAAGGTATCAAGGAATTGACTTGCTCACCTAAGGTTTTAGGGCATATTGTAATTAAGCATTCTAGAAGTTCTTGAGATCGTTTGGCATATAATCATGCATGACCAATTGCATTATCAAGTGGTTTCTCTAACTTATCCTCTTCAACAATCTCACGGAGACATTCTAGGTCATCCTTAAGATATGAGAAATATGTTTGAATTGCGGTTTGTTATTCCTAAGATGAGGAGGAACATATTTCACGACAAAGCATATTTATTACGACATGCCCTTTGAAGCACCATTCTCCCATTGGTCATTGGCATTTTCCCTTTTACCTGACTCTTAAGATTCTCAATTTCCTTTTGCAACGAGGTTATTTTTTTGTTATTTTTGTTACGAGTGACTTTAATTGACTCAAATAACTTATTGAATTGACGTTTAACCTTTTCATTTTCTTCTAGAAAACTTTCATTTTCCTTTTGTAAGGCATTAACCAAGTTTTGAAGATGAAAATTTTGAGAATTCCGAGAATCTAAAGGAGGAGGCATTTGGGAGCCAGTCATATTGTTCTTTTCACCTTTTAATTGAGAGATTTGGGCTTTCAACTTTCTGATCGTGTTATAGTGAGCTTGAATCATTCGTCACGCTTGTTTAGTTCAAAAGCGCATCAAACTCGGAACATCCGCGGATATCTTGATGTTTGAGGTTTTAACATTTTCTTTAAGATGTTGATATTTTAGTTGCAAGTCAAAATGTTCAACTTCTAGCTTAGAAAATGTTTTACAAAATTATCGTGATCATCTGTTCAATTTTATCACTTAGTTTAGATTTTTGATTGCAAGTTCAATGACACGATCATGGAGACTTTCAACGCAATGATAATTCATGAAATTGAGAAGCGATAATAGAGCAATTAGTAGCGATATAAAACACATCTTGAGAGATACATTTAGAGATCGATTCTCATTTGAGGTATGCAAGTTCTTCCTCTCAATTTCATTATATTTTAATGCCCGCTCATAGTCACTAACTTCAATTATCATTGCCTCAAATTCTTTTTCCATCCCTTTAATATCAGATCCATCCCCTTTTAAGACTCTCAAAGTGATCTTTTAATTGTTTAAAGAAAGGCATGACTTTAGTTAAATAACATTCTTTTGTTTGTTCAAAACCCTTTCCCTTGATTATCCCGATGGGTGTGATTCTTTCCTTACAAGTTTTCTCAAAATCAACAAATAATTGAAAGATCACATATTGACTGATTAAGGTCTTGCTCTTAGTGGCAATAGTTCTAGGAACTAAATGCATTGGTGTATTGGGAGGATACACGATCGTTCGAGCATTCTCCTAAGGGAGGGTTTTTCAATAATATTTTCACTTTTGCTTATCTAAGTCCTTTTCCAAAACACTTATTCGGTGTTAACAAAGTTTGAGGCTTAAACTTGTTTAAGGAAATCCAATTTTCCTTTTGTAATCATGGGGTTTGATCATTATGTTATTCTTTTTACATTCGGGATCATCTAGCTTCTTATTCATTTCTCCCTAGATGCATCATCTAATTTTCTATCTTCCTCGGTGCACTCAACGCAACTAGGTTTCTGTCTAGGCTTAAGGATTTCATTACCATCATAAATTACATTTTGAGTCGCTTTAGCTATCTTTCCGTACTCGGGGTTGGGTTTATCTATGATGGGAACACTATGCTTATCGCTTAAAACTCTATGCTTAGTGACCATGTGAGCGGTTTGAATGGTATTCCTTGTACGCACAACTTATTTTCAAGCTTGTTTTCAAGGTTTTAGATTAAAAAATCATTCAAAAGTTTTGATTTCTTAGCACGTAATTCTTGCTTAAGCATTTTAACATTTTCTTGAAGTTCTTGTTTTTGCTTCGCACTTTTAGAAAGCTTTTCTTGTAAGGAGGTTAACTCTTGTTTTAATACTTCTTCTCTAAACTTACTTTGTCTAATAGTTATGCGCATTTGGTCATCCATCTCCTGCTCACGAGTGGTTAACTCAAACTTAGCTCGTTGTTCATAAATAGCAACACGTTCTTTATAAGCATTAAGTTCGAGATAACAGAATCATCGAGGACACATGCGTGTATTCATCAAAAACATAGTCATTGTTGATCGCAGAAGATGCATCACTTGGTACAACTTCACTTTCACTTTGTTTCACATATTGATCATATAGGACAACATTGATATTACCCATATTTTCAATATTTGATTCAATAGTTTCGATTGTTTGTACTTTGTCATGCATCTTTGCACATCGGCATCATCGTATAGTTTTAATACCTCGAGATGAGTTTGTCTTTGGATGGGCCAACTTGTGGTGAAGATGAGACCTTAGGAGAGACCATTGAAGAAATGCTAGCCATGAAAATGGTTTGTGCGATGGGTTCTTCATCAACATCGAGTCGTATGCATCACAATCGGCTACTTGAAAGGCATTCGATGATTGTGGCCTATCTCCTAATTGGTTGCTCATCCACATCTGCATCATATGTCTTAGCATTTCCTTGACCAAAACAACAACTCCTCTTCATCCAAAGCTGCACCATTATCCCGAGCTTGCACAAGCAACATCTTATCCTCAAGAATTACGCATTACGAGGCGTTTTGGCGATGTGCGGTTCCTTGCAATGTGTCCTCACCTCCATAGTTGTAACACTTGATCGGCTTTACTTGTCCTTGATTTCCATTCCTTCCTCTATTCGATTTTCCACATACCCTCCTCCTACTCCACCTTTTCTTTGTTCATATTATCTTCCTCGAGTTGGTTGTCTCAGTAACCTTTCCATCTCGACCAAATCATGGTTGTGTAGATTGGATGCGATCTGATTTCATTGTTAGTGTGAAGTTTGTTGGTATGTGGAGAAGGTTAAGTTTTGTTTGACCATATAAGCGACTTATTGATAAAGTGTTCCATGACAACATTGGCATCGATCTGTTTGAAGTATGGATCTTGAATGACTTGAGATGCTTTGGTAGTGGTTCCATCATTGGTGAAAAATGCAATTGAATCATTTGATGAACTTGTTTCTCCACGATTGGTTTTGAATTGTTCCTAATCCTTTTTCAAACATAGCATGTCTCTCATTACGAGAAGGAAGGCATCTGATTGCTCATAGTTTGTATTCTTCAATCCTTTAGTGAGCTTCACCGATGTGACAAACTTGTGCCATTCGGGATTCATGTTGTTCACAAACTTTGAGTTCAGCTGAATGTTTGGCATGGTCATTTTGATGTTCCTCATATCGTTCACAAGCTTATGGAATCTCACATAGTACTCATAGACACTCTCATCTGGTCTCATCTTGAAGTGCTCAAAGTCATCATATAGTTGTGATTCTCTGTCTTCATGAGCTAATTCAAAACACGAGAGAAGCATCTTGACATTATCCCACACCGCCTTGGCTTCGGTGTTGTGATTGATCGACTTGTAGATATCCTTTGGAAGACCTTGAAGTATGATGTTAGAAGCCACGATATCAAGCATCGAATCTCTTTTCTCCTTATCATCGAGCTCATCATATGTCTTTGGTCCATCTATTCCATATATCATTGTTCCATCTGCAGTTGTATCAATTAAGTCTCTAGTAGTCTCAACTCGATAAGGTCCTTCATCGATTGACTTGAGAATGTCAATTCCATTTTCCTTTCCAAGACGATGCAGTCGATTCTTTGAGCCCATGAATCATAATCGGTTCATCAAGCATAGGTGGACGAGTATTTGACCTGCTTGCAGGCGTCCTCATTCGGAAGATGTAGGATATTAGTTTTCACATACACATCAAACCATAACAACAAGGTGGCGTATAAGTAGAATTCTAGAGAGAAAGTTAGAGGTTTAGGGAACTTTAGTGAGAGAAAGAAAATTCTTATTATGAGCTCCAACTCTACCTTGGAAGGTAGAGAGTATTTATAGTCTTACATAAATCGCCACACATCGGGTGTGGATCGGGCATCTGGTGGGTAAAGACCGTCTGTCCTCCACGGTGACGACTACGAGCTTTCTACGATTACATATACTTGAGGTGACCAACTCTTTAATACACGGAATTTCTAATTCCTAACAATCTCCCAGGAGGTCACCTCAATCATGTACCAAAATTACATTGAATACAAATAGATATTACATTAAAAATTGTTCTTGCATTCTTGATGTAGTCCTTTGTCCCTAAGCTCGTAGTCATTGATTCTTCACATTGCATGTTTGGTTACTTCAAGTGGAGGTCTTTCTTGATCCACGTGATAGTAAATTTGAGCCGACTATAGAGATTATCGACAATCAAAGATCTCTGTGACATCCATTGTGGTGTTGGTATTATGTGATGTTGTGACATTCGGACCGACATGCTCACATTCGGATCATGATATCTTCTCATCGAGTAGCGAAGCTTTGTTGAATCATGATATTGGCGGTGAAGCGAAGCTTGGAGTGAAAATATCGAGTCATTGATGCACTAATCATGATTTCTTTTGAGTTGAATGTGTTGAGTGAGCATGCGGCTATGGATTGACCGCTTCATTCGATCATTTGAACGCGTCGGGCGTACTGCATACAACAAGATTAGCAATAAATCGCACGAAAGTGTCTTTGATCACTTCGTTGAATTGAGGTACACGCCCACGGTTCCCGTTGATCAAGATAAGTATCGCTGTGAACAGTATAATTTCAAGAATTTCCTTGACAGGGTTTCGCATTGCTCTAGTCGTTCTCAAACCGAACATCTCAAAGAAGATAACACGGAGTGAGTGAACCAAATAATTTTAAGTCCACCGATTGATGAAAAGAGATTTGAAAAACAATCGAGTATTGCTCAATAGAAATTGTTTTTGCAATACAACGAAGGTTTTATTGAAAATCAATTATCAATCATAAAACACCTTTGGTTTGAAAAATGAGTACACGGTCGATGTCTTTGAAGAAAAGAGTTGTTAAGCACAAAGACCGGTTTTCAAAGGTATTCGTCAATCCATAACTCGAACCGAGATTGATTCAAGAGATTGAATCGCCCATTGTGTATGTTCGGTTGTCACATGGTTGATCCATATAATAGATCTCACATGCCACCTACCGGGAGCTTGTTAGATGTTGGCTCGAGGGCTTTCCATCTTCATTGTGAATATGTATACACATTACTCGGATGTTCCGCAATACCACAAGGATAATGCGTGGGACTCAAGATATGATCTCTCTTTCTACATTGTGTGAAATAGAGTCTTCTTTGAAAGTGTCCTAATGAGATTTATTGATGATCTCGTGGCTCTAGACTCAATTTGTGCATATTTGGATCCTTGGGAGACTAGGGAGAGGTCTCCTTCTTCAATATCAACAATCTCTAAGAAAGTCGATAGATAATGTCGGTTCCCGTGAGAATGAAACAAGTCCTTTAAGAGGAACTTGAGTGGTTTGGAAAGTTGAAGTGCAAGGTCCTTTGGGTTCATGACGTCTTGACTTCAATACCGATGTTACCATCGGTAGCATATGAATTGAACCCGGTATCGCCTAAGGTTGAATAAATGGAGGGCTATTTGTTTTCACCCTTTCTTTCATTCAATTCTTTTAATTCTTCAACCCTTCATGCTTACCGAGACTTCATAGCTAGAACCTTGTTGGGTTTGTTCCAATACTAGCTCGGTCTCGATCGCACTCTTCCCATATCTCATTTTTCTCCTTTTATCATCATACCTAAGAACTCTACACTAACTAGTGGATAGTCCTCGGTAGATCCCTCCGGTTACGGCGGATCATGGGAAAACCTAACCTTATCATCCTTATATCACCATACATAAAGTAAAGTTGGTCGGTCTTTTGGTATTGTTCATCTGCCATATGGAACCAATTGAAAACCATTTGAAAATCAATTCAGATACTTATGATATATTATCAAAGCATTTTGTACCTGAAATTGTTTTTGATAATTTTAGAACGAGAACTCCCCCTCAACATGTGCATCAAGTATTGGAAAATGTTTTACACACGGAGGCAAGAGAAAGAATTAACTTCTTTGATTACCATTTTCTAAAAGATATCAACATCACTTCCCATATCGAATCAGGTAGATAGAGCATTCTAGGGGAAGGATGAGGTTTTCATGATTTTTCTCCCCCTCAATATGTGCATCTAAGTTTGAAAAGAGTTTTGCACATACTGGAGGGAACCAGTACATTGAGATAAATGATCACGTTTCAAAACATAGGTTTAAGATAGATGCTCCTCCTCAACATGTGCATTGAAAATTTGAAATCGTTCGTCACATGTGGGAAGGACAACATGTACATCCTTATAAAACCATTTACCGAATAATCAGTTAAAGTCCAATTTAAATCACACATTCTCCCTCGATCACAATTATCAACTCATTTGAGATTTGTGATCTCTTATAGATTTAAATTGATTTTGAAAGCTTTTAAGGAGAATTGTGACTTGATAATGAACGCGACTTAACTGATAAGGATCGGATTTTACGACTTTAAACTCCATTGATAAAACATGCATGATTATCTTTTGAAAACATTTTAATGCAAAATAACTTTTTAATTTAATTGAAATCATTCTCCCCCTCAATCAATGGCATAGGTTGTTGATTGAGAGATAGAGATTTTGACAAATAAGTCCTGATGATTATCAAAAATAGAGACCGAGTTATTTTTCAAAGCGGTTAGTTTTCAAAGATAAATGTTTTATAGAATCGAGCATGGAATTAAAATATTGTAAAGCATGGCTCGTTCTTTCTATGAAAAAGCAGTTTCTTGCTGAAATGACAATAAACCATTGTTTCTCTTTCTCCCAAAAATATTTTTTGATTTTTTTTTTTTTTTTTAAATTGAACAACATCTAAAGTCCGTGTCATTCTTTGAATGATAAGATTCGCTCAAACCGCCAAGTTTTATCACTCAAGCCGCCACTTGTGAATGGCCGACCGTAACAAACTTAAAACAACCGAAACGAATGCAATGAAGATCTGGAGAGTATAGTGTTTCCCGGTCGTTATGTCCCAAATGAGCTATCGATGAATCACCAAACGAATAGTGATCGAGAGATTTGAACGGAAAAGAGGATTTGAACGATTATAACTACGTAAAAAGCCTATAAATTACAGGGCTTAAATGCAAATTAAAGAGAATTAAAAGATAAAAATATTAAATAAACGCTATCACTATTTGCAAAATGATGTTTTGATTTTATGTTTTATAAAACTTGTATTTAAAACTACGCGACGCATAAAAGAAAAATGTGAAATCAAGCGAATTTATCCTAAAAATATGAAAATTATATTTTACAATCCTAATGATAAAAGAAAATTTTAGAAAAGAAAATTATTTTTAAAACTATTTATCTAATTATTATTAATTAAAACTATTTTAACTATTTAATAATAGCCTAAAATACAAGAAAATAGGAAATAAAGCTAGAAAAATGAAATTATGACTTGGAAAATCTAAAATAACAAAGAGAATTTTCAAAACTATTTTTGTATTTTTCGATTATTTTGTATTTTCTATGAATTAAAAACTACTTAAATTGCTTAAAAATACAAATTTAACTAAGATAAATCTGAAAAAATATTTTTTTGACTTTTTATATTTATCTTAACTTAAGAAAAATGAAAAATTATTTTTTTTGAAACTTTTCTGAATTAATTGTATTAAATGCTAATTAAAAAGGCTTAAAAACTGATTTAAATCAAGAAAAATAGCAAACTGACTTACAAAAATTTGAAAAATTCAAGATAAGTCTAAAATAATATTTAGAATCTAGGAAAAATATAAAAACAGGTGGTTGTGTGTGGAATTATGCAACTGCTATGACAAGTGCTTATGAATAAGCACTCTAAATAAGCCAAAGACCACAATAAGCTACCAACCTGATACAGAAGCTACAAAAGGCTAAAATTATCCAAATGCAACAAGAAACAACTATCCTATACCTCTGGATTGCAACTTCAACAGATTTTATGTTTTGAGCTTAATGTGCAGAAACAGTTTTGAGGGGTCTACTTTGAGCTTAAGCACAAGCTACAAAATAAGCTGAAAATGAAAAGCAATTGTTGGAACTTAATCTAGACCTGGGTGACTACTTGTGAACCAAAACCAGACTATGACAAGCTCTTATGAGCTCTGTGCAACCTCTGCACAAAATCGAGAAAACTCGGTTTACATCGAGTTTTGTGAGCAGGCATATAAGCCCTTGTTGACAAGTCGCTTAGGGCTTATAAAAATTTGTAAAATCCAAAAAATGGTAATAAGAAATGAGACCAGTGAAGTTTTAAAACCACAAGTTCCACTAGATTTGACCCGAAATAAAACAATTAAAAATCCTCTCATTGGGCTCAAACGGTTTTCATGTTTTGACTTTTGAAGTAAAATGAAATGTTGACTTTGTGAGATTTGAATCCAATTTGAGGACTGATTATGAAGTATTATGATGAAATAGAACTACTGAAATCTATCTCTATATAATTTAAACACAAAACAAGATTTTGATTATGCAAAATCTCAACAGTGAAGCAGTTTAAGACAGATTAAGATGGAGTTGACTTTTGTGGTTTGCAGGTGCAAGTTTATGACTTGAATGAGTTTAAATGAACTAAACAAGCCTAGAGTAACAAGTCTCAACCACTTAGCAATCCTCAAACACAGGTCTGCTGCACAAAACCAAACACCACTTTACCAACTGACTTGCAATTAACACTAACCCAACTGCTAAACCAGCTAATGAAATTAATCAAACTAAGCTTAACTAACCTTAATACAACCTAATTAACAGATAAAAACTATTAATGACTACAAACAAAGATTATGCAAGAACTTGAGAATAACTTACAAATGGTCCTTAGCCACAATGGCTTGATATCAATCAAACACAGAACACAAGTACCACTATCCTATTCTAACCCATAAAACATCTCAAATTAAACCCAAATCCATTTCTGCATCAACCATTTCCATTTCCTTCTCAATTTTTGCCCCAGTTTGACTTTCATTGACCAATATCCAAAGTGACTTGAAACTTAAATATAAGCTTATAAAAAGCTATAATCAGCTTATATAAGCTTATATGAATTTGTAAATAAGCTATTTGAAGCTTGATTGTAAGAGATTGAAACTGAAATATTTAACAGTGGCATAAAAATATGAAATGTAAACAAAAACTTGAATTGATACTTAAAAGTTGATTATACTGATAATGTAACTTGAGTTTGATACAAGAAAATAAAATATTACACCTTTTATAATTAACTAGAACTTTTAAGTAAAAAACGACATTGATAAAATATAAAAACTACAAGACTGCCCTATCTTGCTTCTCTTTGCTTCTTTTATACCCAAACTTGTTTCTCTCACTACTCTGAGTGCTTCCCAGCAATAATCTGAACCATTGGATAGCTAGAATTGATCTTGGCCGTTCTTTGAAATTTGGCGCCAAAATGTTTTAACAGCTGGGGGAGGTTGAGTGTTAGGTTAAAGATGCATTGAATGCATCTTGGCTTGGTGTGTTTGGAGTGATAAGGGTAGAGTGGTGATGATGGGAAATGGGCAGAGTTGCAGGTAGTGGGTGTAGGGGATGATGATGGAGGGAAAACCCGTGAAGGGGGTTTGACTTCATTTGACCGGTGTTTAATAATAGAAAGGGAAGGGGTCAAATGGGAAGGGTCAAGTGGAATGTGGCAGGGGGTCACAAGTAGTTATGACAAGGGCCAAATGGGATTAAAGGTTTTAATTATCAAGGACCTTTGTTGCAAATTCTGAAAGTGCAAGGGCCACTTCTGCCATTTTGTCAAAGTTGCTCCAAGGGACTAAAAGTGACAAGCTCCAATAGTATAAGGACTAAACTTGACATTTTCAAATTTCCAAGGACCATTTTTGCCAAATTTTAAACTTGGAGGACCAAACTTGTAATTTCTCAAAACTTTTGATATTTTTCACCAAAGGACTAATTTTGACAAGTTATGATTTTAAAAGGACCTTTGGTGATTTTTCTTTGAAATTAAGTGCTCGTGGACCTGCTTTCGACAACTTTTGAAACTTGGGGACTCAAACGCCAATTATGCAAACTTAGCTCATTTTCATCCGATTTTGAACATTTTGCATCCGAAACATATAAAATGCAATTTTGGAATATTTTCGGATTTTGATGCATTTCGAGCATTTTAAACGCTTTGCGCTCAGATTTAACCAAAATGATGAGTATTTACACACTCATCAATCCCCACACTAAACTATTGCTAGTCCCTAGCAATCTTTTGAGAAAACTTAATGGATTTGAATCTCTTTACCAAAAGCCATTACTTCGAGTAGCCAAATGTTTCAGTTCAAGTAAGAACCATGGTACACCGATAACCATGTGATTTTGAGCAAACCACCGACTTCCAACGGATTTGATTTGTCTTTACCGTAAGTCGTTTGCTTCGGACTAGCCAACTCTTAGATAAATTATCAATATTATCTTTGGTGAGTTGATTACCAATTATGGTTTTCCATCGCTTTACCACAAGCCATAAACTTGCGGGCTAGCCAACTCTTCACTTTTAAGGATATGGTGAATTGAATACCATACAATTTTGGGCAAATTGCAAGCCGTCAACGGATTTGAGATATCTTTACCAAGAGCCGTTTGCTCTGGATTAGCCAATCCTTTTGTTTATTAGACATGGCGGATCGATAACCAATTGAGTAAGTGCAAAACACTTACTCCAAAAAAAATTTGGCCAAAATGGGGAATTAGGCGGTATATTTACATGATAAAATTCGTGAGAATTCCCCCACACTTAGAAATGAATATTGCCCTCAATATTCAAAGTACCGCGGTTATGCCGAAACCGAGAACGTAAAGGGAAATACTACGCCATTATTTGAAAGATTTTTATTATTTTTATTTTATTTTATTTTTTTGAAAAATTATATACAACAATGGGGCAACTCCCCACACTAGGGTGGTACACACGGTGAAAACCCATGTTTAGCTACCGCTTTTGATTACCGAGTCGCTAGCTTGACTCGACCCCGAATTAATTTGTTCATGGGGAGGTAAGTGGAAGAGACAATCTCCATCGGACTTTCATTCAAGATGTTTGGACAAACATTTGAAGCACGTGAAAGTTCCACACCGATGAGATATACATAGAACCGGCTCAAAAATGATAAATGAAAATGTCGGGGTCAAAGATAGTGTCTTCATTCCCGAAGGAGTGAAGATGGAGAGAAATCACAAGATATTTGAGGAAAGGAAGAAAGATTTTGATAACAATCAGGATCCATTCTTCATCCTCAAATGTAGACATATCGGGAGGAAGGGTGAAGGTAGTATCATTAATAAGCAGACTCATATGATAGAGTACACCTTCCTCTGAGCCAATATCATCCTCAAGATCAAAATAGAAATGATCATGTTCCGGAGGAGATATGTCATGAGAGAGTTCACCGGAGAACTCTTCATGAAGAGAATCATTCACATGAAGTGAAATTGTGAACTCTTGTTTCATTGTGGGCTCATCACTATCCTCAATCTGAGTATCAAATAGTGGATTCTCAGAAATTAAAGTGAATTCAGAGTCGAATTCAAATAGAGGATTGGTGAAAGTAGCTTTGAATGTTTTGGGAACAAAGTGATCAACATTCTCTATTGGATTTATTAGGGTGAGAAGTGAGTGAACGATCATTATCAAGGAGACTTTCGCCTCCCGGATCGGCTTCAAATCAAAGGATCATCATCACTTCGATGAAAGTGGATTGATGTGAGTGAGTTCATCGGAGAACTCCTCAAGAAGAGGGCCGACCGGGAGTGATGCCTCAACATACTCGACGTTTCCATAGGAAGCACAATCGTCGCTAAGATCCGAGAAAGTTTCAAAATGATCTTTTGAACACTCAAGAGGGAAGAGAATCACACATATGGTCAAAGTTCCTGTGACTCTCTCGGGATTGGGACAAGGTCCTCAACACTAGAATTTATGAATTCGTCCGATTCCTTTTCGTGAACAGTGTCAAGATGCTCGTCCCCATGTTCGTAGAGAGTGAGT
The DNA here is from genome assembly GCA_022545495.1 of Chrysanthemum lavandulifolium. Lineage (NCBI taxonomy): Eukaryota > Viridiplantae > Streptophyta > Magnoliopsida > Asterales > Asteraceae > Chrysanthemum > Chrysanthemum lavandulifolium. Next base: position 119,990,982 of record CM040239.1, read on the forward strand.
GGGAGCTTGGTGTGATAGCAGTTGTTTGAGATAGAATCTCAATCTTTGGGACATCAACCGACCGAGGAGTTGAGAAATATTATCTTTAAAAGGATAAAACTCTCCTCGCCATCGCCATATAGAGCCGCTTGAGAAATTGGGAACGCCTTAGAGCCGCATGCTCTAGGACTAATAATTCTTCCCTAGATTGGCGGGCCTCTCGTTCTTGAAAGCAATTCTCCCATGGTCTTTTCACCACTCACTTGATTCTTAAAGTTACTAATCATATCATCAAGTGTTTTCATTGCGGTTTCAAAATTTTGGGAGATTTCTTGAGACAACGGTTCGGTGGAGTTTGAACCGTATGGTCTCGTGGAGGTTGTAAATTGTCAAATCTGTGAGAGTCATGATTGTTACAAGGAAATAGATTCCCTACTTGACAATCGAGCCGAAATGGGGACCTCCACAAGACTCACAACAAGAAAGCTGTTGAGTCCGATCGTGAATTATATGGATTTTGGTCATAACCAAAGTTCGAGCTTCACCGAAAACTGCTCATAGACAAACGTGTTTCGGATTGACACTCAAATCCTTGGTGAGGACCTCCACAAAATTCACAAAGCAGAATGTTGATTATATGAAGATAAGTCGGGTTGTGGTGGGTAGTTGGAAAAATTTGAGGGTCGTTAAATGAGTTCGGATTAGGATCATAATCAAATGAATTCTCGAACCACAAAACAAACAACTCCGTTATGAATATGATTACCACATTGTACACACGCACACCAACGATGGGTGAACCAAAAGAGGCTCACCACAACCGACACAAGGAATAAACGATTTCATTTGAGAGTTATGAGAAGGAATCGGTTTATTCAAAGAATCAACAAAACCAACATGGTGATTCGAATGACTATCAAGTCTTGAAGAACATTTTGAAAAATCCGGAGGTGGGACAAGTGGTGTGCTCGAGAGCTAGCAATTTCCACCACTTCCGTTATGGTCTCTGGTTCTGGTTCTTGAGAAACGTGAAGTTTAGGCAAGTCATTCTTGCTAGTCACCGGTTTAAATTCTGCATGTTTGCTTTTAACCGTGAATCGTGAAAGTTTAGGATCAATTTTAGACGGCTTAGGAGCAATTGAGGGTTTAGATCTTTGGATAACCGTGGGTTGGACATATTTAGTACTTCCATTATCAGAGGGAAGTACCTGGTCCTTTGTCACCCGGTTTCTCGTTCCATTTCCCTACGCAGAATTAATGGATTCATATCAGAAATTAAGGCACTGGATTCATTGTGAATAGATGCAGTACTAGTGTCCGTATTAGCCATGTTCACAGTGTGCTCACTTCTTATGGGAATAGTTCTACCAAGAAGCATCCATTTTCTAGTGGGTATTGTGCGATTATTCTTATGACCAATGTATCCAATAAAAGCCTATCTTACTAAATGTTCTTCCCTGGTTTCCACTTTGTTTTCTAACTCTCATTCGCTTTTGCCTTTTTGCCTTTTTGCATGAACATAAGCAACATTAATCGGACCATTATCATCATTAGGAAAACATTAACACCACATTCATGATTAGAAATGAATTCAAGCAGATATCAAGACAAGGTTTGCAAATAGTATCCGAATTCAATTAATTACAAGACGCCTATGGCTAATACTAGAATCAACACGATTCGTTTTATTCGATTCAACCTTAAAATTCCTAGATTGTTCTTCTACTCTTTTCCAAAGGCACATTCTTAGCTTGCGAGGTCCTATCATTCCTTGTATTGTCTTGAGACTTTGACTTGCTCCTTTAATGTCACCGATTACTCTGTAGAGGAATGGGAACATTAGTTTGTTTTACTACTCTTTGCATCACTGCTTAGATGTGGGATCCGAACTACATGCAGTGCACTAAGGTTCACTTTCTTAAAACTAGAGGTCTTGAGATTTGTACTCCTAGAAGGCACACTTGAGTTCTCTTTCTTAGCATTGATGATCCGAATCGAACTACTTAAAGGCACACTACGGTTCACATTCAAAACATTGGGAATCGAATGCATATCATACTTGGCATTAGGCATCGAGCATGGAATCAAAGGATTAACTCTCTCACCTAATGACTTTGGGCATATTGTGATCAAGCATTCTAAGATTTCTTGAGATCGTTTGGCATATAAGCATGCATGTCCAATTGCATTATCATGAGGTTTCTCTAGCTTATCCTCTTCAACAATCTCACGCAGACATTCTAAGCAATCCTTAAGATATGAGAAGTATGTTTGAATAGCAAGTTTGTTGTTCCTTAGGTGAGGAGGACATATGTCACGACAAAGCATATTTATTACAAGAGTGAACCTTTGATACACCATTCTCCCATTGGTCATTGGCATTTTCCCTTTTACCTGACTCTTCAGATTCTCAATTTCCTTTTGCAATGAAGCTATTTGTTCGTTATTTTTGTTACGAGTGACCTTAATTGATTCAAATAACTCATTGAAATGATGTTTAACCTTTTCATTTTCTTCTTGAAAACTTTCGTTTTCCTTTTGTAAAGCATTTACTAGGTTTTGAAGATGAAACGTTTGAGAATTCTGAGAATCTAAAGGAGGAGGCATTTGGAAGCTTGTCATATTGTTCGTTTGACCCTTTAATTGAGAGATTTGGGCTTTCAACTTTCGATCGTGTTGCCTGAGCACGAATCTGCTCATCACGTTTGTTAATTTGAAAACCGCATCAAACTCGAGCATCCGATGATGTCTTGATATTTGAAGTTTTGACATTTTCTTTAAGATGTTGATATTTTAGTTGTAAATTAAAATGCTCAACTTCTAGTTTAGAAAAATGTTTAACCAAATTGTCGTGATCATCCGCTTCAATTTTCTCGTTTAGTTTAGAATTAGTTTTTCAAGCTCAATGACACGATCATGAGAGACTTTCGTGGGCAACAGATAGTTCATGAAATTTGGAAGCATTAATAGAGCAATTTGAAGCGATAAAAACATATCTTGAGCAACACATTCAAGAATAAGAGTCTCATTCAATGTATGCAAGTTCTTCCTCTCAATCTCATTATATTTTAGTGCACGCTCATAGTCACTAACTTCAACTATCATTGCATCAAATTCCTTTTCCATTCCCTTGATATCGCTTTCTATCCCTTTTAAGACTCTCAAAGTGATCTTTTAGAAGTTTAAAGAAAGGCATGACCTCGCTAAATAACATTCTTTCATTTGCTCAAAACCCTTTCTCCTTCGATTATACCAAAGGTGTGATCCTTTTCTTGCAAGTTTTCTCAAAATCAACAAATAGTTGAAATATAACATATTGGCTAATTAAGGTCTTGCTTTTAGTGGCAATTGTTCTAGGAAAAGATGCATTGGTGTATTAGGAGGATACACAATGCTCTAGGCATTTTCCAAAGGGAGGGTTTGTTTCAACAATATTTACGACTTTTCGCTTATCTAAATCCATTTTCCGAAGACTTGTTCGGGAGTCAACAATGTCGAGGCTTAAACTTGTTCAAGGAAATCCAGTTTTCCTTCTTGTAGTCATGAGGAGTGATAATTACTTTTTCTCTTTGCATTTAGGATCATTTAGTTTCATATTCATCTTTTCATTAGTGATTTCATCTAGTTTCTTATCATCCTCTGCACTCAACGCAACTAGGTTTTTGTCTAGGTTTAAGAATCTCATTGCCATCATAGATCACACTTTGAGTCGCTTTTGCTATCTTTCCGCACTCAGGGTTGGGTTTATCTATAATGGGAACACTATGCTTATCGCTTAGAACTCTATGTTTAGTGACCATGTGAGCAATCGAATGGTATTTCCTTGTATGTACAACTTGTTTTCAAGTTTGTTTTCAAATTTTCAGATTAGAAAAGTCTCTCAAGAGTTTTGATTCCTTTGCATTAAATTCTTGCTTAAGCATTTTCACATTTTCTTGAAGTTCTTGTTTTTGCTTAGCTGTTTTAGAAAGTTTTTCTTCTTTGGAATTTAATTCTTGTTTCAATACTTCTTCTCTAAAATTACTTTTTCTAATTCTCAGACGCACTTGGTCATCCATTTCACTCACGAGTGGTCAACTCAAATTTAGCACGTTGTTCATAAATAGCAACACGCTCTTTATAGGCATTTAGTTCGAAATTACAGAATCATCGTGGGCACTTGCGGTGTATTCATCAAAAACATAGTCATTGTTGATCGCAGAAGATGCATCACTTGGTACAACTTCACTTTCACTTTGTTTCACATATTGATCATATGGGACAACATCGATATTACCCATATTTTCAATATTTGATTCAATAGTTTCAGCTTGATTGTACTTTGTCATGCATCCGCTGCACATCGAGATCATCGTATAGTTTTAATACCTCCGAGATGAGTTTGTCCTGGATGGGCCAGGTTGTGGTGAAGAAGAGACCTTAGGAGAAACCATTGGAGAAATGCTAGCCATAAAAATTGTGTGCAGTGGGTCCATCATCCACATCGTAGTCGTATGCATCACAATCACCGACTTGAAAGGCATTCGATGATTGTGACCTATCTCCGAATAGGCCGCTCATCCACATCGCATCATAGGTCTTGGCATTGCCCTCGAAGAAACAATGAATTCCTCTTCATCCAAAGCAAGACCATTGTCCCGAGCTTGTACAAGCGAAGATCTTATCTCTCAAGTAATCGGCATTTTGTGGACGCTTTGGAGATGTGTTGTTTCTTGCAATGTGTCCTCACCACCACGCTTATAACATTTGATCGGCTTAGCTTGACCTTGGTTACCATTCCTTCCTCGATTCGTTACCAACATAACCTCTACCACTCCACCTCTTCCCCGATCATACTTGTCTTTCTGAATCGGTTGCACCACGATCCTTCCATCTTTAACAAGCTTGATTGTGTGGGTTAGATGCGCTTACGAGGTTGTTGTTGGTTTGTGGGAGAGAATTCATGTTTTGACTAATCAAGAGCTAGTTGATTAATGAAGTTACCCACGTGTGCATCAAGATCGCCTTGTTTGAACATAGGATCGAGAACGAGTTTGTGATTACCATTACCCAAGGGTATGACTTGTGAAGCTTTGGTTGTGATTCCGATGTTTGAGTAGAAGGCGCTTGAGTCATTGGACGAGCTTGTCTCTCCTCGGTTGGTTTTGAACCGATTGAGAACCAATTTTCAAACATAGCATGTCTCTCATTCAAGGAGGAAGGCATAGAGTTGCTCATAGTTTGTATTCTTCAATCCTTTAGTGAGCTTCACGAGGTGACAAACTTGTGCCATTCGGGATTCATGTTGTTCACAAATTTTGAGTTCAAATGAATGTTAGGCATAGTCATTCGATGTTCCTCATGTCATTCACCAACTTATGAAATCTCACATAGTACTCATAGACACTCTCATCCGGTTTCATCTTGAAGTGTTCAAATTCGTCATAGAGTTGTGATTCTCTGCCTTCCATAGTTAATTCGAACCGAGAGAAGCATCTTGACATTATCCCATACCGCCTTTGCATCGGTGTTGTGATTGATCGACTTGTAGATGTCTTTAGGAAGACCTTGAAGAACAATGTTAAAGCCCGATATCCGCATCGAATCTCTTTTCTCCTTATCATCAAGCTCATCATACATTTTAGGTCCGCTCCATTCCGTAAATAGGAGTTCCATCTTCATTAGTGTCAAGTATATCTCGGGTCGTCTCAACTCGACACGGTCCTTCATCAATGGATTTGAGAATGTTGACACCATTTTCCTTTCAAGGCAAGACAATCGATTCGTTGAGCCCAAGAATCGTAGTCGGGCTGTCTGCATGGGTGGACGAGTATCCGAGCCACCGCTTGAACATCCTCGGCAATGCGATGAGATGATAGTAGGAACGTTGGTAGACATGTTAATGATTATACGGATTTTATAACTCTTTGATTAAACCGGAAATAGATTCTTTCATGGGATTTTACTAAATCAAGAGAAACCATAAACAATCACCCAAGTCGCTAGAAGATAATGCACCAAGTCGCTAACACCTAATTCGCTACACCACTAAGTCGCTAGAGTCCCAAGTCGCTAGACAAATGCAAGTCGCTAAGTAGTAACTCGCTAAGCCTCAAGTCGCTAGCAAAATTTTTGCGACAATTGCTACTCAAGTCGCTAAAGATACAAGTCGCTAAAGAGCAACTCGCTCTGCACCAAGTCGCTACCACTGTCGCTACTCGTAGTGGAGAGTCCACTACTTGTACCGTTAATCGCTAGATCTAAGTCGCTAGCTCCAAAAATGTAACTCGCCATGAAATTGCAAAGCAAGTCGCTACGAAGAATAAAGTCCGAATGTCAAGTCGCTAGCAAGAAAACCACAAAACATCACTTTTCAATCCAAAACTACCCAACCACGATGATTCAAGCTTACCAAATCAAAACCTAAACACTTGTGATGATTCTAAACATAAAAGTACTATCAAAATCCAAACTTTAACACTAGAAATCACCCAAATGATGCAAAACCACTAAACTTTTCAAACTCAAAACCACCTAAAACCACTAGAAATCCAAAGATGTGCAAGATATGATCTAACCATGGCTCTTGATACCAATTGTAGGATATTAGTTTTCACATACACATCAAACCATAATAACAAGGTGGCGATAAGTAGAATTCTAGAGAGAAAGTTAGAGGTTTAGGAACTTTAGTGAGAGAAAGAAAATTCTTATTATGAGCTCCAACTCTACCTTGGAAGGTAGAGAGTATTTATAGTCTTACATAAATCGCCACACATCGGTCAGGATCGGGCATACAATGGGTAAAGACCCGTCCGTCCTCCACGGTGTTACTTAACTAAATACTACTTAACTTAAAATAACTACGACTACGAGCTTTCTAACGATTACATATACTTGAGTTGACCGACTCTTTAATACCTGGAATTTCTAATTCCTAACAGAAGAAACAATAGTAGGAACGATGTTTGCCATGATTACAAGTTCTATGGGATTTTACAATTCTTTGATTAAACCTGGAAATTGATTCTTTCACGGGATTTTACTAAACCAAAAGAACAACCGTAAGAATGTATCACGAAGAAGTGACAAGTAGCAAAACACACAACTCGCTTAGTTATCAACTCGCTAAACAACCAACTCGCTCAAGGAGACAACTCGCTTAAGGAATCAACTCGCTAAATAGCTAAGTCGCATTAGCATCAACTCGCAACACTGTCAACACGCTTAATGGAATAAGTCGCTAAATAGCTAACTCGCTTTAGTATCAACTCGCAAGACACACAACTCGCTTAGAACCCAAGTCGATGAAAATCAACTCGCTAAATAGCCAAGTCGCATATACTAACTCTCAGATACGAAACAAAGCAACTCGCTTTGAAGAAAAACAAGTCCGAGACTCAACTCGCTCGTCCTATATTCACAATAACCATTTTATCAATCAAAACAACCAAACCACAATGATTTAAGCCTTCCAATTCAAAACATAAACACATATGATGATCCTAAACACAAAAGTACCAAAAAATTCAAACTTTAACACTAGAATTTGTCCAGTGAATCCAACTCTTCTAAACACTTAATACCCCAAAACCTTATGAAATCCACCAAAACAAAGAGCATGAAAGATGAGTGATCAAACCATGGCTCTTGATACCAATTGTAAGATATAGGATTTCATAAACACACTAAACCATAATCCAAGTTGGCGATAAAAGTGTTAGAGAGAAAAGTTCTAGAGAGAAATGGAAGAGAGTTGGGAACTATGTGAAACAAAGAAAAATAGTATTGAGCTCAACCCTCTACCTTGGGAGGTAGAGGGTATTTATAGTGTCTTACAAGTAAACGCCACCTACGGGTCAGGATCGGGCATACGGTGGGTAAAGACCCGTCCGTCCTCCACGGTGTTACTTAACAAACTACTAACTAACATATCATAACTACGACTACGAGCTTTCTATTGAATGCTTATACTTGAGGTGACCGACTCTTTAACAACTGAATTTTCTAATTCCTAACAGCTTCACTATAAAGTGCTTGAGCATTGTTGTTGTTGTATGGAACCAATTGAGTTTGTTGAGGTTGTTGTTGTGACTGATCATATGGTGTGATGGTTGCAGTTGGTTGAGGAGCGGGTTGAGGAGCTGTTTGAGGAGGAAGACTAGTTTGAGCCCATAAAGCAAGTTGTTGATTATCAGGAATTGATTGTGAAGTCGGGATTCCATGGATAGTCCTTTCTTTGTCAACTTCTTTTTGATGAGGCTTCAAATAGTTGTACACCAATCCGTATGTAGCATGATGAAGATTCTTAGCTTGACGGAGAAAAATGACATACTTCTCCCATTCCGGACCAAGACTACTGAGGAACTTAGTGTTGACAGCAATTCGAGACATGATGATGTTGTGTTTGTCCAAATCATTAATGATGTCTGAAAAGCGATGATGATATGACTCTAATGTCTCTCCTGATTCAATCATGAAGTGTTCATAAGCCAAGTAGATTTTGGATTCCATGTCTTCCTGATTGAGTGTTGTGCCTTCCATCAGAAGATGAATATGTTCCCACATTACTTTAGCTGTCTTTTGACCATCAACACTTCGAAGGATCGGATTGGGTAGTCCCAAAAAGATGTATTGCATTGCTAGTTCATCGGCTTCAAAGTGTAGAAGTTCATCACCAGTGAGGTCTGAGATAGTTGCAATATTGGTAACAACATCTCTTGGTGGATTGGCATCTGGATCTGCGGGTGTAATAACAGTAGGCATCTGAAATGGACCTTCCATAATGACCTTCTTTAAGAACTTTCCATGTGGCTTCTTTAGATCACAAAACCTAAAGAACCTTATCACCCATTGATCATAATTACCGGAGTGAGCATTGGAGGTCTATCAAGTGAGCCAGCTTCATGAATTGATTGTTGGCTACTTAAGGCTTCACACATCTTGCCAAACCATGTTGGTTCCTTCATAGTACTCCTGGATGGATGTTGATTGTAGAAGTTTGTGTAAGGTTGTACTTGAAGACTAGGTGGTAGTTGAACCATTTGTGGTGGTGGAATTGCTCCAAGTTGTGGAGTATGTTGTTGATTAAATTGTTGTTGATAAATTTGTTGTTGATGATTAAATTGTTGATGTTGTGGACTTAGTTGTTGTTGTTGTTGATGATGATAAGTGTAAGGAAAATAGTTAGAGTATGGTGGTTGTGACATGTTAAAAACTTGTGTTGTTAAATAGATCTTTGTAGTCGAATGAACCGTTTTTGATGAAGTATCCTTAGGCGTAGAAATCACAGAAAAGCAAAGTACCACTTATGCGTAAAAACACCAAAGATACGCGTAATGAAGAATAGTTATCGTCGGATTAGCTTACGCAGAAGAAATGAGAAAACACTAAGTTATGCGTAAATGAAAGTTGGCGTGAAAACTTAGGCGTAGGATTACCTTATGCATAAGATGAGCTTAGGCGTAAGAAGAATCTTATGCGTAATGAGTTCTACGCATAAGCTTAAGTTTATGCGTAAATTTAGGTTTTACCCAAAAGATCTTTACACTATCACAAAGGTGCAAAAGATATCCAAAGTCGAAGTGTTTTCGGCTTATCCAAGCAAGAAAAAAACTGAGTAATCCACGAAACTGAAGATCAAACCAAGGAAAAGTTACGCGTAAGATTAGGGTTTTACTTACGCGTCGAAATTAGCCAAAAGTGATTTCTACCAACCGATGTTTCTAAACCAGATTTTTGTGATGAAACAGCTTCAATATCACCAAAATAACACCAAAGTGTGAAACTTGATGATCCAAAGCTACTAAACAGCTTACGCGTAAAGATGAACACGCGCATAAAACCAAGCTTAAATATAAAGAAATACACGTAAAGGTTGAAATTTTATGCTAAAAACTAAAATTTTAACACTTAAAAACGTTGAAAGTACAATAATCTTGGATTGAAAAGTGTAAAAAAATGAGTTTTAAGCGTGAATAAGTTTATGAAGCGAGAGTTACGCGTAAACCTTAAAACTTAAAAAACAAAAAACCTTTTCACCCAACTATTTGGCGAATGATACCACTGTTAGGTCACCATATTAGTAACACAAGCATCAATATAAGAAAGAAATAAGAGATCGGATGAACAATCACACTAACATACACGATATGATAATAAGGAAGAGTTATGCGTAGGAGTGAAATGTGAATTGAACAACCAACCCTCAAGTGAGGGTATTACAAAGGTATTTATAGGAGAGGGAGCCAGGGCAACACTCCTAGTCTCTTCCTTTCCTTATTGGACTTGGGCCAAGGCTTATGGGCCTTCTACATAAGCCTTAGCTTAATAACAAACATAAAGGCCTAATTAAGCTAACTATTACATATTAATTACTAACAATTGAATTCTAGTTTAGGAGTAATTCCAACAATATAATATAACTCAATTGTGAAGAGGTCTAAGATATTAAACCTCTTCATACCATGTAAGTATGAAATTGATGTCCATTATAGTTAACATTATTATGGACCTCTTCATCTTTTTACAAAACTAAAATTATACAAGCATTCTCTTTCTTTATTTTAAGTGAGCAATTAATGTGTTAAATAAATATAATTAATGGAATTATTAAAACACCATTACATATCTATTATACCTAAAAGTTGAACCCCTTAATTTAATGTGCAAGAGGGTTTGTGCACAAAATTAAGTACGGTACAACATAACTAAAGCTACACAAATTACATCGATTTATTAATACGAAGTGTGGTTGCAGCAATTGAATGTGGAGGAAGATGAATACGAACCATTCTTAAGTTACAATCACATTTACAACCAAAACTAATGCAAACCAATTGAATGTAAGGAGGAAGATGAATATGAACCATTCCACAATTAACATCTCACACTTAAAAGCCATCATTTGTAAGTATAAATAATACAAGCATTCACCAATCATCATACCTGGTGAAACTATCACAACACATTCTTATATGTGGTATGTGTCATTGTTCTTGCTGCATATTTATTGATGAATCTTCACTTTTCTTACGTATTCAAAGCACCCAAAAGGGAGGAAAAGAAAACACAAGTAACATGTGAAACCATTAGACATTCCACTTCATGAATCTCTTTATGTGGAGTCCAGTAGCTAGTGCCCTAAAAGTTGGATTCCTTTCCTTTTTCTTTCTAGAATGTTTGTTTTCTTGAAGATATACGAGAAAATTTTTGTTTGCATGTAAATTCACTTTTATTGAATGTACATATATATTTAATGTTTGCAGTAACAAATGATGTGTGATGTGTGATTAGGTGTGTATGCTTTTGTAATATCACAAAGGTTTGCTTCAAAGTGTATCAGTAGTTTAGTGTAGCTAGCTTGCCATTGTCTATGAAACACAACATACAAACAACACTTCACAAGATCAGAAAAAGATAGAGTATCAAAGACATCGTCACTAAATTCATACATATCCATGTTTATATGTTTTTATGTCATCAAACTCACAACAAATACTAATATATACACATACAGGTGGTGCATCATATATGCATTAAGCATTATCAATACAATTTGGTGTGTAGTTAAAAAGTTATATAGTTTATATTAAATAAGTTCATGTGACTTTGTGGCGTATTTTTTTTTTTAATTTATGGTCTATTGTTTAAGATATCCAAGTTGATAAGCGTTGTGGATGATGCTTTGTACACGGATGATATGTTTAAATATGTTAGGTTTGGTTTATGCAAGACATCAAGGAGTATTATGCCCCATGCCCTTTGGATTTTAATGTAATTTCTGTAGACCAAAAGTGCTCATGGTCTAATTGTTGTGTATATCACATCATCTATATATATATCCGCAAATGATAAATTTGTAATAACTTGCTTTTTTCCTTAAATGAACAAAAGAATGCGAAATTTTCCAACTGTGCATACCTTATTCTTGATCGATTAGCATATCATATTTCTATGTGCTTTGATAAACTTAGCTACAATGGCTTAACATGTTTTTATTTTGAGTAGTTGCAGGTGATGTGGATGTTAAAGCAACAAAGCTAATGCAAGGTGATAATGTCGACAGTGGTTGTTGGCAATGCTGGGATGGTAGTTTGGGTAGAGTTAAAAATTAAAATGTGTGGGAGTCGAATCTAATTTTTTTCAGCACTAAATTTGTGTTTTATTAGCACTATAGCTGAATGCATATGATCAGAGAATAGAATATGGTTTGAATTGTGTGAATAATGTTTACTTTGTATGTCTACGTTCTTATTTCCTTTAGAAATGGAACGAGAACAACGATATTATCAAAATTCAATGCTCTTTTGTGACATTGTCAAAATGGTTGTGCAGATTGTTATATAAATTAAATAAACTTAGAGGGTGTTTGATGGCCGCTATATGAGATAATTCAGCACTCATTAACAAAAAATGATTCGGTCATTCAGAATCATGTTGACTCAACACTTTTGAATAATTCAGCACCTTTTATTCATTCCGCGCTAAATCGTACAATTTTATCAAACAACCTCTTAGCCTCTTTTGTTGGGAGTTTCTGAAAATGCATGCACTATACAGTTTTACTTGATAAAAGAAAATCATTGTTAGTATTAGATTGTTTAATGAATGTAATTGTTGAGTGCAAAATTTGTAAATTATAATTATAAAAGGTGGTGTTATTTAGTGTTAAATAACTATCTTAAATAGTTTATGTAAATAAGAAGAAAAAAAATTTATGTAACTAAAATAATAGGAACCTAATGACCAAACATTTAGTTATGAAAAGTTAGTTAATTATTCGACCAATAGCACGTGTATCGCACAGGTTGTATAAAATACCATGAAAATAACACAAAAAAAAATGGAGAATACATAATCTTCACGTGCCTATTGCACAAACCATAAACTCATAAAATCGTGCAATTTATAAGAGCCAAAAACATAACAAAAGTGACAAATAAATATGGAAAATAACGAATAAATACATAATTCATATTAAAATATTAAATAAACTACTTTAAATACAAAACTTATGATAACATCAATTGCAATACCTTATATGTAACTACTTGCATATAATATTACTTAAAAAACACGTATATATTCAAGCCTTAACCAATCGATGCAACGCACGGGTTTTGTAGCCTCGTAAAATATAAATTATCAAACATATTGTATAACACTAAAACTACACAAGCATTCTCTTTCTTAATTTTAAGTGAGCAATTAATGTAGTAAATAAAAATAATTAATGGAGTTATTAAAACACCCCTACATATGATATAAAATTATCAGACATATTGTACAACCAACTTAATCACAATTTTTGCATAAATGTCACTAAAATACTTAAAACTAGAAATTAAATAATACAAATAATAAAGCATACTATATAAATTATTCAAACACAAAAAGTACCATTTAAGAAATAAAAAATAATAAAGCTAAAATTACAAAATATTTTTCTTTATATTTTATCTCACTGCACATATTTCTAAGAGTAAAATGCAGAAATCGTCCTTGAGGTTCGCCAAGATTGCAGAAATCCTCCCTGGTCTTCCATAAGTGCAGGCGACCTCCCTGTGGCGAAACCTTTGGATCATTTTGGTCCCTGGTTTTAACGGACGTTAAGTGGATTCCGTTAACAGTTACACGTTACCCCCTTTTGGCTAACAACCGTCGCGATATCCATCCTATAAACTAACGACAGTTTATAATTTAATATTTTCGGTATATTAAAAGTTTTTTATGTTTTTATACATTTTTATAAAAATGCATACATTTTCATACAAGTTTTTATACGTTTTTATATACGTTTTTGTTACGCTTTTATATACGTTTCTATGTATATGTTTTTATATATGTTTTTATACATGTTCATATACATGTTTTTGTATTTTGGTTTTTACTTTATATATATGTTCTTATATACGTTTTATACGTTTTTATATACATTTTTGTATACGTTTTTATTTAAATTTTTGAATACTGTTTATATACGTGTTTAGATAAGTTTTTTATAGGCGTTCTTATATACGTTTTTCTCAATTTCTATTTTATATTGACGTTCTTATATAAGAACGTCTATAATAAACGTATATGTTTTTATAAATACGTATATAAAAACGCATATAAAAGCGTATAAAAATGTATATAGAAAGTATCTACAACTATATATATAGAAATGTATACAAAAACGTATATAAAAACGTATTAAAAAATGTATAGAAAGTATATAGGAACATATATAAAAAGTAAAAAAAAAATATAATAATGTATACAAAACATATATAAGAACGTATAAAAGCGTATAAACATATATATATATATATATATATATATATATATATATATATATATATATATATATATATATATATATATATATATATATATATATATATATATATATATATATATATATATATATATATATATATATATATATATATATATATATATATATAGCGTATACAAAACGTATAGAAACGTATAAAAAGTATTTAAGAACGATATAGAAATGGATATATAAGGTAGATAATAATGTATATATTTTTATGAATACGTATATAATAACGTATAAAAATGTATACAACAACTTATATAGGAACGTGTATAAAAATGTATACAAAACTTATATAAAAACGTATACAAACTTATATAAAAATGTATAATTTTTTATAAAAATTAATATAAAAAATTAAAAAACTTTAAATAAATCGAAAATATTAAATTATAAATGGTCGTTAGTTTAAAGGATGGATGTTGCAATGGTCGTTAGCCAAAAGGGGCTAACGCGTAATTGTTAACAAAATTCACTTAACGCCGGTTAAAGCTAGGGACCAAAACAATCCAAAGGTTTCGCCACAGGGAGGCCGTCTGCACTTATGGAAGATCAGGGAGGAGTTCTGCAATCTTGGCAAACCACAAGGACGATTTCTGCATTTTACTCTGTTTCTAATTCAGCCTCAATTTGTTATAGCTACATGTATATAAAACATGGTTCGATTAGGGTAAACGTTGATATTTAAAAATAAAAACCACAATTGAACTGGCGATAAGAAGGTTTATCGATTTCTGGTTTTTTCGGATTCGGTTTCTTAGTTATCGTTTTTTGCGGTTTCAGATTGAGCGGACCACCTTGGTTTGTCGGTTTCACAGATTTTTATAACACCCGTATCTATAAAACTTAGCTTTATATAAATCAAATAAATATTTTGAACGACGAATAAACATTGCTAAATAAAATATTTATTAGGGTGAAATCTAAAAATACGCAACGTGATTTTTCAGAACTACCGATGTACGCAACGAATTTTGAAAATTACCATTGTACGCAATATACTTTCAAATTTGGAACAATGTACGCAATATGACCGGTAACTTGTTGGTCAAAACTTTCAAAATGATGAAATGGTCCCCGTGACTTGCGTTGACTTTCACAGTCATCCCTCGAC
This sequence comes from Chrysanthemum lavandulifolium, assembly GCA_022545495.1. Classification (NCBI taxonomy): domain Eukaryota; kingdom Viridiplantae; phylum Streptophyta; class Magnoliopsida; order Asterales; family Asteraceae; genus Chrysanthemum; species Chrysanthemum lavandulifolium. The sequence goes on from CM040239.1 coordinate 120,006,380, forward strand.
TTTATTTTCGGTTAAAAAGTTTCGATAATGGTCCTTATGGTCATTAACTTTCGATTTAGTCCGCTTTTTCCTTTTCATCCGTTTTGTCGCTTTTCTTACGTTTGTCCGCTTTTCTTACGTTTTATCGGTTTTCATCCGCTTTTGGCCCTTTTCTTACATTTTGTCCGTTTTATCCGTTTTCTTACGTTTGTCGCTTTTCGCGCTTTGCTGCTTTCATCTGTTGTTTTACGCTTTGTTCGTTTTAAATACGTTTTATCGGTTTAATTCGTTTTGTCCGTTTTCTTACATTTTGTCCGTTTTCTTACGTTTTGTACTATTTCAACATGTTGAAATTTTTTCCAAAAGAAAAAAAATTTGGAAAAAATTGTCCAAAAAATTGGAATTTTTCGCAGCTTTGAAAAATAAATAGGAAAAAATCAAAAAAATTTGAAAAAAATTATAAATTTTGAATAAAAATTTCAAAAAAAATTTGAATAAAAAAAATATTTTTCAAATATATATTTTTTTTTAATATTTTTCAAATATATATATTTTTTTTTAAATCTTAAAAAAAAAATTTGTACTTTTTTACATTCAAAATTTTCAAATATTTTTTTTTAAGTTTTTTTTTAAAATAATATATTTGAAAAATATTTGAAAATTTTGAAAATAAAAAATTTCAAAATTTTTTTTTAAGATTTTTTAAAAAAAATATATATTTGAAAATATTTTTTTAAAAATATATATATTTGAAAATATTTTAAAAATATATATATTTGAAAATATATATATTTTTTAAATATTTGAAAATATTTTTATATTCAAATTTTTTTGGAATTTTTATACAAAATTTTAATTTTTTCAAATTTTTTTCGAAATTTTTTTTCCTATTTATTTTTCAAAATTGCGAAAAATTCCAATTTTTTTGAAAATTTTCTTCCAAATTTTTTTTCTTTTTGAAAAATTTTCAACATGTTGAAATAGTACAAAACGAACAAAAACGTAAGAAAACGGACAAAACAAATTAAAACAGATAAAACGCATTTAAAACGAACAAACGTAAAACAACAGATGGAAACAGTAAAACGAAAGAAATGATAAAACGTAAGAAAACGCGATAAAAACGGACAAAATGTAAGAAAAGAGCAAAAACGGATGAAACCGATAAAACGTAAGAAAACGGACAAAACGTAAGAAAACCGACAAAAACATATGAAACGGAAAAACGGACTAAATCTGAAAGTTAATGACCATATGACCATTATCAAACTTTTAACCGAAAATAAAGTCAATGGATGACCAGTGAAGTCAACGCAAGTCACGGGGACCATTTCATCATTTTTGAAAGTTTAGACCGTGGTAACTTGTTAGTTACGGTCATATTATGCATTGTTCCAAATTTAAAAGTATATTGCGTGCAATGGTAATTTTCAAAATTGCTATGACATCGGTAGTTCAAAAATCACGTTGCGATATTTAATTTTCACCCTATTTATTAATACAATCGTATAATGAAAACCACTGTCATTAATTAAAGAGATGAAATATGTCACATGTAATTTTTGATATCCGTAAATTTATTGTCGAAAACAAATTTATAAATTCAAATACATGATTCACAGAATTTTTTTATTTTAAGATACCCGCCGCCGCAATGCAAGGATACCCAGCTAGTCTCTTTAAGTGGCGTTATTAATGAACTGACGGGCGTGGGCGTAAAGATGATAGGGGTATTACATATCCGAGTGTACATATCCAAACATAAAGTTAAAACTTGATAGAATCATGGGTACAAAATGCATATACTTCGTTTTTTGGGTAAGATAAATGAGCCATACGTTGATTTATGTTTATTATGTTAATATGCGTTTATAACACTGCTAGAAGTTATGACACACTATATAATCTAGAAAGATAAATGTCACTCAAAGAAATGTATGACAGAACATAAATTTATGTTGTGCTAGAGAAAAAAAGGAACATCATCAATCTTTTACGTACTAAAATGTTATACGGAGTATTAAATTATTTATATCAGAATTCTGGTGACATTGGCCTTGAGTTTGACCACAGTACTAGTCTTCTTTGACGTTGGGAAAAGTTATGATAAGCACACCATCTTTTATCTTTGTGTTAAATACCTTGTAGACATCATCCGCATATAGATATATACTACTGGAGCATGTTCTCTTACATTTCTTATTCTTTGCGCAGGCTTCGATGAACAGGACGTTTGGATACAAAGATTCACCTACTCTTACCTGTTTCATTTCGATTGTCATGTTTACCTCTTCGTAAGCATCCCGGTTTCCCATTCCCATATCTAGGTATATGCATAGGCCTTCATTAGTCTGCTTCCTTGTCTCATTTCCGGGGACATGTATGGATCGTTTTATGTTTTCAATGTCAAAGTCACCAGTCTTTAGGTATTCAAGGCCTTCATGGGTTTCATAAGTATATGATGTATGAGGCACTATGTCAAGAAACACTTGCATGATCATCTCAAGCACTTCTCGTGATGATATTCCATCATTTAAATCTGAAATCATGCAAGACAAAAGTATTAAACAAATTTATGTTGTACATGCTAGACATGGAAGCTGATCTATCTAAACTAACCCACAGATAAGAAAATTTATTGATAACGGTTTAGCCATTCAGAAAAGAAAAAAAAAATAGAGATGATGATCATGTAGTATGTAAGAAGATGGAAATACTACCACCAAAGATATAATTAAATAGAGATCCATGTTGATTAGTTTCCACAGATGGACAGGACGGGAAGACGGATCTGATGATGTAATCTGAAGCAACAGGCTGCTGCATAACAAACGAACAAGCAATCTCAGATTACTTTTAGAAGCGATTTTTATGTGAAAACAATTATGGGAGGTTAATTGCTTACTATTGTGAGGAAAACATATATTTGTCTCTAAACTAGTTTGATCTTACTAGAATATTTCATATACAGATGTGGACATAATTACGCCAACTAGGAACATAATAATCAGATAGTGGCATTGTTGATCATCCGTGACATAAGGAAAGATTAAACCATTTAAAATGCATTCTTACTACAATCCCAACATCACAAAAGGCTTCCCACGAGATCAAACCTAGACTTGAGAGGAATTGATCTTCACTCGGTCACTCCATTCGATGCCCAATATGTGATGAGGCGATTGAGAGAGAAGAGCATCTATTCGTGGAATGTGATGTAGCAAAAGATATTTGGAAAGGTATCATTGATTGGTGGCAAATTAACAGCATCTCAATCGCTACTCTTCAAGATGCGATCACTCTTGCTGATACAGCTCCTGTCCCTGGCAGCCTAAAAAACTTCTTCGATGTAGTGGTGTGTAAACCACTCTTTGGTATTATGGAAATTCCGCAACGACATGGTTTTTGCTACCAAACGGCCCAACAAACAGCTCATCTTAACTAATATCAAGCTGTACTCGCACAGTTGGATCAGTTTTAGGCAAAAGAAAATCAAACCAAACTGGATTGAATGGATTTGTAACCCTTGTATTGCTCTTTCTACACTCATGTAATTCTTGTTAGCTTCTTGCTAGTTCTATTAAAATTGTCTTTGCCATTCAAAAAAAAAAAAAAAAAAAAAAAAATCTACAATCCCAACATACAGACTGATCTTAATTATATATTGCAGTATCAGTTTTTTTCTCTTATGATCTCCTATATATACTTTGTTACTACTCACATGGTCACCTTAAGACTCTGCACATTATATATACACCCTTAGACTGACTTGTTCACTTCTATCTAGTAATTTGCACATTATTCATTATTGAGATATTGTAACTTTCTGATGGTAAATAACCAAGTTTTAGTTTAAACTTACATGCTATATTTGAATGTAAATAGTGTAATACAATATTAATGACGTGTATAATAAATTTATATTATGATAAATAATAAGTTTTAGAGGTCGTATTATTAGCTAAACTTTTAGTACACAACTATAAATTATATTTAATACAATAATATTGTTAATTATCATGAGTATCCAGTTAATTGTTTTGATTATTATATGTTACAAAAACTTAAAACTAAAGTATATACAAGTATAAAATGTGTAAGCTAACATGTTTTAAATTTTTCATTCATATAATGACCTAAATGCGATAATGCAATAAAATTTACCATAAAAACGTAATGTCCAAAAACTTCATAAAGGTATGTAGCTAGAGAACCATGGATTAAAATTGATCCTCATTATTTTATTTTATTATTTTTATATAACTAAGAGTATGAGCATGATCTGATCAACCTTATTCGTCTCACATTGGTTGAATCATAAGATTTCTTTGTTCGGCAGTAAATGTACACAAATAGAAGTTTAAGCCACCATTATCTACAATATATTCAGGCGAGATTAACACTGAGATAGAATACATTAGTCATAAATGTACAGACATGACACATACATTGGGAAGAGTTATCAATAGCCCTCCGTCTTTTCGATCTATCTTGTATTCACTGCGAATATTATCCGCCACAGGTAGATAAACCCTACTGAAGAAATGCGTATCCTTTCCATTGGCTTCTATTGACAGAACGTTGCGTTCCATGTTGGATACAATATTTGGTTCATTATCATCCAGGTTCCTGAGTCCCATATCTATGAATGTGCACAGGCCTTCATCAGTCTCCTTCCACTTCTCGACTCCAGGGGTACATATGTGTAGATTTAGGTCTTTACTTAAATTAATGAACTCTCCCCTCTTTAGGCGTTCAAGGCCTTCACTGGTTACAAACAACCCGGCTGTATACGGTATCCTTTCAGATATAGAGCGAGTATCGTCCACAAATTTTTCCATTCCCCCATGATAATTTAGAACTGATAATCAATCATATATGCATGAGTGAACAAATTTATTTAATATGTTGATGCTGTTCAAAATGTATTTAATTAGTATTTTAAGAAGTCTAATATTTACAACAATATATAGTGATCTATCATATAGTATGCAATTAAGAAGATAATCAAATACCCTTGAAAGCATGCTCGATATCATGTGCACGTCGGTTAGTTGCGCCTAAGGCTGCACGAAACGGGCTGAGAAATCTGGTGACGAAGTTGGAAGCAGTAAGTTTCTTCATAAAAAAGGAAGCCATCCGATCCCTGATCAATAAATAAAATATATAATAATTTTAACAAATGATGTTTTGGTAGTTGTTTTCGTGTCAAGAAAGAATATATATAGGTGATAATGATGGGAAGGCTTTTGCGCCTTTGCAGAATATTGGACACACACGAGTATTATTTTTAGGGTTACCAACAAGATAATTTCTCGAGATTTTGTAAATTGTAAGAATGGGCTTTGAAAAAAAGAGGATTTTTTTAAAACTTTTTTTATTATAAAAAACAACGGGTTGTGTAATAAAGTACAATGAGTATTTTGACGTACGGATTTAACATTTAACAAGGTGCATCAAAGGCTTTATTTTTTGCCCCATCCTATAATGTAGCACTAAGCCACTAATCACACCTAATTTTAGGTCACGTATAGTAATTTTTTCGAAAATTGTTGTTTCTTTTATATTTGCAATCCCCAATAATATTTGGGCTATTTTTTTTTTTCTTTTTCTTTACGGTGCATTTTTATTTAGCCTAACATTTTTTTATGGTGGAAATGTTATTACTTATTATAAAAGAAAATTTGTGTAAGACTTCTTTAAAAAATTTTATGCGACGATACTTTCATCAAAATCCTAGGTTCGTCTATAGTAAGTGATATAAATGTGTAAATGATGTGTCCTCAATATACAAAACCTAATTGCACATAGTGCAACGACGTCATGTCCAGACTTTCTCCGCATGATATAGGTGTGTAAATGACGTGTCTTCAAAATCTTAGGTTTTGTATATTGAGGTCATGTCCGGAATTTCCTCTTTTCTACAAAACCTAATAGCCTCATTTCTTCTTACCGCATTATTGTCCAGACTTTCTCCTTCGCCACCTCGTACGCCGGTTGAGTGGCTTCCTGTTTGAGTCTAAATTCATTATGTAAAGACTTTCCAAAATCTTGCGTTGAAATTTTGGCAATTACCGTTCAACATTGCCCACTTCCCCATCAACATATCCTTGGTACGTTTGTGTAGAGAAGTTTTGTTAAACTCGTTAAGACCTTCTAACAAAATGATTCGTCCTTTTGGTCATTTCCAACTTGGTTATTCTCGAAAACGACAACATAACACTCGGCTAATAACGTTTCCTCCTCCGGCAAACAACGAATGTGAACCCTTGCATATCCCTCGATTGTGTCCGTTGTGTCAGTTATGGTTGTTTTTTTTATTCAGGTCTTTTTCCTTTTCTTCACGCTTTTTATTCGCGGGTTTCTTGTGGTGGTTGTACGGTTTGTGATTGTGGTGGTGGTGGTTGTTTGTTGTGATGGATAGAGTTGTGGTGGATTTTGTTGAAGATGTTGAAATTGTTGGTTAAGTAGTAGTTGTTGTTGTTGAAAGTGAAAATATTGTCTGGGTATGTATGTCGGCATTGTGTATTGGCTACCAAATTGAGGAAAATTTTGTTGTGAGGAAGATATTGGGTGTGCGGATGAAGGTGCGGGAGGTTTCACGAAGATGAATATTGCGACATCCTTAAAAGGTTGTTGAGAAACAAATCATTTGGATGTCGAGATATTTTTTTAATATAGTTTGTGTGTAAAGAAATGAAGGTAAAGATTAGTTTGTGTGTAAAAATGGTTGTTTAAAGGGGTTTATATGATTGTGTGTTAGTTATTTTTTAAAAATAATAAACAAAATACCAGACTAACCGTTTATCGTCGTTGCATTTCAAAAGGCAATTTTTATTTTTATCTTGGTGTGGTAACGCCTGTTGGCGTCGGGCCACACTAGAATGGCGTGGGTTTTGCGCTAAGGTACCCAACACTCTTAGCTAGTGTTATGCTTAAGTGGCGTGGATGACAATGTTCTTCATTGTCATTACACTTGTGCTATGAGCATGTTCGGCAGATTTGCTTATTCTTCACGTAGGCTTTGATGAACAGAATTCTCCCATTAGAGAATAGAGCTTTATAGTCATGCCTCAATTCGACATTCACGTTTTTGTCTTTATAATCATCCCAAGTTCCCCATTCCCATGCATATATAAGAATATGCATAGGCCTTTCCTTCTTCGTCTAATTTCCAGGGATGTTAAGTACGTGATATCCTTAGATTTTCCATGGCGAACTTACTGGTCTGTAGGAGTTCCAGGCCATCATCTTTATCACAAGTGTTGGACTGTGAACATATTTTATAAACGTATGTCCGTTTTCGAACTCAAGCATGTGGGATCGCACACGTTACGTTTGAAGATTCAATTATAATTAATATTAATAAAGTATTATATTAATTATTTCACGAAAAAACCCACTATCCTACATGGGTGGAGAAAGGAATTTGGCTTGCTATGAAAAAACTATATAATGAACCCTTTAGGCTTCATTATTCTTATCTCAAGGGAAACATAGCAAGCCAAACTTCTTTTCCTTCTCCTCTATTTTCTTGGCCGAATCGAGTACCCCCAAAAAGGTTAGGGCTCTCGATTTTAGTTCTTGAAAACTAGTGATTGGTTTGTTACGTGATCGAGAACTAGCATTCTAATTTAATTGCTATAAAAACGTGTGTGCGAGATCCTAGAAAAATCATACTTTGGATTTTTGGTGGTAAAGTATTCGACTAAACAGTCAATTTCTATAAACCCTAAATTAGGGTTTATGGGTTTTGATCTTGCATTTGATTTAATTGGGGATTTTCTATAAACCCTAATTGCAATGGAAGCTAACAAGGTGTGTTTCAATTAGTTTTAAGTTAATTAATTATGCATATTACATCTATTTATTCTGTCTGCGCTCTCTTGATGATTATATGCTATCATATGATAAGTAGATTATATATATATATATATATATATATATATATATATATATATATATATATATATATATATATATATATATATATATATATATATATATATATATAGTAAAACCGTCCGATGGACGGTATGACTTGTGGTTTTTGTTTTTATGATTTTGCGGATCAAATATATACTAAAAGGTAATTCAAAGTTAAATGAAATGGTTAAGATATATAATTAATGTTACCATAATTCATTAAACGACTAAAAGCAAGTAAGTACTTTGATTTGTTGTTTTTATTTTTATGATTTAGTAGAACAAATATATAGTTAAAAGTTATTACAAGTTAAATTAAATGGTTAAGAAGTATAGTTGTTGTTAAAAAAAATTATTAAATTTTATTGTTTAAATATTATATCATTAATTTCTTACTTTACACTATAATTATATTCTGGTGTGTTACGTGTTTTAATTATTTTTTGATGACGTAGTTTGTATTTATATAAGGTTTTATTTTCAATAAGTTTTTAAACGAAATTTTATAAACCAAGATAGACGATTAAGATTGCTCGAGTATGTGTTTTTAGAATTCTCGTAATCCTACGATGTTTTTTTTTTTTTACTTAAATATTTAAATCCTAGCTGTGGTGGGTTATTAAAGCAAAACCCTTAATGGGGTTTTTGGTTAAACACGCAACTTTTCGTCGGGAAATATGTATTTCAAAGAAATTAAATCTTTGTTATTATGCAATAATAAAATCATTTAAAAAAAACATAAATTATAATAAATAATGTTTTTTTTCTTATTTGCTAAATTGTTTAGTTTTATATTTTTAAATAACACATGTTATATGTAAAACACATCTTACAAGAATGGCATCGCTACATCATACACAAAGGTAAAATAGATCTAAAATCTAATCTTGGTTGATAGTTTGACATTGCATAGTCCTAAATGTATTGTTGATGAAGGTGTATCTTTCTGATTGAGTTTTGATGCTTATTTAGGTTCGCAAAGAAATCATGACTAAAATTTAATACCTTAGATCATGGAGTAGCCATGGAAGAACTCCATTTACTTGCTCCAATCACTCTCGCATTTTATCCGTGCATTGCTATCCTGCCATCCTGTGACAAACTAAAATGAAAATCAACGGTTTATAAATCGGTTTACCACTACTACAAAAGTGTAACTGTTCTTGTATAAAATGAAAAAAAAAATGAGAAAAGAAGAGAATTAGATAGATAGTCTTTCCGGTCTAATTTTCATTCTTGTCAAACCAACCAACCTCATTCCTGAGGATAGCTGAACAAAAACATGGTCAATATGATTTATAGTTGCGCCGTCATTCAAAAAAATATAGTTTACATAAAGATCAAAGCCCAACTTATAGACCACGATTACACAGCGTTTATACACAAAAGTACATCATCCAGCAAAGAGACGCATACGTTATTGCTGATAATCACAATATTATAATATAGAGTATGTTTAAACTTTATACTAAACAGCTGCGACTATATGCACAATATGCTGCTCGATTTTCTTAGGGATACCATCTTTCCTAGCACCCACAATTCCGTCAGATAAAATTAATATCGTCAGATAAAAGTTTAACAATTTCAGCAGATTTTTCGACAACTACCATATTTTTCCAAAACACAAGTTTTTAATGCATAAGTTCAATTCTTTGAAAACATGTGTCGGAAAATATGAAATTATGATGTTTAAATTGAGGAAATATGGAATTGCCCTATTCATATATATCGAGTTTACAAAAGTGCTATATATAAGGAATTAAGTCAAGAAACTATCATTGCATCAAGATGTAATCTTCTTCATTTCTTTCGAAACAACATTTTTCATCAGAGTTAATATCAAAAAATGTGCCACGCCTTGCACCTTACATGCCTTATCGCGCCTTTTCATGCCTCGTCTTACGCCTAGCCTAGAGCCGACTTCTTGGTCTATTGCGTAACGTAGAGGCACGCCTCTAGCTCCGCAATGACGCGCCTTTTATAACCCTGATAGCTGGATACATTCAACGAAACAAAAAAGAAAGTAAAAAGTTCCCGTTATTTTTCTATAATATTATTTGACAAGATACATTTTATACATCATTATATTTAATAAATCACTTAAGATTTATCGAAAAACTACGTTTTAGATCTTACATAATCATGTAAAGCATATCATATTGCCTCATCCCTGCTTGAGCATACAAAATCCTTATATTTCATTAGAAGGGCATATTCGCTTTCTAAATACTGGTAAACAAAATTCTTGAACTAAGTAACAAGTCAGCATTAAGATGTTTATGGAATGCAGGAAGGTAAAAGTTAACTTCATAGCAAGTGTATGTATTCTAACCTCTATAATCACTTATAAAATATATGGAAGCTCCTACCTCACGACCACCTAAATTTCTTTTAAAGGTGTTCTTTTTTACATAGAATTCATCTAAACTACTTATATAGTTATATGTCAAACTACAGCCAACCTCTCGTCTTGGAACTCCTAAATCTTACGAGTTTTGTCAGGTTTGTATCTAATCATGTGTAAAAATGTAACTGAACTCCTAACTTTACACACAGTTAATAGCTTTTTCTTGGGCGGAGAAAGGAAGTTCACATAATAAGGTGAAACATATTCATATAAGGAAAGAACCATAAACTGATTTACTTTAACCATAGTTTGCAAGAATACGCGAGTTTGAACAAAGAGTGGATATATCAATTGAAAACAAAATGAAGGAAATAACATCGCACTTGACTCTTTTTGCCCAAAACAGCTTAATCTTGCAAAGTGTATGGTGTTAACTTCATTCTATAACAGAATGGGTAATTTGTTTGCAATAGAAAGTCAAGTATAATGATTTGAAACATAAATCTCTCGAAGAGAAGAATATCATTACTAATGCATAATGTCTTTAGAGAACAGATAAAAATGTTGGAGCCTGTTTAATGTCTGCGCCAAAAACAAACAAAGGCCTGCTACTTTTCTGGTTTGGGCCAAGCCCCAAACAAACCCATTACAGAAGCAGTTATAAGAGGAACGGTTATTAGGTTTAGGAAAACATTGCAACGGTTATTATATGAACCGGTATGTCTTTTGAAGACACCGTTTCAATCATTATATATAGGATCAAAACTCTGTAATTCTAAGTAACCCTATTCATTTTATCAATATCAGATTATTTGAGGGTTCAACAAAACTCTTCATTGTTTTCTTTTTTCTGTATTCTTGATGATGATGGCATGATGGTTGTTTGGTCATATAAGATCCTGGAGATTATACAAGACCTGTACAAATCGACTACAAAGTTTTTAACAGTGGCATCAGAGCCGAAGGGATCAAGCAACAACAAGAATTCATGATTCAATCATCATTCAAGAATCAAACATGCGTTTGTTTTTAAACGCAATCATGAAGAAATTGGTGTGAAGCCAAGTTGTGTGAAGCAACCGCAAAGAAGAGAAGAATCTGTGATGGATTGAATGATCAAGAGATTTGATCATGAAAGGTCATGCGATATGATCAACAAGGGGCTGTGATGGTCTCGAATTCGTAAGCAAGAACAACAATCGCGAACGTTCAAGAAGAAGACTGTGAGAGTCTCAAGATGAAAGGAATTACAGAAGATTCACAAAGAAGAAGGTTTTTGGCATCTCGACATTAGGGAGGAATTTGTTGGAGCCTGTTTAATGTCTACGCCAAAAACAAACAAAGGCCTGCTACTTTTCTGGTTTGGGCCAAGCCCCAAACAAACCCATTCTGAGCGATTATAAGAGGAACGGTTATTAGGTTTAGGAAAACATTGCAACGGTTATTATATGAACCGGTATGTCTTTTGAAGACACCGTTTCAATCATTATATATAGGATCAAAACTCAGAATTCTAAGTAACCCTATTCATTTTATCAATATCGATTATTTGAGGTTCAACAAAACTCTTCATTGTTTTCTTTTTACGTATTCTTGATGATGATGGCATGATGGTTGTTTGGTCATATAAGATACCATGAAAATAACACAAAAAAAAAAAAAAAAAAAAAATTGAGAATACATAATCTTCACGTGCCTATTGCACAAACCATAAACGCATAAAATCGTGCAATTTATAAGAGCCAAAAACATAACAAAAGTGACAAATAAATATGGAAAATAACGAATATATACATAATTCATATTAAAATATTAAATAAACTACTTTAAATACAAAACTTATGATAACATCAATTGCAATACCTTACATGTAACTATTTGCATATAATATTACTTAAAAAACACGTATATATTCAACCCTTAACCAATCGATGCAACGCACGGGTTTTTGTAGCCTCGTAAAATATAAATTATCAAACATATTGTATAACACTAAAACTACACAAGCATTCTCTTTCTTAATTTTAAGTGAGCAATTAATGTAGTAAATAAAAATAATTAATGGAGTTATTAAAACACCCCTACATATGATATAAAATTATCAGACATATTGTACAACCAACTTAATCACAATTTTTGCATAAATGTCACTAAAATACTTAAAACTAGGAATTAAATAATACAAATAATAAAGCATACTATATAAATTATTCAAACACAAAAAGTACCATTTAAGAAATAAAAAATAATAAAGCTAAAATTACAAAATATTTTTCTCTATATTTTATCTCACTGCACATATTTCTAAGAGTAAAATGCAGAAATCGTCCTTGAGGTTTGCCAAGATTGCAGCAATCCTCCCTGGTCTTCCATAAGTGCAGGCGACCTCCCTGTGGCGAAACCTTTGGATCATTTTGGTCCCTGGTTTTAACGGACGTTAAGTGGATTCCGTTAACAGTTACACGTTACCCCCTTTTGGCTAACAACCGTCGCGATATCCATCCTATAAAGTAACGACAGTTTATAATTTAATATTTTCGGTTTATTAAAAGTTTTTTATGTTTTTATACATTTTTATAAAAATGCATACATTTTCATACAAGTTTTTATACGTTTTTATATACGTTTTTGTTACGCTTTTATATACGTTTCTATGTATATGTTTTTATATATGTTTTTATACATGTTCATATACATGTTTTTGTATTTTGGTTTTTACTTTATATATATGTTCTTATATCGCTTTATACGTTTTATATACATTTTGTATACGCTTTTATTTAAATTTTTGTATACTGTTTATATACGTGTTTAGATAAGTTTTTTATAGGCGTTCTTATATACGTTTTTCTCAATTTCTATTTTATATTGACGTTCTTATATAAGAACGTCTATAATAAACGATATGTTTTTATAAATACGTATATAAAAACGCATATAAAAGCGTATAAAAATGTATATAGAAAGTATCTACAACTATATATATAGAAATGTATACAAAAACGTATATAAAAACGTATTAAAAAATGTATAGAAAGTATATAGGAACATATATAAAAAGTAAAAAAATATATATAATAATGTATACAAAACATATATAAGAACGTGTATAAAAAAGTATATAAAAACATATATATATATATATAAGCGTATACAAAAATGTGTATAGAAACGTATAAAAAGTATTTAAGAACGTATATAGAAATGGATATATAAGGTAGATAATAACGTATATATTTTTATGAATACGTATATAATAACATATAAAAATGTATACAACAACTTATATAGGAACGTGTATAAAAATGTATACAAAACTTATATAAAAACGTATACAAACTTATATAAAAATGTATAATTTTTTATAAAAATTAATATAAAAAATTAAAAAACTTTAAATAAATCGAAAATATTAAATTATAAATGGTCGTTAGTTTAAAGGATGGATGTTGCAATGGTCGTTAGCCAAAAGGGGCTAACGCGTAATTGTTAACAAAATTCACTTAACGCCGGTTAAAGCTAGGGACCAAAACAATCCAAAGGTTTCGCCACAGGGAGGCCGTCTGCACTTATGGAAGATCAGGGAGGAGTTCTGCAATCTTGGCAAACCACAAGGACGATTTCTGCATTTTACTCTATTTCTAATTCAGACTCAATTTGTTTAAAGCTACATGTATATAAAACATGGTTCGATTAGGGTAAACGTTGATATTTAAAAATAAAAACCACAATTGAACTGGCGATAAGAAGGTTTATCGATTTCTGGTTTTTTCGGATTCGGTTTCTTAGTTATCGTTTTTGCGGTTTCATTGAGCGGACCACCTTGGTTTGTCGGTTTCACAGATTTTTATAACACCCGTATCTATAAAACTTAGCTTTATATAAATCAAATAAATATTTTGAACGACGAATAAACATTGCTAAATAAAATATTTATTAGGGTGAAATCTAAAAATACGCAACGTGATTTTTCAGAACTACCGATGTACGCAACGAATTTTGAAAATTACCATTGTACGCAATATACTTTCAAATTTGGAACAATGTACGCAATATGACCGGTAACTTGTTGGTCAAAACTTTCAAAAATGATAGAAATGGTCCCTGTGACTTGCGTTGACTTTCACAGGTCATCCCTTGACTTTATTTTCGGTTAAAAAAGTTTCAGTAATGGTCCTTATGGTCATTAACTTTCAGATTTAGTCCGCTTTTTCCTTTTTCATCCGTTTTGTCGCTTTTTCTTACGTTTTGTCCGCTTTTCTTACGTTTTATCGGTTTCATCCGCTTTTTGGCCTTTTTCTTACATTTTGTCCGCTTTTATCCGTTTTTCGACGCTTTGTCTGCTTTCTTTCGTTTTGCCTGCTTTCATCTCGCCGCTTTTACGCTTTGTTCGTTTTAAATGCGCTTTTATCGGTTTAATTCGTTTTGTCCGCTTTTCTTACATTTTGTCCGTTTTCTTACGTTTTGTACTATTTCAACATGTTGAAATTTTTTCCAAAGAAAAAAATTTGGAAAAAGTTTTCAAAAAAATTGGAATTTTTCGCAGCTTTGAAAAATAAATAGGAAAAAATCCGAAAAAATTTGAAAAAATTAAAATTTTGAATAAAAATTTCAAAAAAATTTGAATAAAAAAAATATTTTCAAATATATTTTTTTAAATATTTTCAAATATATATATTTTTTAAATCTTAAAAAAAAAGTTTTGTAATTTTTACATTCAAAATTTTCAAATATTTTTTTTTAAGATTTTTTTAAAATAATATATTTGAAAAATATTTTTTTTAAAAAATTGAAAATTTTGAAAATAAAAATTTCAAAATTTTTTTAAGATTTTTAAAAAATATATATTTGAAAAATATTTTAAAAAATATATATATATTTGAAAATATTTTAAAAAATATATATATTTGAAAATATATATTTTTTTTTAAATATTTGAAAATATTTTTTATTCAAATTTTTTTGGAATTTTTATTCAAAATTTTTAATTTTTTCAAATTTTTTTCGGAAATTTTTTTCCTATTTATTTTTTCAAAATTATGAAAAAATTCCAATTTTTTTGGAAAATTTTTTCCAAATTTTTTCTTTTTGAAAAGATTTTCAACATGTTGAAATAGTACAAAACGAACAAAACGTAAAAAACGGACAAAACGAATTAAACCGATAAAAAGTACGAAAACGAACAAAACGTAAAATCAACGATGGAAACAGCAAAACGAAGAAAATGATAAAACGAAGAAAACCGATAAAACGGACAAAATGTAAGAAAAGAGCCAAAACGGATGAAACCGATAAAACGTAAGAAAACCGACAAAAACATATGAAACGGAAAACGGACTAAATCGAAAGTTAATGACCATAAGGACCATTATCAAACTTTTTAACCGAAAATAAAGTCAAGGATGACCTGTGAAAGTCAACGCAAGTCACAGGACCATTTCGCTATTTTGAAAGTTTGTGACCGTGGTAACTTGTTAGTTACCGGTCATATTGCGTACATTGTTCCAAATTTAAAAGTATATTGCGTACAATGGTAATTTTCAAAATTCGTTGCGTACATCGGTAGTTCTGAAAAATCACGTTGCGTATATTTAGCTTTCACCCTATTTATTAATACAATCGTATAATGAAAACCACTGTCATTAATTAAAGAGATGAAATATGTCACATGTAATTTTTGATATCCGTAAATTTATTGTCGAAAACAAATTTATAAATTCAAATACATGATTCACCGAATTTTTTTATTTTAAGATACCCGCCGCCGCAATGCAAGGATACCCAGCTAGTCTCTTTAAGTGGCGTTATTAATGAACTGACGGCCGTGGGCGTAAAGATGATAGGGGTATTACATATCCGAGTGTACATATCCAAACATAAAGTTAAAACTTGATAGAATCATGGGTACAAAATGCATATACTTCGTTTTTTGGGTAAGATAAATGAGCCATACGTTGATTTATGTTTATTATGTTAATATGCGTTTATAACACTGCTAGAAGTTATGACACACTATATAATCTAGAAAGATAAATGTCACTCAAAGAAATGTATGACAGAACATAAATTTATGTTGTGCTAGAGAAAAAAAGGAACATCATCAATCTTTACGTACTAAAATGTTATACGGAGTATTAAATTATTTATATCAGAATTCTGGTGACATTGGCCTTGAGTTTGACCACAGTACTAGTGTTCTTTGACGTTGGGAAAAGTTATGATAAGCACACCATCTTTTATCTTTGTGTTAAATACCTTGTAGACATCATCCGCATATAGATATATACTACTGGAGCATGTTCTCTTACATTTCTTATTCTTTGCGAGGCTTCGATGAACAGGACGTTTGGATACAAAGATTCACCTACTCTTACCTGTTTCATTTCGATTGTCATGTTTACCTCTTCGTAAGCATCCCGGTTTCCCATTCCCATATCTAGGTATATGCATAGGCCTTCATTAGTCTGCTTCCTTGTCTCATTTCCGGGACATGTATGGATCGTTTATGTTTTCAATGCCAAAGTCACCAGTCTTTAGGTATTCAAGGCCTTCATGGGTTTCATAAGTATATGATGTATGAGGCACTATGTCAAGAAACACTTGCATGATCATCTCAAGCACTTCTCGTGATGATATTCCATCATTTAAATCTGAAATCATGCAAGACAAAAGTATTAAACAAATTTATGTTGTACATGCTAGACATGGAAGCTGATCTATCTAAACTAACCCACAGATAAGAAAATTTATTGATAACGGTTTAGCCATTCAGAAAAGAAAAAAAAATAGAGATGATGATCATGTAGTATGTAAGAAGATGGAAATATTACCACCAAAGATATAATTAAATAGAGATCCATGTTGATTAGTTTCCACAGATGGACAGGACGGGAAGACGGATCTGATGATGTAATCTGAAGCAACAGGCTGCTGCATAACAAACGAACAAGCAATCTCAGATTACTTTTAGAAGCGATTTTTATGTGAAAACAATTATGGGAGGTTAATTGCTTACTATTGTGAGGAAAACATATATTTGTCTCTAAACTAGTTTGATCTTACTAGAATATTTCATATACAGATGTGGACATAATTACGTCAACTAGGAACATAATAATCAGATAGTGGCATTGTTGATCATCCGTGACATAAGGAAAGATTAAACCATTTAAAATGCATTCTTACTACAATCCCAACATCACAAAAGGCTTCCCACGAGATCAAACCTAGACTTGAGAGGAATTGATCTTCACTCGGTCACTCCATTCGATGCCCAATATGTGATGAGGCGATTGAGAGAGAAGAGCATCTATTCGTGGAATGTGATGTAGCAAAAGATATTTGGAAAGGTATCATTGATTGGTGGCAAATTAACAGCATCTCAATCGCTACTCTTCAAGATGCGATCACTCTTGCTGATACAGCTCCTGTCCCTGGCAGCCTAAAAACTTCTTCGATGTAGTGGTGTGTAAACCACTCTTTGGTATTATGGAAATTCAAGAACGACATGGTTTTTGCTACCAAACGCCCAACAAACAGCTCATCTTAACTAATATCAAGCTGTACTGCACAGTTGGATCAGTTTTAGGCAAAGAAAATCAAACCAAACTGGATTGAATGGATTTGTAACCCTTGTATTGCTCTTTCTACACTCATGTAATTCTTGTTAGCTTCTTGCTAGTTCTATTAAAATTGTCTTTGCCATTCAAAAAAAAAAATCTACAATCCCAACATACAGACTGATCTTAATTATATATTGCAGTATCAGTTTTTTTCTCTTATGATCTCCTATATATACTTTGTTACTACTCACATGGTCACCTTAAGACTCTGCACATTATATATACACCCTTAGACTGACTTGTTCACTTCTATCTAGTAATTTGCACATTATTCATTATTGAGATATTGTAACTTTCTGATGGTAAATAACCAAGTTTTAGTTTAAACTTACATGCTATATTTGGATGTAAATAGTGTAATACAATATTAATGACGTGTATAATAAATTTATATTATGATAAATAATAAGTTTTAGAGGTCGTATTATTAGCTAAACTTTTAGTACACAACTATAAATTATATTTAATAATAACGTTGTTAATTATCATGAGTAAATCCAGTTAATTGTTTTGATTATTATATGTTACAAAAACTTAAAACTAAGGTATATACAAGTATAAAATGTGTAAGCTAACATGTTTTAAATTTTTCATTCATATAATGACCTAAATGCGATAATGCAATAAAATTTACCATAAAAACGTAATGTCCAAAAACTTCATAAAGGTATGTAGCTAGAGAACCATGGATTAAAATTGATCCTCATTATTTTATTTTTATTATTTTTTATATAACTAAGAGTATGAGCATGATCTGATCAACCTTATTCGTCTCACATTGGTTGAATCATAAGATTTCTTTGTTCGGCAGTAAATGTACACAAATAGAAGTTTAAGCCACCATTATCTACAATATATTCAGGCGAGATTAACACTGAGATAGAATACATTAGTCATAAATGTACATACATGACACATACCTTGGGAAGAGTTATCAATAGCCCTCCGTCTTTTCGATCTATCTTGTATTCACTGCGAATATTATCCGCCACAGGTAGATAAACCCTACTGAAGAAATGCGTATCCTTTCCATTGGCTTCTATTGACAGAACGTTGCGTTCCATGTTGGATACAATATTTGGTTCATTATCATCCAGGTTCCTGAGTCCCATATCTATGATTGTGCACAGGCCTTCATCAGTCTCCTTCCACTTCTCGACTCAGGGTACATATGTGTAGATTTAGGTCTTTACTTAAATTAATGAACTCTCCCCTCTTTAGGCGTTCAAGGCCTTCACTGGTTACAAACAACCCGGCTGTATACGGTATCCTTTCAGATATAGAGCGAGTATCGTCCACAAATTTTTCCATTCCCCCATGATAATTTAGAACTGATAATCAATCATATATGCATGAGTGAACAAATTTATTTAATATGTTGATGTTGTTCAAAATGTATTTAATTAGTATTTTAAGAAGTCTAATATTTACAACAATATATAGTGATCTATCATATAGTATGCAATTAAGAAGATAATCAAATACCCTTGAAAGCATGCTCGATATCATGTGCACGTCGGTTAGTTGCGCCTAAGGCTGCACGAAACGGGCTGAGAAATCTGGTGACGAAGTTGGAAGCAGCAAGTTTCTTCATAAAAAAGGAAGCCATCCGATCCCTGATCAATAAATAAAATATATAATAATTTTAACAAATGATGTTTTGGTAGTTGTTTTCGTGTCAAGAAAGAATATATATAGGTGATAATGGTGGGAAGGCTTTTGCGCCTTTGCAGAATATTGGACACACACGAGTATTATTTTTAGGGTTACCAACAAGATAATTTCTCGAGATTTTGTAAATTGTAAGAATGGGCTTTGAAAAAAAGAGGATTTTTTAAAACTTTTTTTATTATAAAAAACAACGGGTTGTGTAATAAAGTACAATGAGTATTTGACGTACGGATTTAACATTTAACAAGGTGCATCAAAGGCTTTATTTTTTGCCCCATCCTATAATGTAGCACTAAGCCACTAATCACACCTAATTTTAGGTCACGAATTGTAATTTTTTCGAAAATCGTTGTTTCTTTTATATTTGCAACCCCCAATAATATTTGGGCTATTTTTTTTTTTTCTTTTTCTTTACGGTACATTTTTATTTAGCCTAACATTTTTTTATGGTGGAAATGTTATTACTTATTATAAAAGAAAATTTGTGTAAGACTTCTTTAAAAAAATTTATGCGACGATACTTTCCTCAAAATCCTAGGTTCGTCTATAGTAAGTGATATAAATGTGTAAATGATGTGTCCTCAATATACAAAACCTAATCGCACATAGTGCAACGACGTCATGTCCAGACTTTCTCCGCATGATATAGGTGTGTAAATGACGTGTCTTCAAAATGTTAGGTTTTGTATATTGTCATCATGTCCGGAATTTCCTCTTTTCTACAAAACCTAATAGCCTCATTTCTTCTTACCGCATTATTGTCCAGACTTTCTCCTTCGCCACCTCGTACGCCGGTTGAGTGGCTTCCTGTTTGAGTCTAAATTCATTATGTAAAGACTTTCCAAAATCTTGCGTTGAAATTTTGGCAATTACCGTTCAACATTGCCCACTTCCCCATCAACATATCCTTGGTACGTTTGTGTAGAGAAGTTTTGTTAAACTCGTTAAGACCTTCTCCCAAAATGATTCGTCCTTTTGGTCATTTCCAACTTGGTTCTTCTAGAAAACGACAACATAACACTCGGCTAATAACGTTTCCTCCTCCGGCAAACAACGAATGTGAACCCTTGCATATCCCTCGATTGTGTCCGTTGTGTCAGTTATGGTTGTTTTTTTTATTCAGGTCTTTTTCCTTTTCTTCACGCTTTTTATTCGCGGGTTTCTTGTGGTGGTTGTTTGTTGTGATGGATGGAGTTGTGGTGGATTTTGTTGAAGATTTTGAAATTGTTGGTTAAGTAGTAGTTGTTGTTGTTGAATGTGAAAATATTTTCTGGGTATGTATGTCGGCATTGTGTATTGGCTACCAAACGGAGGAAAATTTTGTTGTGAGGAAGATATTGGGTGTGCGGATGAAGGTGCGGGAGGTTTCACGAAGATGAATATTGCGACATCCTTAAAAGGTTGTTGAGAAACAAATCATTTGGATGTCGAGATATTTTTTTAATATAGTTTGTGTGTAAAGAAATGAAGGTAAAGATTAGTTTGTGTGTAAAAATGGTTGTTTAAAGGGGTTTATATGATTGTGTGTTAGTTATTTTTTAAAAATAATAAACAAAATACCAGACTAACCGTTTATCGTCGTTGCATTTCAAAAGGCAATTTTTATTTTTATCTTGGTATGGTAACGCCTGTTGGCGTCGGGCCACACTAGAATGGCGTGGGTTTTGCGCTAAGGTACCCAACACTCTTAGCTAGTGTTATGCTTAACTGGCGTGGATGACAATGTTCTTCATTGTCATTACACTTGTGCTATGAGCATGTTCGGCAGATTTGCTTATTCTTCACGTAGTCTATGATGAACAGAATTCTCCCATTAGAGAATAGAGCTTTATAGTCATGCCTCAATTCGACATTCACGTTTTTGTCTTTACAATCATCCCAAGTTCCCCATTCCCATGCATATATAAGAATATGCATAGGTCTTTCCTTCTTCGTCTAATTTCCAGGGATGTTAAGTACGTGATATCCTTAGATTTTCCATGGCGAACTTACTGGTCTGTAGGAGTTCCAGGCCATCATCTTTATCACAAGTGTTGGACTGTGAACATATTTTATAAACATATGTCCGTTTTCGAACTCAAGCATGTGGGATCGCACACGTTACGTTTGAAGATTCAATTATAATTAATATTAATAAAGTATTATATTAATTATTTCACGAAAAAACCCACTATTCTACATGGGTGGAGAAATGAATTTGGCTTGCTATGAAAAACCTATATAATGAACCCTTTAGGCTTCATTATTCTTATCTCAAGGGAAACATAGCAAGCCAAACTTCTTTTCCTTCTCCTCTCTTTTCTTGGCCGAATCGAGTACCCCCAAAAAGGTTAGGGCTCTCGATTTTAGTTCTTGAAAACTAGTGATTGGTTTGTTACGTGATCGAGAACTAGCATTCTAATTTAATTGCTATAAAACGCTGTGCGAGATCCTAGAAAATCATACTTTGAATTTTGGTGGTGAAGTATTCGACTAAACAATAATTTCTATAAACCCTAAATTAGGGTTTATGGGTTTTGATCTTGCATTTGATTTAATTGGGATTTTCTATAAACCCTAATTGCAATGGAAGCTAACAAGGTGTGTTTCATTTAGTTTTAAGTTAATTAATTATGCATATTACATCTATTTATTCATTGCGCTCTCTTGATGATTATATGCTATCATATGATAAGTAGATTATATATATATATATATATATATATATATATATATATATATATATATATATATATATATATATATATATATATATATATCTAACAATGGCATCACAAGTCGTTAATAAGGTGTAATTAATTACCTAAACGCATAAAATTGACTCTTGAAAGATTGTTTGCATGTTTAACTAGGTTTTCTAGGTTTTAATTTTTTGAAACCCTAATTTTTATTTAATGGTCGATCAACCTTAATTAAAAAATAAAATAGGTTTTAAAAATAGTAGAAACCCTAGGTTGCATGCAATGTTTTTATGTGTTTAGATAAAGAATAATTGAATTTATGTCGTTAGAAATCAATCTTGTTATCTTCTTATATTAATTGTTAATATGTTTATATGTGATTATATGTGAGCTATGACAAAAACATGTGTGTTTTGTCATGGTTATATGAATCTTGATATTTGTGCGTTAATTGTTAAGTGCTTATGCATGCTTTATTATGTGATATATGTTAATTAATTAGGGTTTATTAGTAATTAATTGTATGATGCGTGAATTGGCTAATATTTAATTAATTATAAAATTGGAGAAGACCCCATATGTATCGTTATATTTTATCAATTTATGTGGTTATTGTATATTGTTAACGTGAGGTTTACGCAATCGATCCGTTGATGTATGTGGTCCACTTGTACCATTAGATCGAAAACAAGTGGGAGCCTTAGTTAATAATATACATGTTAGTTGATTTAAATTTCGCATGTTAATTGTATTAGTTGGTTATTTTTCTTATTTGCGTTATTATTGTTTGACAAGTAACAAGCAAATGTGTTTTTTAAGAGAAAATAACCGGACTAATCAATGGTGAATTTTGATTTATTATAAATTGTTAAGCTTGTGAAATCTTATGTGACACCAAGGGGTTGGCCTTAAATGATGTAATGCGTTAAATGCATCATCGCGTCGAGATTTGCAAGAGTTAATAGTTTATAATGTCTTTTGACAATAAAGTTCTCAACTTTTATTCTATTGGTATTATTTGTTCATTAGTCTAAATCGGCTCACTCATTGTGACAAACCATAATAGAGGTATAAGGAGGGTTTATCCCTAAAGAATAAGGTTTTTAATAAGCTTCGCCCTGACCCGCTTCTTTGTGCGTCAAATGGAGCCACCGATGACTTATGATAGAATAATGTCAAGATTAAAAGTTCTTTACTTTATTCTTAAAATCACTTTGAATCGTCGATTTTAAAGGTGTGATGGTCATAAATTTATGTTTACAGGATTAAGACATAAATAAGACATGCACCATGATAAAAGAACTGAATGGGTAAATTTTTTTACTAAAATTCTATGATATGAAGATGTATGCATGCTTCTTCGTACATATTTGATTTCACATCAAATAAAACGTACCCTTGAACAATTTAAGTTTATGCCATCCAAGATTAAAAAAACATTTGCAGTTACCATTTACGTTACATGAGATGTAGCTAGATTGTAATCCCAAGATAAATCTCCACGTTGCGTGAGAGGTAGCTGGAATAAATTTACAGTTTCTTAAATTGGACAACTTAATTAAGTTAGATAGTGAGATCCCTTAGCCCAATGCATTAGATGGGTTGAAACATGCTTACATGACACTATGCGATTGTCCCTAGTGCCATTAGTAAGTCCTATAATGATCTAGGAATTGCAAATGGTTTGGCAATTGTTGTTCGACACTTACCTTATTGAGTACTATCATTACTAGCAGATCAACTGATGTAATTGTACTATGTCAATTTGGATTCTAGCTTTAAGAAAATTCTATAGTTTATATGAATATCAACCAATGGTTATATAATTTTCTCTAAAGATTTAATTATTGAAAATACTAAAATTAAATTTTATAAATTCTTTTAAATGTATTAATGCAACAGTAAACCGTAAACTTGGTTTGGTCTTTTCTTGGTAAATTGATCTAGTTCTGCTTTCAAACTAATGTTTGATTGAGAAAAATTTAGTGAAATGATAAACCGAGTTTACTTTCCATATAATAAAGAGAAAGACTCATTCCTATTATTTTTCGTATTCGAGAAAGTTATAATCCGAATATTAGAATTGTCCTAATTCTAATATAACTCATAGCAAACATTAAAATAGTTAAGTGGGTTTCACATCTTTTTTTCTCACCCTTATTAGGTGCTGAATTCTTTTGGAACAAATAAGACATTTGGTTAACTGAGAAATATGTTCAGATAGTTAAATCATATCTTAATGTATGACATTTTATGAGTTATTAAATTAGAGCTAGACTAATTACCGCAATAGTGTTAAAGGTAAACTAGCATGATTTGTTTTGCTTTAACCCTTTAGAGGTGCTACATATACTAGTGGAATGGTATGCCTATTAAAGAAGAAATTGCACGCCTAATTTTTCAACTTAATGGCATTGATGGATAGTCCTTCATCTATATAGTAGACAGAGGCGGAGCCAGTAGGGTGGCTGGCGGGTGCTCAGCCACCCCCAACCGGCTTGGCATGTCCAAATTGTAGTTTAAATTTCAGTCTTTGTTTGTTAAGCTTTTACTTTGGCCCCTGCTAATGGTCGAAATCTGTTAAGAACGTCATTATTGAAGAACACTTTGTTGCAATTATCATCATCGGAAAAATCACGGTTTATTGAAGCACTGCAGATGTAGATGTAGAAGAAACAGTTGACTAGTCAAAGGTTTTATATATTCCACTATAGTTTATTTTAAAGGATGGCCCAACTAGTAGTATATGAGTAAACTTAGTTTTCAGGCCCATTTACCTTTTGGTTTTCTTTTATACTTAGTCTTTTTAGTGCTTTTGCAAAGTGTGAAAGTTTTGTTCAAATTTATATATGTTCTTAAAACCATGTGGTGCTTATACGGTTTTGTTCATGTTTAGGTTTTATAAATGTAAAAAAAGTAACCTGTATTTTTACTTCCTTTATTATTGTGTTATTGTGTTATTTTGGATTATTGAATTGTTCGAGAGTTTGTGTATAATATTAATAATTGATTGACAACTATTAATTGCTTGTATGCTTATTACTTGTTATGTTTTTATTCACTAATTGCATAAAATTTAATTGTACCGAGAGTTTGTGTAGAAACTAGAATAGTTAAGTGTAGAACATTAATGATTTTAATAACCAGTCGAATAGTTGATCACTTGACATTTGATAAGAGGTTAACTTCTATTTTTAAGTTGTTGTTTACTTTTGTTAGCACATTGACAAACTTTCGGAGATTTCATGAGTTATGAATTTATGATTACTAAATTGTTGTTTACTTTTGTTACATTTTTTTGTGATTCTAGGTTGATTCGGGAGTTATAAGTAAAATGATAACAATTGTCTTTTTACAAGAGAATAGAAGATGTTGTTTAGAAGCGCAAACTATGACCCGGAAAATTTATTTTTGGCCCCCCTAACTTGAAATCCTGGCTCCGCCCCTGATAGTAGAATACATTCTTTTAGTACCCCAAGTAATTGTTAAGTGTGGGCTTTCAAAAGTGTAGGAAAGTAAATAGCACGCTCTTTGTTTTCATTGATTATGAAACACTTACAATATTGTCAAATCCAGTGGGAGCATTGTGTTGTATTAATGAATAAGGCATTATTGTAACGTTGTCTAATTCAGTGGAAGCTACAAGCTTTATCACCTTGGTAGTAACCCAGATTATTTCTCGATTGTCTTGAGATAATACATTACTTTCAAACTTATAGACACTCATATTTTCAAGGATAGTCATGAGCATTTCTTTGTTAATTAAGTGATTCTACATCTACTTATAATGCTAATATATATGACACTATCATATTGTTCACATAAATAAACGCATGTCGTGTTGTTTGTCTGCTATATGATGTTGTTCCATGCACAAGTGAGAGAAATTTTTATTGTGTGCAAGGTACAACACATAACAATATAATTAAAGAATTCTCTACACTTATAGTGTAAGATTGTCTTATTTAGAACATGTGTCAAGATGATAACTAAGACTATTTCAATTTAAATATTTGTGTATTCTTAGAATGACATGAATAAATGAAGTAATCTAATACTAATTCAGTTTGAATATTTATGTATTTTTAGAATGACATAAATAAAGGAAGTAATCAATTAACTTGAAATTACTATTGAAACCAAGATGTGATGTTCATGATTACTTTAGTTATACATGTTTATATGTTCTTATTAAGATATAAACATGAAGTCTTTTAATTGTTACAAGACTTATAATAATATAAAGTAAGATGCTAACTTGTTATGTCTTCGTAATAAGACATATACATGAAGTCGTTGTGTTGATCACTAATTTATAACATATATTGGGATTATAACAGCCTATGTCTTTTGTTGAGACATGGACAAGAAGTCGATGACTTTGTCAAAGAGTACTTGTGTTATAAAGCATGCAATTGGCTTGAAAATTCTATTATACTACTCAGTTTGACTTGGTTGGTAAATAGGAAAGCCAAAGAGTATATGGTTATCTTAAATATTGTTAGATTGTCTCACAATATTAATTCTAATAAAATACCATAGTTTTATGGTATGTTCAGTTAGGATAATCAAACTCTATTGGCATCATTTGATTCAAGATAACTATAACTACTTTTCTTCCGAAAGTTGAAGGTTAAAAAAATTGAGTATGGCTTGTATATACTCAATAAGACTCCAACCTAGAAGATTAATAAGACACTATTATATTATGGAATGTGATTAATAACATTAAGTCCTAAAATGAAGTTCTGAATTTGTTAAATTTCTTATGAAGTATGTTATTAACAAACTAGAGTCAGGAACTGTTAATGTGTTTTGTAATGTCCTAAAAAGAGAACAATGTATTGTTGCTTTATTTGCTAAGTATTTATAGACAGTCTCTAAATTAGAAAAAGCAAGTGAGAGTTTCTTTTAGATCTTGAAGAGATAAAATTACAAAATACACAATCTTCTAAAACACACTTGTGAATATCATGATGAGGCTAAACATGTAAATGATAGACCTCAAGATGATAGATTTTCATTCATAGATCCGCAAGGATATCTCAGACATATGGTTTATATGCTTTAATATCAATGTTGAGGAATATGAGTTACAGGATCATGGTAAACATATTAATCATAATGATGCATTACCAAATATTAAATTTGGTAATTACTCATACTATAAATGTTAAAGATGTTGCCAATAAAGATAATTAATTTTTAGAAACTTGGTTTATCTTAGTTCTAAATAGTTAGACTATAATATGAAGATGAGTTTCTTCAAAAAGAAGGAAAATCCTAGTGGTTTAATTCTTTGTATAGAAATCATATGGACAATATTGTACACATTTTTTAATGCATG
This sequence comes from Chrysanthemum lavandulifolium, assembly GCA_022545495.1. Lineage (NCBI taxonomy): Eukaryota > Viridiplantae > Streptophyta > Magnoliopsida > Asterales > Asteraceae > Chrysanthemum > Chrysanthemum lavandulifolium. The sequence goes on from CM040239.1 coordinate 120,033,956, forward strand.
TTATGTGACAAGATTATTAATCATACTTAAGCAATTAATTGTGATTGAATATATTTTTCTAGGCACATTAAATATATAAAGATTATCATTGTCATTCCTATTTTCATTAATATAAAATTCGACAATGGAATATTAGAACTCCTTCTTGTGTGATTACTTAAGTGAGGACGGTAAGTAATCAAGAGTTTTATAAATTCATATAATCTTTGAAAGTGTACAAAACGCAAGAACCCAAGTATGATTCAATGCATGCATCTCTAGAAGATGAGTATTATGTTTAAATATTAAATCAAATGTTTTGATTTATAATTAAAATAAGATAACTCCTAAGTATTTCAGAAAACTAGTGGGAGTATTATGTTTATTTTCTTAAATTATATATGTTGTATAACATATGGGCAGTAACATTCTAAGATAAATGTTAAGCTTGGAATGAAACTTCACTTGAAAGATTTAAAAAGTAAAACATACAACCTTGGAATAAATGTTTATTGTTATAAACATGTGTGGTAAATGAGTCTAATAGAACATGACATATCATTAGAAAGTCTCAATGGATACATATCTTTTGATATGATAAAACATGAATGAAATCTTAAGTCTAACTCAAAGATTCATTATGTACATCATGTTGTGTACTGAAATTGTTGTATCATGCTTTAATACAAGATGATTTGGTAACATTGAAAGTTATTAGATAACTAGTGTAATAAATATTCTAATGGAATATGTTTGGATTTAGAATTACATTCCATAGCCAGGAGCTGTTTCCCAGATTCTAAGGATGTACATACGACAATTGTTGCGTAATTGTCATAGCCAACAAACTTGAAGTTTTGGAAGGCACCAAACATTACACAATAACTGAAGTTTATGGATGTTTATAAAAGGAGCATATTGTTGGTTGTATACAATGATGTTGGTTTAATTGAGATGACACTCACTAGTAGTCATGGTAGAATTCTTCATCCTTGATAAAGACCATGTGGACTAGTTGTGCTCAACTAAGAGCATAGTTGCATTATACATAATAAAAAAATAAGAATACTTTAAACTTTAGAAGTTTGAAAGATGATTATCATAAATAGGTGTTTGATGTTGTCGCACACCTTATAAAATATTATGTGGCAATATCAAGATATTTGAATGCACACATACAAGAACTTCACTAATTGAATTTTTGAAATAAGTATTCTCAAAATTCCGATAGATCAAAGTTAGTTGGATGTATGCCATGTCAACAAGTATGATTGTCATGACTTGAGGCATAATTCATTAACTATAATTATCATACATTGATCTATTTAATATTTGGATAAAGAATGTATTAAATAATTATTATTTTAATGAATTAAAGTACTTGGTACGTTTGTTTTCATTTATAATAGATTATATCCTATTTGCATGTTTAAATCCATAAATAACTTATGTTATTCTAAATGTCCATTGTCAATCAATCATATGGGAACATGGTTGAATTAAGAGAAATCTGTGGTGTTGGATAAAAATATAATTTGTTTATTAATGAAGGTCATGCCAAACTCACATGATATTCATAGGATGTGTATCAGACTTATCCCAACTAATATGACTGTACTTTATGGATCTTCGTCATTAAGTAAATCATATAATTTTATCCTTAGACTTGAGATGCAAGATGGCAGTCGTGGGTGGAGCCCATTTATATAAAGCAGTTTAATGTTATCCGTAATTGGTATTAATAAGGACTGTTTTCAGAAGTGTTGTGAAATCCATGAGTTGTGCTTGTAGTCAATATAGAATATTGATCATTCGAATTTGTTTTGAAGTATAATACTACTAGGCCCCTCGTATGATTGACAAGGTATTTGTGTGGCCACACCCAAGATCGATCTGGATTACGTCCTGATGATTTGGTAATCTTGTTCAATCAAAATATAACGAGAAACAGTATAGTTAAGTTATGGAATGACTTAGATCCATATACATATTTGACGTGGCATTAGAAACAAAAGGATAAGATAATGATGAATCATTAAAAGTTCTTCATGAAACCACACTCTAGTTGTTTATGGGGGCATTGGCGTGTTGCTAGACGCTAACCAATGTCATTACTTATATTAAGATATGTCCAAGTGAGAGTTGTTGGATTGTGAACATATTTTATAAATATATGTCCGGTTTCGAACTCGATACTATGGGATCGCACACGTTACGTTTGAAGATTCAATTATAATTTATATTAATAAAGTATTATAATAATTATTTACGGAAAAACCCACTATCCCACATAGGTGGAGAGAGGGATTTGGCTTGCTATGAGAAACCTATATAATGAACCTTTTAGGCTTCATTATTCTTATCTCAAGAAACATAGCAAGCCAATCTTCTTTTCCTTTTCCTCTCTTTTCTTGGCCGAATCGACTACCCCCAAAAAGGTTAGGGTTCTCAATTTTGGTTCTTGAAAACTAGTTATTGGTTTGTTACGTGATCGAGAACTAGCATTCTAATTGAATTGCTATAACAATGTGTGTGCGAGATCATAGAGAAATCATACTCTGGATTTTTGGCGGTGAAGTATTCGACTAAACCCTTTAGTCGATTTCTATAAACCCTAAATTACGGTTTATGGGTTTTGATCTTGTGTTTGATTTATTTGGGGATTTTCTATGTTTCGTTTAGTTTCAAGTTAATTAATTATGCATATTAGATCTATTTATTCTGTTGTGCTCTCTTGATGATTATATGCTACTGTATGATAAGTAGATTATATAAATACCAACAACAAGCAGTGCAAAATGTACGAGGTACACTGTCATATATATAGAGGTGGCAATTTAAGACCCAATGGTTAAATTTGGGTCTAGTTAAATATTTTTAATAAGATAGGTTTAGGGTGTGTTTGGTGAAACTAGCAATAGCAGTAGCAGTTAGCAGTAAGCAGTTAGCAGAAGCAGTTAGTAGTAGCAGTTAGCAGTAGCAGTTTAATTTATAAAAGTGTTTGGTAGAATAGTTGTAGCCATAATTTTATTGTGTAAAATGGCATAATGCTAAATGCTAAATGCTTATTCAAAGAGCATTTAGCGTTTAGCGTTTTTTTGCTTATAAATGCTAACTGGTAATCATTCCAAACAAGCTTTTTTCAAAAACGCTAAATGCTAAATGCTAATTGCTCCATTTATGCTCGCTACCAAACACACCCTTAGTTGGGTTTTTTTTTTTTTAATAAAATGGATGAGTCTAGATGGGTTTAGTTAATTTTAATTAAGTAACATTGATGGGTCTAGTTGGGTCTAATACTATACTCATATGAGTCTAAGTTGGTTATTGACTAAAATTCTAAAAATCACGCTCAGTACCCACATGGTTCTGTTTTTTTACGTTTCCATGCGTTTTTATCCATTTTCGTCCGTTTTTATACTCTATCGGCAGTTTCTATATGTTTTCATCCGTTTTCTTACATTTCCATACGTTTTTTATTCGTTTTCGTCCGTTCTTTTACGTTTTCGTCCGTTTTTATACGTTTCATCCGTTTTCGTCCGTCAATATATGTTTTCGACCGATTTCATACGTTTTCGTCTGTTTTTATACGTTTTTGTCCGTTTTTATACGTCATCATCCGTTTTATACGTTTACATCTGTTTTCGTCTGTTTTATACGTTTTTATCCGTTTTCGTCAGTTTTTTTACGTTGCTATAGCTGGAGGTGAGCCGAATGGGATGATTTTTCTGGTGAAGCATTTTGAAGCAACAAGCTTCTGCAGACCTAGCGAACATGCTATATCATATCACCCTTTTAAAAACTATTTTCATATGAAGAAATATATGGAACACCCGTTATGAACTTTCAAGATGGAAAATGTTTTAACTTTACTGCTGTCCTTAGAATAAAAGTAATTACTAAACATGTTTTATCTTAATCAAACACGTACAATTGCAAATACACATAAAGACATGAACTAAGAGCATGTATAACATAAGACACGCTTTTTCGTTAAAAATAATTGATCTGCTGAAAATTAACATGCTAGAAATTATTAATGCGTGTTTCGAAAGTTACTTCCCTGTGGAGGTTAATTTGAGATCCCAGTCAGAAGCTAGAACAGAGTACATGCATAAAAGAAACACAAAGATAAAAGTCTAACTAATTAAGGAACACGAAGCATATATCAGGTAACTGGATATAGATATCGAGACTCTTATTTCCATCCTTCCAACCAAAGGTGGTTCATCTATTACATGGTTTCAAGTTTTGGTTTTAGTGTATATATTTGTATGGGTTTCCAAACGCTAGCATGGTACGTGCAAGTTGTTTTGTTGATCTCAAGTTTCTATGTGATCGGTATCTTGCATCGTTTCCATTGCTTAATGTGGTAAAAGGTCACGTTTGGTTTCTAGAATATTGTGGTGGTAAAAACAACCTGCACTGCTAGTATGTTTTGCAACTTCCAAGGTAATACGGAACCTGCTGACAGAACCCTTGTAAAGGCTAATTGCGTGATCCAAGAGGCAAAAAAAAACAATCCAACCATATCATGAAGCTTCTAAAGGCATCTTAGAGGTTACGACGATGGAGTCAGGAAGTATGACAGGCACGACAGCATCAAGTTCCCCCATTGCCACTTATCTTCCTTGCATAAAAAAAAAAACTGTCTATAGGCCGCCAAGCCGTGAAAGGTCTAGCAAATAACACTTGTGATGAAAACCTCAATGCTCATTTCTACAATGGTGTAGCATCGAAATTGAAATGTACCACAAACGGTCGAGAAACAAGCCGCTAAACGTTGTTCCTCAAGTCCATACCACTATACAGATACTTTTAACTGTAATTAGAGATGCAACAGATGAAAAAAAGATCACTATGGTGGGAAGTACGGATATTCCGACACCCAAAACTCCAAATGATAATTCCAAGTGCAGTATGTTTCTCCAATTCAATGTATCGTATCACACAAATAACCTCACTTGCCTAAAACGACAACATTGACCACTGTAGCAGTGTAGCATACAGGAACTACTTTTGTAAGATCTTCAACATATTGGCTGTATCTACAGTAACTAAACTTGGAATGAAGAATAACCAACATATTGGCTAGAATCATCTATCACAAGCTTCCTCGTACATTCCAACAACTTGAAGAGACTACACAAATGACCAATTCTTGAAACCCATTTATGTTCTCAGAAGTAATGACTAACGAAGTAAGCTAAAACATAACTGTCATAACTTTTCACAGGCTATTTGTTACGCGCAGAATATAGCTATTTCAGCTATAAACGAGCTTTTAAATCTTTATATGGTGAAATTCTAGCTAGCATCATGAAAACTTGGCCAACTAACAAATCAAATTCAAGCTTCATGATCTAATCTATTCAATAGCAGATATATTAAAATATTTAGAACCAAAAGCAGACATTGCAAGAAAATTTAAACATATTAAGATAACAAGATATGATGTTGCTGCAAGGAAATATCTGAGACAACTCAAAACCATGTTTTCATCAAAACTGACACAAATCATTCTTAGTTTTCAATTCTCACAGCAAAATTTAATATCACTACAACAGAAAATAAGCGCAAGTCGATAATAAACGGAACAACCTTTTTGCAAAAGTTATCAACGGTAACGACGAAGAGACAAAGTGTTGTTTCTCTTCCAGGTAGCCCTTCTTGATGGTCTTTGCTTGTGGTTCAAGTGTCCCTTACCACGAAGTCCTCTGTACTTCTTACCAGCAGATGTTAATCCTCTAAGCTCTCTGTGCTTGTGCACAGGGTTGCAGATCCAGTTGATCCTTGGGTCGTTGCGGATAGCAGCATGTGCAGGATCCACCAAGATCACCTCAAAGTACTTGTAAGTTGAGTCCTGCAATTAAGAATTGTACTCAAATGACCAAACAAAGTGCACACTCACTCCATTCCACAGAAACTCAGACCAATATACCAATAGATTGACTATTTTAAAACATTTCAATATAAAATATACCAAAATCGCAAAAAGGACAATCATGGCAGGCCAGGTAACAAGTCAAAAGGGTGCCTTTCGGCAGTAGTCTGATTGGGTCCCAATAAAACTTTATGTTAATGATTTTAATACAGTAGTATGTAAAGACGTGTGTGATAATAGTTTTCTAATGAAAAAGATTTACAAGAATTTATGCATAAAGCCACACCAAGACAAATTTGAACACATTTGACTGGTTCACTTGTACAAACACAACTGACTCGTTTACTTATTTACATTTGACCCATATTTTTTCAAGGCTGATAGACACATTGATAAGTAAATGGATCAAAACTGTCACCTCTATATAATTTCTAACTGGCTTTGTCATCTTTACAAAGATATTGACAAGACCAGTAAACAGAAAGATAGATGTGTGTATGCAAGTATATAACAGATCCATACCTCATTAAGCCAGTAAGAGTTAAGAACCTTGAGGCCACCCAATTTCCTCCCAGCTCGTTCCTCAGCAACTGACCTTTTGCTCCTTTGAAATTTCAGCTGGGTGACACCCTGGTTTGTTGGCTTTCCATACACAATACCTTTAGGGACTGGCCTCTTCCTTCCACCACGCCTCACACGAACCCGGTAGATCACATAACCCTATAGAGAATATACATGTTAATACTGATTTATCACAAGATATGATCACATTTGTTAACTCAAGACTTGAAATCATAATATGCAAGACGTGGCTCAACTAGCAACGTGACTCAAAGAAGTTGTGATAGAAAAGTTAACACTAATAAGGAGTAACATATCATACAGATCCTAATTCTTCAAAGTAAATGGTAAAAGTTCATAGAATGTAGAAACCTAAGTTAAAGAAAACTAAACCTATAAAATTTAAGTACATACATGCAATAAACAAATAAAAAATACTTTTCTTGAATCTTATTGTATTGGTCACATAAGTAAGACGGTACTTACTTTTACTATTACATTAGCATTCCTTTAATCCTTTATTATTCTTTAAATCCTCAACCACTACACAAAATGCTTTGAGTCTAAAAATATAAAGGCTCAATATGCTATTCAAGACTTGGATAGGTTTTTAGAAAGGTGACACTTTCAATATTAGTATTAGTTAGTGTGGTATAAGTGTTTCATGCATATACTTTGGCAGGTTTATGGGTTGATAGTATAAATAAACATGCCCAATGACACAAACTAACATTGTCTCCTACGGCTAAATTTGAAGACTAGTAAGTGTACACCTTTTCAATCAGAAAGTTTTATTACAGATAAAAAAGGTGACACACTAGTCCTCAAAACTAACAAAAAGTGAAATATTATTCTTGGTCACCATGCAACTTCTTTGTACTAGCAAAACAAAACTTGGTAAAGTGTAAATGCATAATAACTAAGTAATGCTAAAGTCAATACTTTGACCTCATTTATCCGTGAACACCATATTGGCTTAGATTGATACTTAAAACTCATAAGCTTTAGAAATTGAACATTTCATTTAGTAGTTGATGATTACAAGAGTCGAGGAATTGTACATAAGAAATTATGTACTAACGGATACCATTTACCTACTGGGAACATCAAAATAAAATTAGCGAGTGAAAGCCCTACTCTGTATAAAACAAAACTTTTCAACAAAGCATCTGTTACTTGTAAGCTGATATCAAACAATGCGGGCTGTTTTTATACCTAACATGTCCTAACTATCATACTGCAGAAGTACCATAATAGTATGTAAATAATCGCATAATCACTACAGAAGTTCCTAAAAACCCTCGCAAGTAAAAGTGCTTTTAGACAAGACAATAACAACTAACAAAAAAAATATTTGATAAACTAACCAAACAATCAACCATACAAATACCCAATATATATTTTACCCATTAGCGTTTCAACTTTCAACAACTCATATAAAAAATTAGCATTTTGTGTGTCAAAATTACATCCAATAAATCAACTAGCTTTTGCACTCGTAAATATATAAACTAGCTATTATTCTTAACCCTTTTAATCCACAACACATTTCTAACCTTAGCAACAAAAAAATATGAGCATATTAGACAGAACATAACTACAAGAGCATAATACTTAAATAGCAAAACAATGAAAAATGTAAGAATATAACCTGTTTGGCTTTGTAACCCATACGACGGGCCTTATCGGGTCGGGTGGGGTGAGTGACCCGGACAATGGAAGGAAGCTGACGATACTCCCAGCATCTGACACGTTGCATGAACCTCATCACATCTGATTGTTTCTTCCTCCATAGCTCCGACACGTAAGTGTACGCACCTGTTTTTTACAAACATTATAACAAACGGATATCATATTATATAAAGTTGTTGCAAATGATGTTTTTTTATGAAAGTTTTTTATTTTACCCATTGTTGTTGCTGTTGTGGTTCTCTTCTGATGTGGCTGCGATTTGAGTGAGGAAATGTGATGTGAAGGAAGGTGTGTGGGGATTAGGGTTTTTGAGAAGTGGTGTTAAAAGACTGATTAAGCCTTGGGTTGTGTTTGGTTTATTGTGGGGTTGGTTTTGGGCTTGTAAGGACATGGAGGTAGCCCAAGAGACAATTGACATGCAAAACTATGTTTTGATTTATTGGGAAAGAAATGTGTGTATCGGTTCGGTTATTCGATTGTTCGATTTATTCGGTTTGTTAATTTGGTTAAATTTTATTTAGTAAACCATAACCGACCCGAATTCATGTTTGATGAAATCGAACCGAAAACATAATTGAATTCGGTTCGATTTTTTGGTTTTAACTCGAATTACATAATTTATATTTCTTTTCATTTAATTATATAAATATTTAACGCAAAAAAAATCAAGCGTAAAAAATGTTGTATTTATATTAGAAAATAGTATTAATATATTTTTTTATATAAATATATAAAAAAAAGTCATATATGTTTGTCACTATATAAACATAATTAAATTCGGTTCCATTTTTTGTCGCTAACATTTTTCTACTTGCAGTTAGGGGTGGCAGTTTTCGACACGACACGATAAACGACACGAACCCGACACGAAGTTAAACAGGTTTTGGTTAAGGATAAATAGGTTTGGGTCAAAAACGGGTCAACCCGTCTAAACCGTTTAATAAACAGGTCGTGTTTGGGTTAAGTAAGTATTAAACATGTCAACCCGTGAACCCGTTTAAGTATATAAGATCTTAAAAATAAAATATATAACCTGGTTTTTATGTTGGATGTGGATTAAATGTATTTTGTTATTTACTTAGTATGACTGAATTATAATTTTATACCTTAGATATCATAAAATTTGACGCTTGTAATTCAGAAAATTGTCGCATAGTTATTTGTATGTTATTCTTATCATATTTTAGATCCTTATATCATTTTTTACGTTTAAACTAGTTAAATCGACAAATCACTAACTTCATTCACTGCTTGACCTATTTACTTAAATGGGTTAAACGTGTCACAAATGGGTTACACGTGTTATGCAGGTCTGGGTTAGGGTTGAGTTTTTTGACACGATTAATAAATGAGTCGTGTTTAGGTAAAGGCTATACTAACCCGCCAACACGCGAACCCGAATAGATTAACACGAACACGACTCGATTGACACCCCTACTTGTAGTGTGAGATATGATGTGTAACGACCTATTATTGTTTTCTTGACGACCTAGTATTGTATTTGTGAGTTTTGAGTTGAATAGTAGCTGCAAGCATTCAAAAGCTGGAAAACATAGTGTATCTCACACATATATTATCACTCATCACTATGTTCTTGAGTTTTATTTGAATAGACGAAAAAAAAAGTGAAAGAGGAAATTTAGAAGAAAATATATATATACTTCTTAATTTTTCTAGAGAAAAAGAGGGTAAATTCTCCCATATTTTTCTTCAAAACAAATTATAACATGTTTTTTTCACTTTTTTTTTCCTATTTGGGAACACAAGAAAAAAATATGTATTTTGTTGAAGCATTTTTCCGCCGGTTCAGTCCTGATGGCTCTCACGTGCCATCCACTCTTGTCCCGATCTTGAAAGCATGCTGTCATACATGAAAGAACCCGTTAGAAGGGGTCCCGAGGCCAAGCCCGGGACCACCCTCCGACGGTCAAGTCGGACCTCATATGCAGGATTTAGCATATATGTATGTGTGTAATATGTATCTTATCTGTATATGTTGAAATAGAGTAGTATATATAGAGAGAGAGAGGTGTGTGTCAGTGGGTAGCACCCCATACCGTCAAGTCTATACACTGGGTGTCGGTCACGTGGAGACACAATCCCGTAATATCCGGGTTAGGTAGCATAGTCCAATCCTTCCGGCAATGACCTCCGGCGTGATGGAGATTCTTCGGTCCGGCACATGTCGTCCGGACACATACGTCAACATGTCCCCCCAGTATTGTATTATCGGTTGAAGACCGATGATGCAATACTTCAAGAATATCTTTATGCCTTTCGGCACACGTCGTTCGGACGAGTGTTGTATCTGCCTCTTGGTACATGTCCTTCAGACACATACGTCAACATGTCCCCCCAGTATTGCATTATTAGTAAAAGGCTAATGATGTAATACTTAAATAAAACCTGTTTGGCCTTTCGGCTTGTGCCTTTCAACACAAATATATCGTCTTTCCTCCGACGTGTGTCCTTCGAACACATACATCAACATGTCCCCCCCAATATTGCATTATTAGTAAAAGGCTAATGATGTAATACTTAAATAAAACCTTATGACCTTTCGGTCTTTATCCTTCGGACATGCCTTCCGTCCAGTGACCATCTAAGTGGCATATAAGTCGTTGCTTCATAAAGCGAGTTTGGTCTATTAGACCACATATGCCGAGCGAGTTTGGTCTATTAGACCACATATGCCGTCATGTCCCCCCAGTATAGTATTGTTGACCTATGGTCAATGATGCTATACTTAAACATCGTTAGATCCGAAAGCGAGACATGTCTTTTCCATCATCCCTTTGTTTCCTGCACAAATAAAACATAGCTTTTCTACCATAATCATTATTTTGTGATGTGCCGTTATATATCATTTATTTATTAATCACAAACCTATACCAGACACTTGTGCTTTATTACAATTGTTACTCATATAGTTCCGGAGGTATAAGCTTGTATGTTTGATTTAAGTTTGGATCATAAATGTACATCAAACACTTGTTTTTTTATTACCGTTTCTACTTACATAGCCCTAGAGGTACAAGTTTATATGTTTGAGACGCTTACACCAAGGTCTTCCGGAGTAGACATCGACACACCGGCCGCTTTTAGTTTATCTACGGAGTAGACATCGACACACCTACCGCTTTTAGTTTATCTACTGAAGTTCCCAAGATCATTTTGTACGAGGGCTTCCGAGATCATTTTGTACTCGGGCATCCGAAATGGTTTTACATTCAGGCATCCGAAGAGGTGTTGCAATCGGGCATCCGAAAGATGTTGCATTCGGGCATATTGCCGTTCGGTGAATAGCACCTGGGCCTTCCCAAGATCATTTTGTGCTTATGCTTCCGAGATCATTTTGTACTCGGGCATCCGAAATGGTTTTACATTCGGGCATCCGAAAGATGTTGCACTCGGGCATCCGCGGCGGTGGCCAGCCAACCGGGGTATCACACAAATGTTATGTTCAGGATTGTACTTATTACGAACGTGGGAATTCACAGTGTTTCAGATGTATCAATACGACAACCGGTCACAACCGAACCGTAACATAACCGGTGGAGGTATCATACCACCTGGTTCCCCCCATCTCAACGATGCTAATGTTATTTATTATCGTTGAACTTAAATAAAATAAAGCATTAGATAACATAATAAACGATTAATAACAACGTTACCCGTGGGTGTTAAATGTCAAACATGTGGTGTTTATTGATCTCTTCGATCACGCTTTGATACCCACAAAGTCATTATCTCATGCTTGCTAATTCTGCCAAAGAAAATATGAAAGCTTTTGCTTTCTCCCGTTAATTATGACAAATACAATATTTCACATGTATTAATATAAAAAAGGTCACAACAAAACCGTAACGCAACCGACGGAAGGTGCCATACCACTATACTCCCCTTAGTTCAGCGGTGCTATAACTCACTAGTACCGTTGAACTCAAGTAAAACATTATTGACAAATAGCAATAATGCTCACCCCTGGATGTTAATTATCAAACATGCGGTGTTTCTCCGGATTTGGCTATTATGTCACAATATTATAGGCCTAGTTAAAACTCACATGATATGTATAAAGCACAAAATGAATTGCGGCTTGCCCAAAAAATAACAGACCATTAAACATTATCATTTTTACCTGTTGCCCAAGCATTTTATTGTATCATGGTACACAATTAGTGTATCGGAGTATACGTACTGACTTGTATATACAATAAATTCTTATAATATGGTTGCAAAAGAAAACACTTGTTAATGTCCATGATCAAGTTTTAAACCTCTATAACGCATGTATTTATAGGTAATGAGTAAATAATACTATCAAGCATTTTCACAAATATATTTTGCATGCATGTTAAGATGCAAAACATATTTGAAAGCACGCAACTTGTGCTACTAAGTACTAACAGCTTTGTCGATTTTATAATCGTAGTCCAAAAAATGATGAAAGCGATACGACCACGTATAATTCTTATTCTTACAAAAATATCCTTTAGAGATATACGCATCTTAACAATACAAATATTCAGTTATATTTTTACGAATTTATCTCAACATTCGTAAAATGGAGCTAGTATTTTTAAGTCTTTTCAAGATTTTCTTTTTTTTTAAAAGAAAAATATCTTACTTACATTTTCTCGCGTATGGATAACTGTAATTTGTGATAACCTTTGTATATACCGTCGTATAATATAATTTTAATACATTGAGCGGTTGAACTGTGAATCGGTGGCTCGACCGGTCAATCAAAAACCCGGTCTCTAAAACAATGAGGCTATCATGCTCCTTTGACGAAATTTACACTCTAAACATATTTCACTATTTTACATTACACGACGGTAAGTACATGCCACATTGTTAATGTTATTTAACAAAAAGAATGTAAATATTGTAAGCCATGCATTTTCACTTGTATATTGTGTATGACAAGTTGTTCGTTCTTCCCCTTTTATAATATGGAAAAGTAGATTTGGAAGATGCTATGAAGATTTGGCAGACATTGTTCTTGTGCCATTACCATCACCCACGCGATTTTTTGAGATACATGAAGATTTGGAAGATGCTATGCCCTTTTCTTTTTATATTTTTACTTTTTAGTGAATATAAAAGTAATATCTTCTAACACCCTATTGAGTATTGACTAGGTAGTAGGCATATTTGAAGAAACTTACATGGAACGCAACATGCTTCGAGAGATTATACTATGTGCATTATGATGTGTTCACATACAATCACATATTTGGTACTCCGTATTATATATCTCAACTCATGGGCATGCATGCACCTCTACAAGAAAACAGTGAACCTATATATTCAAGTACCTATATTGATAGGAGTGGTTAACTCATAATATTAAACATTTATCCTTGTAGATATCTTTTGCAACTAGTTTTGTGTTTTCCAAGACTATGTTAAATACCGAAAATATATGTTGCTTACTTATCCACCTTTGCTACAATAAAAAATTCAAGAGCCTTCCTAGCTTAAGTTTCAAATAAATGCATTCAAGCAGGCGTTCATGCAATTCATAACTTGGGAACATGCAATTCGTAGCTCGGCAGTAACTGGTTATATCAACAAGTCGGACAGATACTTTTACTTATCATAGCGAATGAGAAAGCATGAAGGTGAAGTCTGAGCACTTACAGAGTTGTAGGTGTGAAATGTCGCAGAAAACAAACGAACACATACCGGAAGTCATACCGGACGTCCCTCGTTTTGTTTGGGATACGGATGAAACCCGTTACAAGTACAATCCGGACGAGGCAGTACCTCTGAATAACACGAAATCTCCGAGCGGCAGTATTTTCGGATGATTTGACCGAAGAAAACCGTACCGGGTGGCTGACAACTGGTTCGTACTGCCACCTGTACTCGACGTCCATGCCGGATGTTTATATCGAACGTTTACACCGAACGTCCATACCGGGTGTTTATATCGAACGTCCATGCCGGATGTTTATATGGAACGCCATGCCGGATGTTTATATCGAACGTCCATGCCGGATGTTTATATCAAACGTTTACACCGTACCGGATGGCTGACATGTACCGAAATGCGGTTGATACGAAACCAAAGTAAACCCGTTTTTCGGAAACCAGATCAGACAAACGAGCTTCCCCGCCAGTTAGAGTGTGCCAACTCGTAAACCCATTTTTTCTCTAAAAACCAAGCTCGGATGTCGAACATCCAAACGAGACCATGTGATCGAACGAGGCAGCATATTCGAATAAGATAGTGTACTGGAACAACTTGGCTGAAGGAAGTTATACCGGACGGTTCATACCGCCCGTCTATATTTGACATTCATGCCGGACGTTGACACCGAACGGCCACCGGACCGACAATGTAACCCGTCATTCTTAACTCATGGTAGACCGAATAACGCGTCCCACGGATGGCGCCAAATGTTGAAGCATTTTTCCGCCGGTTCAGTCCTGATGGCTCCCACGTGCCATCCACTCTTGTCCCGATCTTGAAAGCATGCTGTCATACATGAAAGAACCCGTTAGAAGGGGTCCCGAGGCCGAAGCCCCGGGGACCACCCTCCGACGGTCAAGTCAGACCTCATATGCAGAGGATTTAGCATATATGTATGTGTGTGTAATATGTACTGTCCTGTATATGTTGAAATAGAGAGTAGTATATATATAGAGAGAAAGAGGTAGGTGTCAAGTGGGCCACCTCCATACCTGTCAAGTCTATACACTAGGTGTCAGGTCACGTGGAGACACAATCCCGTAATATCCGGGTTAGGTGGCATAGTCCAATCCTTCCGGCAATGACCTCCGGCGTGATGGAGATTCTTCGGTCCGGCACATGTCGTCCGGACACATACGTCAACATATTTATACCTCCCCTCTTATTTTCTTTCATTTTTCTTTTCCCCTTGTGTTCTTTCGTATTTAAACTCGGGACATGACGCAGCTATAATAGTTGTGTACCGAGCACTGTTATAACTTAAATCGATTGAAAGAAAACGACTGGGAAATGTGAGCGAACAAAATGAATACCAAATATTGGCTTGTTTGTGTTCATGCCTTTAAGTTTAAAGAATTGTTAAATGACGGTTGTGTTTGTTTTCCTGAAAAACCTCTTAATAATATTTTAATCTGATTCAGTCAGACGTAATCAGATGTTTAGATCAAAAAGTGTGTTTGTTTTTTTCCTGTCATTAAGAGGCAATAAGATGCCGTATGAATT
Organism: Chrysanthemum lavandulifolium; assembly: GCA_022545495.1. NCBI lineage: Eukaryota > Viridiplantae > Streptophyta > Magnoliopsida > Asterales > Asteraceae > Chrysanthemum > Chrysanthemum lavandulifolium. Next base: position 120,049,279 of record CM040239.1, read on the forward strand.
AAGAGTGTTTGTTTTTTTATGATCATTAAGAGGCGCTAAGAGGTAAAAACATCTTATTAAACTAGATGTTAAGGAGTGTCTTAACACCTCTTAATGTCTAACACCTTCAAATACTTTTACAAAAAACAAACACTTTTATATCAATCAGATTCAGATTTTTCAACCACTTATTCATATTAAGTTGGAATCAGATTCAGATTTTTCAATCACATATTTAGATTCAGATGTACGAATCAGATCCAGACTCAGAACCTCTTAACAAACAAACAACACCATAGTCTTTAGGAGCTATGTTTAAAAAATGAAAAGATGCAAAATGTTGTACATTAGTCGATTGAGAGTAGTTACATGCAGAGAATGTGTGGTTTTCATAAAGCTATAAACATTTAATGTATGTCCTATTTCACTAAGTTTAATACCTAGCACAAAAAATAATCATGAGCACTCAAAATGACATATTTCATGTGAGTATTATTTCTTAAAGTAAATCAGCTCGTTCGCAAAAAAATAATAAAAAAAATAATATATGTCATATAATATTAACCAAGTTTCAATTCTGAAAATGTTTAAAATGGTTATGTTTAAAGTATCAGTATAGCATTATAATGTTGTACATTAAAACATCAACTATGATGGTTTATTAAAAAGTCTAAGAAATTTTGAAGAGGTGTATCATTTTATTAATCATAGTGGAAACGTGTTTCATGCTTATGTGGAATGAAAAGGTCGAACATTTCGAATCTCTTCTAAATTTAATGCATTGGTGTTTAATGAGATTTTTATAAAGCTTTAAGAAGTTTATACATAGTAGAAAAAGATTTATAACAAGAAAAAGGTTTACAAATTAATGATGTATTAGTAATAAACACCAACTTTCTAAAAATAACTACCCCGACTAAGTTTATATACATCCCGAGTTTGAAAAACCGTTTTGTTCAAATCAATCAAATATAAACATTTTACATAAACTAGGCGAGTACCCGTGCATAGCAACGAAAATTCCTAGCGGCAGACAATTAACGATATGCAATATTGTGGTAAAGTATTTCGTGTAACGTTCAAAATAAAACGTGAAAATATCAAAGTGTAATTGCAAACGGTTGTAACATGCGATAATTCAACTCAAGCAAAAATTCTTAACATGTATAACATAACAACAACCTTTGATCGATTAGGGGTGAAGTAATCATAACGGAAGTAGCTGCAACAAACTCGTTATCCTTATACCTCAAGCATGCTACAAACTCGTGAAATAATCATACGTTTCAAACAACTAAAGCACATCCATTTTATGTCATATTGTTAAGTAAACGTAAAATTTATCTCATATGAATTCACAATACAAACTTATATGCCAAAAATCAAGACTTAACCTTTATCTCATCCATCAAACCCAATCATCACCCCAAATAAACATTTACAACCTAAAATGCAAACAAAGTAAATGAATGATTAAAGCTTTGAATGAATATAGAATTAAAAACCAAACAAAGTAGACGAATCGGTCATTACGTATGGCTCACAAAGATATAACTTATATGTGAGCTTGTGTGTTTCTTGTAAGTTCTATAGCTCGAGACTTCATAAAAAAATTGTGACCATAGAAGCATACACAAAACAATTTAAGGATTTTTATGCTTTTACAGAGACATTGTTTAAAATGCCAACATTCACAAACATATAACCATGTAAAGTTATTGACATTTGTACTCATTTCACCATATTTGTTACTCATTTGACCCAAGTTCAACAAGTTATAACTCAAATTAACATGACCAAAATAAAATCCAAAGTTGAGTATCTTTGATTTATATATTTTTTGATGTATGAGATTTTGCTGCTCGTTATCTTTTGTTGGAGTTATCAAGACCTATATACGGTTTCCTAAGGCCACAATGGGCTTGTTTCATACGAATTTTCTAACTTTTTCCTTTAATGGGTAATGCTACAGTAGATCGGGTGTATAAGAAATGAGTATGAACCATGGTGGTGGTGTCCACATGGAAAGTGAGAAACAAATATAGTGGTGTCCGCATGAAATATCTTGTCTCCTATCCATGACCATTGAAACCTAACCTAATTTTAAAAAACAGGCTTACTAATCAAGCTTATAAATTGTTCGTAAAGCTATCTAGAAGATTTTATGCAATAAAAATGCACTTATTATGTGCTTTGAGTTCGACCAACATAAACATTTTTCTCTTTTATAGCCCAAATGTTAATTTGTGACATGAATAGACTTAATATGTAACATGCAACTCCTCTTTGTAAGCATGTAAGTTTGATTTAGAGAAACAAATACTAAACTGAGCAAGTTGATCGTGTGCAACACCTCATTTCTTATACATTGATTTTTCGATACTATTTAGTAGTTACATGATTGGTTTGTAGTTAAAGATGAAATACAGTAGCTCCGAAGCCCAAAATTAAATTTTTATTCTATTCACCGAGCATATGCAGTCGGTTCCATCCCGTTCAAAGTACACATTATAAAGCAAGTTATTGGACCTTGTTAATTATTGAAGGTTTATGCAAATCCAAAATACTCACTGCCGAATATGTGACCAAAATATATTAATTTACAAGCACTAATTAACCCAAAAGAAAGTTTGAAAAGCATCAGCATCATTTAGTCCATGTTGTTGTTTCCCAAGCTTTCAAAACATTGTGTATTATTTCTTCCGCACCAACCCCATGTTTTACCTGCAAACACATATTGGAAACAAACAACCCAATTTAATTATAATGTAAGATTAATTAAAACATAGATAATTCGAATTGGATGTAACCAAAAACGGAATAAAATTTGTAATTAGAGTAATGTCAACATACATACCTGAGCAAATACAAATGGTCCATTTTCCCGCATTTTAAGAGAATCACGCTCCATGACTGCAAAATCAGCCCCAACTGCTGCTGCAAGATCAGTCTTATTTATAACCCGAAAGTACAAAAAATTATTTCATTAAGCCATTCTGAATCTAAAACGAATATTATGTATATTTTAGATGCATAATGAGAAGATGAAGGAAACCACATACAAGAAGGTCAGCTTGTGTAATGCCAGTCGTGAAATGATTGGCTATGGATGAGGCTGGTATAAAAACACATTGCGGTTATTTTGGGGGTTGTTTATATAGACATTGTTCAATTTGAATTTTCTCGCCTTGAAATATAGTGTGTTTTCAGTTAACTTTCGTGTCCAACAAAAGCATAGGTGTTTCCAGCAATGGTTTCCTGCATTAGTTTCCACCTAATCAATACTTTCCTACAATAACTTAGTGCAATAACTCAACCTTTGATTTTCCTTCAATAGCTTATAGACTTCAATACTTTCCTGCAATAGGTTTTGAACTTTTGTTTCCAAATGACAGCCTTTTATTTCAAACTACAATAGGTTTTGAACTTTTTTTCCAAATGCAAGCCTTTTATTTCAAACACATTCTTTATTGAACTTTCCATTGAACTTTCCTTAATTAAGATGTGTTTGAATCGGAAAAAATTGTGTTGCAATTCGAAATTTTGTCCAGGAATGTGCAAAATACTTTCTTTCATATTTGCAAAATACTTTCCTCGAAAAATAATAAATGTATTAATCAGGTCTTCTAATGTGTTGAAATATGAAAGGAAATATCTAGGTCTTCTAATGTGTTGCAATTCGAAATTTTGTCTAGGAATGTCCAACTTTGTATTTGAAGGTATTTTTCAAGTTTGACCAAGAATCAAGTTTTCATTTTCAAGGTTGACCATATACTCATTATATGTAGTTAAGATAATATAGAACACTATTAAAGCTTTAAATATTTTTATAATAAAAATAATATTAGAATGGTCTAATTAGAAAAACATCTCAAACTTGGTTACCAGGATTTCACCCTTAAAATATTGTACGTAATCAAAGAACATAAAAAAAATAAAACAAATCATTGAAGATATTTAGCACTCATCATCATCATTAATGTTGTTTCTTTTGTTAAAAGCATATACAAGAATTTCAACAAAACCAAAATTAGATAACATCATTCATTTCATCCAAATCTTAGATTTTTTCGAAATGAACACGGTTATACAAGATTGTTGCATGTTTGCTTAGTTAGTCCATTATTTATAAAAAATAAAGTTTGTGCATTTATAGTCTTTGTTTGGTCCGCCACTGCTTAACAACTAAAACGTTAACAACAAATTACTAACGTTCGCAAACATAAATTAATGAGGAATAAGGACTTATGTTGAATTAGTTATTGGACTTGATATCATGTAAAAATTCTCCTTTCATTAATAAACAACATAAACAAAGCTCTCGCCAAACAGCACGCTTTGAGTTTGGTATGGTTCGTGTACATCACTAAGACATTAACAACGATTACCATTCGTCCTTTCATTGATCAATGAAACACCAAAAAGAATACTATAACTTTACCACTAGGCAAAAAAAACAAACAATAAAAACATTGTATGAATAACTTAGTAGCTGTAACATCTTAGAGGGGAAGGTGTCGGCCCGTTGTGCCTCGCCGTGGTCCAAGTTGGACTCTCGTCGTCCTTCGCCGCCACACCGGCGATGTTCGTTGTGCCTCGCCGTGGGATGCCTCGTCGTCTGCACGACGAGGTTGAGACTTGTACTTTTTTTTTCTCTCTCTCTCTTTTCTTTTTATATAAAGTGATATTTCATGTTTTGAGTTTTAATAAGGTGAAGTGTTTTTTGAATATATTGAAAGGTTCGTGGAGGGAAAAAAATGCAAACATAAACGCATAATGATAAAAACCTTAAACTGAAACTTGAACAATTAACTAAAAACATGAAATACATAATACGCTTAAACATAAAAAACTACATAATCTCCTTAATAAAAAACAACATAAAAACATGAAATACATAAACGCATACTGATGGAAATAAAACTACTAAAACTTAAAAAAACGAATCATCTAAGACCCAACCTCGAACTTGAAGGGAATCAAACTCCCATTAAAGAGCCGACGCCCATTATGTCAAGTAGTTGTCTTGGAGGTACTGAGCTTCCCGTGCTTCTTGCTCACGGCGAGCAGCTTCCTCACGTGTCTGCTCTTCCATAATCTCCCTACCGTTTTCAATATGTTGTTGTTGGGATATAAAGTCAAAGTGCTGCTGAAAGTCAAAGTACTGCTTAATGAAGAAAGTCAAAGTACTGCCCGTCAAAGTACTGATATTCTAAAGGACTGCTATGCAAATCGTTTAAAGATTATTATGTAATTCTAGAATATTCTTATATTAGAATTAGTTTACTTGTCGTACAAGGATTGTAATTGTAAACCGACTAAGGTATTCCTTATGCCTATAAAAGGACCCCTAGATTGGCATTAGATATACTTGACTTAGAACTTACATGCAAGTACGATATTAGAGTTATTTAGCGATTAGGTTTGTTAGTGAATCTGTATAATAAGCAGGTTCAAAGTTTGGTTTTAATACAATCGTTGAAGTTTAAAGTTATTCTTCTTAGATTTGTTAAAGTAGATTCCGCATACTTAATAGAGTTATATCAGTGTTTCATTGTTAGTAGTTTTGGATTTATCCAAGGTTGCTAAACCCTTACAAGCTACATAGTTAGTTTGGTCGAGTATATCGATCCAACAAGTGGTATCGAGCTTGTGTGAAACTCGATTAAGAAGAAACCCTTAAAACCGATTTAACAACAAACCCTAAAAGATGTCGACTGAAGCTGCACCACTCCCATCCATCACCTCACTTAGAATTCCTATTATCAAGAAGGGAGAATATGATCTCTGAAGCATGAAGATGAGGCAGTACATTGCAATTACAAACCATGCATTATGGGATGTGATTGTCAATGGTAATGTCGTTCTTGAAGAACCTATAGAAGTTCCTGGACAACCAAAACCACCTCAGCCTACCTTACCAGCAGCTACAAAAAGAAATCAAGAAAAGGCTCTCAACATACTGTTGTCTGCTATTCCTGATGGTCACCTACTAAAGTTTCATGATGATAAGGATGCAAAACAATTATGGGCTGCTATCAAGACAAGATTTAGAGGTAATGATGCTTCCAAGAAGATGCATAGAAATCTATTGAAGCAACAATTTGAAACATTCACTATTGGTGAAAGAGAAGGTCTTGATCTTGCCTATGATGATTCCAAAATCTCCTTAGTATGCTAGAGTTATATGGAGCAAAGGTATCATTGAAGATGTTAATCAAGTTCTTAAAGTTTGCCATCCGTATGGCATGTGGTTGCTATTATGATTAGAGGACAATCTGGTTTGGATACTATGGACTTTGATGATCTCTATAACAATTTAAAGGTGTATGAGCATGAGATGAATGGTCAAACAAATTGAAAATCTCACAAGATTGCTTTTGTGTCTTACGAAAGAGAGGCGATACTTCCACTAAAAGTATCGCTTATCCTGCTCAAAGCATCTTGTTGGTGATAAACAACATATTTGCACAACCATGACTACTACCACCTCATCACCATCAAACACCATCAACTCTGATGATGTTGTATGTTCCTTCTTTGCTCAACAAGCCACCTTAACTGTTACGTATGAAGAAGATTTGTTGCAAATCGATGAGGATGATCTAGAAGAAATTGACATAAGATGGCAAGTTGCCATGATCACTGCAAGGATCAAGAAATTCATGAAGAAAATAGGAAGAGGTGTTGAATTCAAACCCAAACAGGGTATAGCATTTGACAAATCTAAGATTGAGTGCTTTAATTGTCAAAGGCCTGGACACTTTGCAAGAGAATGCAAGTTTGCTAAATATCAAGCAAATAGGATGATTGAGAAACCCAAGCTTGAAATAAAGGAAGTTCCTATTACTGAACCAAAACCAAAAGCTTTGGTTGCTCAAGAAAATCTATCAGAGGTTGACCTGAGTCTTTGATTTGATGATGAACCAAGAACCTACTCTATGGTTGCAATGGAAGAGTTTGATTGGAGCACAGCTTTTGATGAGGAACCATGATTTGCTGCTTTAGAATCAAGAGATGGCCTTGGAAGCTTTGACTGGAGCATGGAAAGTGAAGAAGAACCTGTTCTGCTTGCTATGGTAGCTACTTCACCAAGTTCATCCACTATCTCTGAGGGCAACCCAGAAAAGGAGCTTAAAGATCATTTGATTGTGGATAGTGGTTGCTCTGGAAGCATGACAGGAGACAAGGAGATTCTGTCAGATTTTAAATCATGTTTTGGAGGAAGAGTTGCTTTTGGGAATGATCCTAATGGAGGTAGAATTACTGGGAAATGAACCATCAAGGCAGGAAACATTGATTTTGAGAATTTTCGTTATGTGAAGGAGCTCAAGTTCAACCTTTTGTCAGTATCTCAGATCTGTGACAAGAAGCATCATGTGTTATTCACTGACACAGAATGTCTTATTCTTTCCCCTGAGTTCAAGCTTGTTAATGATCACTTGGTAACACTGAGAGTACCAAGAACCAATGATGTGTACAATCTAGATTTGAAGAATATTACCTCTTCTGAAAGAGCAACATGTTTAGTAGCAAAGGCAACACTTGAAGAGGCACATCTATGGCATAGAAGATTAGGACATGTGAATTTCAAGAATATCAACAAGTTGGTTAAAGTCAATTTAGTTAGAGGTTTACCTTCTAAAACATACAAGAATGATCATTCATGTTTGGCGTGCAAGAAGGGTAAACAACACAAAGCTTCATGCAAGAAGATTGAGTAAAGAACTATTATAGAACCTTTAGAGTTGTTGCACATGGATCTGTTTGGACCTGTTTCTATTGCAAGCTTAAACAAGAAGAAATACTGCTTACTTGTAACAGATGATTGCAGTAGATTTAGTTGGGTCTTTTTCTTGAGATTTAAAGATGAAACCTTTGATGCTATTCATGATCTTATAATAGCCTTTGAAAATCAATTGAGACTCAAAGTAAGATCTATTAGATGTGATAATGGGACTGAATTAAAAAACAAATTTATGGATGAATTTTGTGCCAAGAAAGGAATTAAGAGGGAGTTTAGCATTGCTAGAACTCCACAGCAAAATGGTGTTGCAGAGCGGAAGAACCGAACATTAATAGAAGCAGCCAGAACAATGCTTGCAGATTATTTATTACCTATTCAATTTTGAAATGAAGTCAGGCACCGCTTGTTATGTGTTGAATAGAGTATCACTCACTAAACCTCAGATGAAGACACCTTATGAGTTGCTTATGGGAAACAAACCCAATATTCATTTTATGAAACCTTTTGGTTGTCCTCTGACTATTCTCAGTACTATTGACTCTCTGGGCAAATTTGATGGCAAGTCAGATGAAGGATACTTATTGGGTTACTGTACCAATAGGAAAGGATTTAGAGTGTACAACAAGGTTACCAAAAAGGTTCAAGATTGTCTTCATGTTGAATTCCTTGAAAATCAAGACAATCAAAAAGGAAAAGGTCCTGATTGGATGTTTGATCTTGATATTTTGACTCCTTCTATGAACTATGCTCCTGTCAGAGAAGAAAATCAAGTTGTTCACAAAGAAGAAGATTTACAGTACATTGTTCATGGAGTTAATCTTAGACCTGATGATGTTCCTGATGAAAAACCCATAACTATTAAAAAGGAGAAAAGTACTGTTGAACCAAAATCCACTTTTTCTGAAGATGATCAAGCTATTCAAGATGAACTTAATAGGATGCTTTTTCAAGAAACAATAGCACAATCTTATGACAATGATCAAAGAAGAGCTTATGAAGCAGCAAAGAAAAAGGGTAAGTCTACTGATTACTCTCATAGTGCTTTGGATCACAGTACTTTGGATCAAAGTACTGCTGAACCAATTAACAGTACTTAATGATTTGAATGATCCAAACATGCCTGGGTTAGAAGACACTAATGATGAGTTTGAAGATGAAGGTATTTTCTCAAATTCCAATGAAGAACCTGATTTCACAAATTTAGGTGCTAATCTTGAAGTTCCATAAACTCCTACATTAAGAGTTCATAAAGATCATCCTACTGGTCAAATCATTGGACCTTCTACTTCAGGAGTGCTCACAAGAACAAAATCTAAAGGTTTCTCTAAGACATATAATGCTTTGCTTAGCTTTGTTTATAAACAAAACAGGATGAATCATAAGGATCAACAAACATGCTTGTTTACTTGTTTTATCTCTCAAGAAGAACCCAAGACTATATCTCAAGCATTAGCTAAAGAGAGTTGGGTTGAAGCCATGCAAGAAGAACTTCTTCAATTCAAACTTCAAGATGTTTGGGTACTATGTGATTTACCAGATGGAAAGAAAGTCATTGGTACAAGATGGGTTTTCAGAGTTAAGAGAGATGAAAGAGGTAATGTCATCAAGAACAAAGCAAGATTGGTTGCACAAGGATATAGACAAGAAGAAGGAGTGGACTATGATGAAGTGTTTGCTCCTGTAGCAAGGATTGAAGCCATAAGATTATTTCTTGATTTTGCATCTTATATGGGCTTTCCTGTTTATCAAATGGATGTCAAAAGTGCCTTTCTTTACGGCAAAATTACAGAGGAAGTCTATGTAAAACAACCTCCTGGTTTTGAGGATCCTGCACATCCAAACAAAGTCGACAAAGTTGTTAAGGCTCTGTATGGCCTTCATCAAGCTCCTAGAGCTTGGTATGACAGACTCTCCACTTTTCTATTGCAACATGGTTACAGGAGAGGTGCAATTGATAAGACTTTGTTTATCAAGAGAGGCAAAAAGGATATCATGCTTGTTCAAGTATATGTAGATGATATTATCTTTGGAGCTACAAAACAGTCAATGGTGAAAGAATTTGAGCAGCTCATGCAACAAGAGTTTCAAATGAGTTCCATGGGTGAATTAACTTTCTTTTTGGGGCTTCAAGTTAAACAATCAAGTACTGGAATCTTTATTAGTCAAGATAAATATGTCACTGACATTCTTGAATAGTTTAAATTCAGTACTATCAAGCCAGTCACCACACCCATTAAAGCTTTAAACTCATTAGAAAAGATGAAGATGGTGCAGCTGTGGATGTCAAACTTTACAGATCAATGATTGGTTGTCTTATGTACTTAACTGCATCTAGACCTGACATCATGTTTGCTGTATGTTTATGTGCAAGATATCAAGTCTCACCCAAGGTCTCTCATATGAATAGATTCAAGAAGATTTTTAGTTATCTCAAGCAACAACCTAAGTTAGGGTTGTAGTATCCTAAGGATTCACCTTTCCACTTAGAAGCTTTTTTCAGATAGTGATTATGCAGAAGATAATTATGATAGAAGATCAACCACTAGAGGATGCCAATATCTTGGAAGAAGATTAGTCTCATGGCAATGTAAGAAACAAACTATTGCAGCAACATCAACCACTGAAGCAGAATATGTTTCTGCAGCAAGTTGTTGTGGCCAAGTATTGTGGATGCAGAATCAACTCTTGGATTATGGATTCAATTTTAAGAATACTCCTATCTACATTGACAATGAGAGTACAATTTGTATTGTGAAGAATCCTGTTTATCATTCCAAGACCAAGCACATTCAGATTAGGCATCACTTTATTCGTGATTGTTATGAGCATAGGCTCATTAATGTTGTCAAGGTCCACACAAATGACAATGTAGCTGATCTACTCACAAAGGGCTTTAATGTTTCAAGATTCAACCATTTAGTGGTGAGTATTGGTATGATTAATTATTAAGCTACGTTTAAGGGGAGGACTCAATATTAGTTTAGTTTAGTCCTATGTATTGTTTGAGGGGAGGCAACACAATGTATTTTGATGTTTTTGCTCTTGTGGAGAAGAGGATGGAAACTACTGCTTGGCATTTATCTGAAAGTACTGCTTTGAAAGTACTGCATCTTTGCAAGGTACTGCACATGCTGATTTGGAACCAGATGTGAACCCACCATCATCTCCCAATGATTATACTTCGACAGATGGGTCTCAAACATCTGGAGGAGATGAGGGAGTCATGGCTACTGAAGGAGTAGTTCTGGATAATTATGCTTTGACAAGGGAATTACTGAGGTTGAAAAAGGATAATGAAGCTCAAGCTGCACAGCTGTTGAAGTTGAAGAACAAGTTGAAAAGATTGAAAAGATTTGTATGGCCATTAGTTCAACATCACAGGTTGTGGGTGAAATCACACAAGAGGCGTGGTCACAAACCTAAGAAGGTTTCTAAGGGAAAGAAGCCTAAAAAGCAGTCTCCATTCACATTGGGGAGGAATTTGGAGCAAGAGAATTTGAATGAAGATGATGAACCTTATGAAGATGCTGAACCTCATAAAGATCTGAAAGAAGAACCAGATGCTGCAGCTGATGCTCAAGGATCTGATGCTCAAGGTGCTGGTGTACAAAGTTGTCACACCCCCAAAATATCGCAGCGGAACGATAGTGTCATTGGGGTATGACGTCATAGCACAAAGTATGGATAAAGAAAACGACCTCTATAATGAGACGTTTGAAAAGTCTACCATTCGATTAGATAAGTTAAAGTTTACAAAACAAGAAATCTCAAAGTTTGATAATACATATAGGGTTTACAAAACATGTCGAATGGTAATTGTTAAAAGTACAAAACTCCAATGTATGCCATGTGACCCAAAAGCTCCAAGAAATGCTATCGCCTTACTACCTGAGATAAACATGCTAAAAAGTGTCAACACAAAGGTTGGTGAGTTCATAAGTTTGTGATGAAATGTAAAGCCTTTCGAAATCGTTTATGCAGCAAAGGCATTGTAAATCCACTCAGTTCCAAGTTCCGCCCATACAAAGCTTGCAACCTGTGTGTTTACAACCCATTGCCAAATTATGGAATTGTCAACCTTGTTTGTAAGTAGGACATATGTGCATACGATATATACATGTACTTAATGCAAAGAATCATAGCCAAATGAACCTCTTGACAAGTCTAAATTGTTTGTTATGTTTCATTGAATAACAGATTATATTCACCCCAGGTCACGTCATCAAGGACCCAAGGGTGGGCGTCGACCGATAGTACTATCAATACCTCTCCGCCGGCTCTCGCAGGAGTTAACCATTGCTAATGTATGTATGTTGAGGCATAAATGAAAACAAGTTTAGCACATTAAGGCACATATCGCAATAAACCACACATAATGTCCAAAGTGTATAAGAAGTATAGTGTAACACAATTGTATAAATGGTTGGAGTATTTGCAAGAGTAAAAACAAGTATTTAAGCATGTATCTCCCCCAAAGAGTTTGTAAGAATTTAAACGAGTAAAACGGGTATGAACTCACCTGGTATGATTGATATGCTAACAAAATGAAGTGCACGAAAATGAGGCTCGGAAACTATCCGCGACCTAAGACAAATGATATGCTCTAATATAAGTCGTGAAACAATGTCGTGCATGCAAACTCATATGATATCCATACCACTTGTACGTTTTGGAAATAATGTTTATCGTCAAAATATATGTTTATGACATCCCGTCGTATTAAAATACTTTACAAGTAGTTACGTTGAAACAACCTCCTATGATAGTCACAAAATGGTGCACACCGAGCGTTAGGAAACGAACTCAACAGTTTTGGAAAGCTCGTATCATTATTTCAAAGTTTTAGTATTTAAGTTTCCATCCTAGAGGTCTCGATCACAAAGAAAATATAGATTAAGTATAGTTTAAAGATGGTTTTCGGCAAAGTTTGAGTAAACGTATTTTATTCGTTACAACTCCGCTTGACAAACGGTTGGACATTTTGGAAAATAGGCTAGGCGAACTTACTTTTACTAGAAGACATCACTTTATAAAAATTTCTAAATCAATGTTAAAAACGACCTTCAACTTGGTCTCTTTGTTTGCCGTAAAACTTGTCTATTAGAAATAATATAGTTTTTCTTATATAATAAGATTACGGCAACTTTGTGTAAACATGTATAATTTAATCGTTACAAGTCCGTTTCCTACGTTTTATATGTCCTTAGCTTCGTATCAAAGTATACTAATATATTTTGACAAGTCGACATAATTTATAACACCTAAGTTTCATTTTGACTCGTAAAGGGTGACATTTTCATCTTGAAATTTCCGAAAATTATAGTTTTCGCCGCCAACTTGAAAAATTCATAACTTATTCGTTATAGCTCCGTTTTAATCCGTTCAAGCGGCCACGTTTTCGTTTTAAAGTATATTTTCTAAATATCTAGCCCAAAATATTATACCCACTGTCGGATTTTCCAGATTTTCAAAATAAGGACAGACCCTTTTGCAAACTTGTCGAAATGAGTTTTTCTCGCGCCAAACCTATTCTAACCCATTCAAAACAACTCCGAAGCTATTATAATCCTACCATACACCTTCTTAGGGTGTCATGGGTTCCTAGGCATCACCAAAAGTAATATATAACAAGGAATAATTATAGGATGACTTATATATTCATAACTCTTAAAAATCAATGAAAAAGTGGTACAACATCATATGACTTGCATGTTTTTGCTCAAATATGATGAAATGAATATGAAAGATGAAAAAAATGGACATGTGATGCTTACAAGAATACTTGATGAGGTTTATGAGAACAAGGTTTTTCCTAATCACCATAGGTTTTTATTTCAAAACCTATACAAAGAGTGTAACTAGAGTGTGATGAGCTTGACAAGAAAAATTTTGTGATCCTCCTTCTTGAATCTCTAGGGTGGCCGGTTTTGGTGTTGAGAGAGAAGAGGAAAATGGTTTTACACTTAGTGAATTTTTAGTTGAATGTGCAAGTAGTTTGAGTATAATATGATATATAGTTAGATATTTTGTAAATTTTCAAATGACTCACCATGTTGGTCGACTAACATGAGAAGATAAATTAAAACACTTATTTTATATAATATAATGTATAAGTAGTTTAGTAATGTATAGTTATTTAGGTATAGATTGTAACTTGTATACACATTTGAGTATTTAGGGTAGCGTTAATTAAAAATAAATTTTAACGGGTCAAAATAAAACATATTGATGTCATAAAAATTATAAAAATATATTTCTTGAAAGATTTGAGTGAATTAATATTTATCGGGTTGAATTTAAGAAAATCGTCGTAATTTATATAAACATAACAATTCATATACGAAATAAATTTAAAACACCGGGTAAACTAATAATAATATTTTTATAGACTTAATATGAGTATAAAAATATATTTTGATAAATTTTTGGAAGTAACGGATCAATTGTTCAAAATAATTATTTACGCGATAGCGTTTATTTAATGAGAAATTATGCGTTTAATGTGAAATGCAAAACCATGCATGAACTAATATGATGAATATGGAGTTTGAGAAATGACCGGAAATTGAGAATTGTGACAAAAGTACTGGTGTTCAAAGTACTGATGCTCAAGGTACTGCTTCTCAAGGTACTTTTAGGCAAGAGCTTATTACACCAAGAACCTTAAATTTTGATGAAGAAGCTGGTCCTTCAACAATTCAGCAAGTAGAACATACTGCTAGTGATGATGAGACCATTGCTCAAATAATACTCAACATGTCAAGACCAAGAGGTATTAGTATTCCTGGAGTTGAACAACCTCAAGTCTTACAAACTTCTTCTCAACCCACTCAAGAGTTAGATCCAAAGGATAAAGGAAAAGGTATCCTGGTAGAATCAAAGAAAAAGAAGAAGCTCACTTTAGCAGAATTAAGAGCCATTCAAGTGGCTCAAAATGAAGAAGCTGCTAGAAAGTTACAAGCTGAATTAGATGCTGAAGTTGTTCTACCAGAGAAGCAACCTGTTATACCAAAAAGACCACAAAGTATTGCTAAAGAAAGAAATGCCATGATGGCTTATCTGAAGGGTCGAGGATATACAGGATTACAGAAGTTAAAATATCTAGAGATGAAAGACTTATATGATGCTGTTAGAGAGTCTTATCAAAAGGAACTGGAAGGTATTATTCCTTTTGATGATGAAAAGCAAAATGAGGATGCAAGAAAAAGAAGTTTAAAGAGAAAGAGAACAACTGATGATGAACAACTATCAAATAAGTTTAAATTGAGAACATATACAGTTGATGAGCTGAGGAATTATCTAAGGGTTGTTGATTTTGAGCATCCTAAGTCTAAAGAAGTTGCAGAAACGAAGTCAAAGATTTCTACATTTGAAGTTGTAAAATCAAAAGAAGGAGATTATCTTATGTTTCATAGACAAGATGAAAGTTTTAGAGCATTTAACTTATTGTGGGACATATTGCATATGATAGATAGAGAAGATATGTTTCATCTGTATCAACTAGTGCAAGATTATTTTGAGCATATTCCACCAACCGGAGTAGGTTTAGTCTTCTCAATCTAACAACTATCCGGGAGATGTTAGTACTTGTGGAAAACTAGAAGGGGGTTGAATAGTTTTACCAATTTAAAACTTCCTTTTAAATATTTAGATCGACTTATGTCAATCTATTTGATTGTTTATGTTGGACGTTGATAGATAGATACATAAACGTGTAATGAAAGATAAAGAGTAAGAAGCACATCACCACGACACAAGTATTTATAGTGGTTCGCTACAAGGACACCTTCCTTGCCCTACTCCACTCCCGAGTCACCTACTCGAGAGTTCAGAACACTACACCAACTCCTTATGGCGGAGAAGCCTTCACAACGCCGCTTAACCTTTTTCCCAGACAAAGCTAAATACCGAGTTCTTTCACACCAAGGCGAACCACACCTAACACAACGTCACCTACCCTTTATACGGTGCTAGGCTAACCACCGAGTTCTTTCACACCTTAGGAGAACTAATCCTATCACAACGTCGCCTACCCTTTATTAGGTACTAGGCTAAGTACCTAGTTCTTTCACACCTTAGGTGAACTACACCTTCACGACACAACACCTATTCTCAAGGAGATCTACTCCTTGTTACAACACCATCAAGGATATCACCATCCTTGTAAATAAACAATTACTTATATGTATAACGATGCACCTCATCGATTATACGACCTAAGCATTCTTCCCAAATGCTACTTGATTTGATTCTTTGGCATCCTTCACTAATGCCTTTGACACAACGCTGGCATCCTTCACTAATGCCTTTAACACAACGCTTGGCATCCTTCACTAATGCCTTCGTCTTGACACCTTTAGCATTCTTCACTAATGCCTTGACACGAATGATGAGCATCTTTCACTAATGCTTGCATCTTTACTTCTTCGGCATTCTTCACTAATGCCTTCAACCCAACGTCTATGGAGAAAGGTAGATCTATCAACAAGAGAACCTTCGTTGTCTTGATGATGACGAAGCATGGCAACTCATGGAATTGAGCTTGCACGTCTTCAAGAAGTGGTGATCTTTCCTTTAAGAGGAACCTAGAAGATTACACAAAAACAAAAGACAAACTACATAGATCACTTAGATATGAGGTTAGAGGGTTAGAATACTTTGGGGAAGTTTTTATGAAAAGCACACATAGAGAGGAAGAAATGGCTCTCTATTTATAGAGAAAATTCTCTTTTGTTTCCCCGGATCCCACGGATCCCTACCACAAGGATCCGCTAGCACAAAGCTAGGGATCCGTGGTCCGCCTCTTTTGCCCATGGGTATTTTTGGTTAAGGGTCATGGGTCATGGGTTATGGGTTGATCCATGGTTTTCTTTCTAGATACAATGTACTTGGTTAAGTGGTATATATAAAACCATGGGTTATGGGTCAAAAACCATTTGCTAGTATTTACCCTTTTTGTATATACTTGTATTTACCCAATTTAGCATACACTTAGTTTTTACCCATTTTAGTATACTTAGTTTAAGTATATGTTTAACCTAATATGTAAACACTAGTTGTTGTACATATGTATCTAAATCATAAAATAACTTATACTTGTTTTAGTGTTTTATGTGAAAGCGTAAGTGTGTTTAGAAAACTATTAACTCAAACTATTTACGTACTTTATTTGTTTCGTTAAAATGATTTTATATTTGTTATCGACAAAATATTAGAAGATCGTAAAATATAAATAAACGTTTTCACGGCTTATTTGTATTAACAATCTCCCCCTTTTTGTTGATGACAAAACATAAAATTATTTTAAGGAAAAATCTAAAATTGTAAAAGTTTGAATTTGTAGTTTTACTTTCTTCTTCCCTTTTGTCGAAACAAAAGTGTTAAAGAAACTAACACAATTTTTATAAGAAAAAATTGTAAAATGTAAAGAGAGCAAGTGACGGAATGGTACTGTCTTAACTCCCCTTGACGAGTCCATCCCTTTGAAAGGGCGTCAAGGACATAACGTAAAATAAACTAATTGTGTTTGCAATCAAGTTTGCAAATGGTTCGTTTAAGTGATGAGAACGTGCTCCCCCTTAGATATTGCAATGTTTGCAATGGGGCATCATGAAGTGTAACCCGAAAATTGGATTAAGTTTGCAAATGATTTTGCAATGTCTTTTGACACAAATCTCCCCCTAGCTTTATGGTGTCAATATTTTCATGTGTATTTTGAATAACTACAAAGCAAAGGTTAGAAAAACAAGAGTATAGTGCATAATTTCCCGCAAAGAGACTCAAGTTAGTAGAAATTTGTGCTCGCACCACGGATCCCACGGTTCCCTTCAAGGAGGATCCGTCTAGTTATCCGGAAGGGATCCGGCTATTCTGTTACGCTTTCTTCAAGAAGAAGAAATGTCAAGGAGTGCTACTTGAGGAATGAGATAAAAGTACAATATAACAAGCACAACACACATAATAATCATGGCATAAAAGTATTCATTCAATAAAACAAGAGATACACAACCAAATCTCTAAAAACTAAGAGAATGAACTAGCCAAATAGATGCTATTAATGCTAATAAGTTAACCCAAACTTAAGATTCGACTAAAAGCTTAATGATGATTAAGGATGAGAAAGGTTTCCTAAATGTTCTAAGTTTGACCTTTTGAATATGATGCTTATTGTAGTTTAGGCTTGTTAACCTCTTTGAAACGTTCGAGGAGGTGATAAAACATGAAACGTTGCTCTTCATGTAGTTCATGTATCAACTTTTCAACATGTTTACAATGATAGCAATTCTTGTCATGGTTTTGGGTTTCTTGAGGTGAAGGTTCAAGTGAAGTGGATTGAGGATTTTCCAATGAAGGAGGATTTGGTGGAGGCTCATTAAGTGGTGACTCTACAATATTTGAGGATAGAGGTAAAGAGGCATCAACTTCCATTTGATCGGGTGGTTGCCTTTGATGTCTTCTCATAATCCAAAATGGACTATTGGGAGGAATAATAGAGTTTGCTTTTGGATCAAGTGTTGATTCAACACTTTGATTTTGTTGCTCAATCTTTTCAAGTGAATTAGTTGATAATGGTGAAAGATGAGATGGCCAGGAAGGTAAAGCTTCTACATTGTGAGAGTGTGGAGATGATTGGGAGATGGCTCTAGGTATTAATGAACTAGGTTGAGTTGTGGAGGGTATGTTTGGTATAATAGAATTTGGTGATGGAATCTTAGTGAGAGTACTTTTCTTGGGAATTAGTTTGATTGGTTTCCTTGGTGTAGGAGAAATCCTAGCATAGGTGGACTTAACCGGAGATGATTCGGTTGAGGAAACTTCGTGTATGATTCTAGCAAGTTTCTTAGGTGGTTTTTGAGTGGATGAGTAAGCACTAGGAGCTTTTCTCATGATGAAATGACTAAGGAGGATGGTTGTAATTGCTGATAATTATGTTTGTGTTTGATAACTAAAGTGTTCTTGGTAATGTGGGTTATAAAGGGAAGAACTTTGCAATTGCATTTAAGACTTAATCCACTAATGTTCTTGGAAGTGTGATGATAGACATGCACAAGGTGAAATTCGAGTTTCATCGATCTAGGAACTCATTTAAGATGAGATGAAGTGTTTGAGTTAGGAAGGTGAGTTGAAATGATTGTTTTAGCTATGTTTGGCATAAACTGTCACCCGGATCCCACGGTTCCCTCTTGGAAGGGATCCGGCTAGGCTAATCCTAGGGATCCGACTCTCAACAGTTATGACAGGTTTGTAAATGAGGTTTCTGGGAGCTAAGGCTTATCTCATTTTGAATGTTTTAGTTCTCCTAAGGGTTTAGGATGGAGGGGTACTTGAATGATTAGAGGTAATAAGTGTTATAGCAAATGATTGCTTTCTATGGAAGAGGGATGGGACAAGAAGACTACCAATGGATGTCCAAGGATAACACTGAGAGTTATGAGGGTGACAAGTCATAATAAATGATCCTAGTGATCAGGTTTTAGCTTGAGGTGATATTAAGAAAAATTCTTAAAAGTTTTAAGAATTGAAAAACTAATTTTTGTCTTACCTTGAGATATAAAAGACTAGAGGCAATTTCCTAAAATTGTTTAGCTTGCTTTCTCAAAGTGTTTTGAGAGGTGAGAAATAGTTTGTGAGTAGTTGAAGCGGAAATATGGTGAGTTTTAGATGTGTTGATAAAATTAGACTAAGATCTTAAGTAAGCCTTTAGTGAGTCTAAGCCTTTCTCATCCTTGAAGTGGACTTAGTTGGGTTCTAAAAACATATACCAAGCTAATGTGATATTATCTAGAAAGCAGCTTTGATGTGTTGAATGTTGCATTGTTGATCCGATGTCACGGATCCCACGGTTCCTTCAAGGAAGGATCCGCTAGTCTAATCCTAGGGATCCGCATCCGCAGATCGAACTAACACGTAACCTACACGAGATGATGTGCGATTTTGTACACTATTAAATCTATAAAACAAGCAATAGAAACAAGCAAGTCATCATAAAACATCACTTACAAGGTAAGGTAACAATATCCAAAGTACCATAAGCTGAAAATACTAAAGAGAGATCATTCAAACATAAAATAAATGAAACTAAGCACATTCCTATTGTCTCTTTCGTCAATTCTTCCTTTTACTTTTTGACGGCTTAGTGAGGTTGTAAGCGAGGTTTTGAATCATGCCTCTTATTTGTTTAAATTCGCGGTCTCGCTTTGGAATGACCGAAGTTGTTCGTGGTATTCAAGGATTTCCAATTTGATGTTGGATACGGGTCGATGTCTTCCTCTTCTTCTTCTTCTTCTTCTCGCCGAGGAGTCCGAGAGAGCTTCGTGTTTCTCCATTGACCATGAACCGCTTAGAGGGTTGTTTGGTAAGAGGTACCATGACGTGATCGGAAAGGTAATGATCATCGTTGATAGGGATGGTTGCAATGTGCTAACATACTTACAAAGTCGTGTTAGAGCATACCATATGGGAGTACCATGTTGGAAGCTTTGAATACCCCAACCATTCTCCTTACCATGTAATAGGCAAGATTAAATGGCCTTTGGTGGGTAAGACAATAGATCATTTGCACAAGGCATGCGTTTGGACGATCTTTGTTTCCAACTAGGCTAATGATGTTTTCCCTAAGGATTTCTTCCCATTTTCTAAACATGGGATGCATTTCGAAAAGTTCCATTTTAAAGGGATCACGGTGAATGAGCTTTTTGTTACGATTGTAACGGGATTGGTCGGTCCTAATTTTAAAGATAGTATCACGAATGGTTTTGGGATCATCGAAAGGAGTGTGATAGAGAGGCTTGGGATCAAGTGCACGGTTTTGAGAGTTAATTGCCCAATCTTGAGAGTACATACAAATTCCCTCACAAGGAATGCGAAGGATTTGAGCAAATGTGTTGAGAGTGTTGAGAGGAAGAGTAAAGTTTTGTGTGTTGATGATAAAGGTGATTGAGATGCTATTATCGGTGTTCCTAATGATCCTAAAACTTTTGTAGAATTCAAAAATAAAAACTGGACAAATTTGTTCATCAATGTCAAGAAGGCAATCAAAGTTGATTGTTGAGAAAACTTGACGAATGTCGGTATCTTCAAGGAAACCTTCCTTGACTACACGTCCTTCGTGAATAAGACGTTTTGTGAGGCTTTTGAAAATTTTACGGTTAGTTTTGGTCAGACCCCTTTTACGATAGTAATGAGTAAGGTAATGGACGGTGTCATGATGATCTTGTTGAGTGGCTTTGGGCATGGTTGGTCCTAAAAATACAAGTTTTTCAGTTAGGTTAAATTGGTTGATATGGGTTTATGGTTTTGATTTGTATTAACAATGTTGTGAACACAATGTGATTTAAAACACCTTTTCATGATTAATTTGAAAAAACCTAATTAATTGATTAGAAATTAAGAAACCATAAACCCTTGAATTAAGATGATGAAAATTAGAACAAGTTAATGTAATTACTTACAATGGTGTTCTAGGAAGGAATACTTGAAATTATGAAAGCCAATGAGGATTAATTCAAGAGCTTGGTCGTTTTTGTTTTGTGTGAATATAGGAAAGTAATCGGTGGTGAAATTTTGAAAGCGTATAGTGAGTTCTTCCACGGTTCCCCGGATCCTTTGAATTTGGGATCCGGCTAGTACAACTAGAGGATCCGCCACCGTGAATAGAAAAGGGTTGTTTGGCATTATTTTTGTAGTAAGCTTATAAATTAGCTTACAAAAATAGTTTGGCGGTATTTAGATGAAGATTGTTTTGGATGATGGCTTTTGATGAATCACATATCGAGGGTTCATATGTGACGACGGCGTTAGTTTGATTTAATCAAAAGGAATACTATTCCGATGATGAAAAGACGGAGAAGTGACGAAAGAGACTTCTAACGATGCTAATGATTATTAAACTAAGAAATAAATTGAACTCATGTAACCTATCTAATGAAAGGTAAAACATACCTCTATGCTTCTTGGTTTGGCTTAATACCAACAAATACTTCATGAGCTTTTAAAGTAATCCTTTGTACTTGGTGTACGTAAGTAGTGATTACTTTATAGATCCTTCCTTGAATGTTGTCTTCTTTATTCTTTGAATGAAGATTATGGAGAGATTCTAGTATGAAGATTTCTTGAAAACAAAAGTTGTTAGAGTGATCTATCAATGTCCAACAAAATGATTTAAACGAAAATATGATCTAAAAAAAATCCTTCTTTGTAGTTTTCAAACATACACGGATCGTATCAAGTCTTTAAAGTACAACATACTTTAAGAAACTTGGTAACGAAGCTCTGATGCCAATTGTGGAAAACTAGAAGGGGGGTTGAATAGTTTTACCAACTTAAAACTTCCTTTTAAATATTTAGATCGACTTATGTCAATCTATTTGATTTTTTATGTTGGACGTTGATAGATATATATATAAACGTGTAATGAAAGATAAAGAGTAAGAAGCACATCACCACGACACAAGTATTTATAGTGGTTCGGCTACAAGGACACCTTCCTTGCCCTACTCCACTCCCCGAGTCACCTACTCGAGAGTTCGTAAACACTACACCAACTCCTTATGGCAGAGAAGCCTTCACAACGTCGCTTAACCTTTTTCCGGTACAAAGCTATATATCGAGTTCTTTCACACCAAGGCGAACCACACCTAACACAACGTCGCCTACCCTTTATACGGTGCTAGGCTAACCACCGAGTTCTTTCACACCTTAGGAGAACTAATCCTATCACAACGTCGCCTACCCTTTATTAGGTACTAGGCTAAGTACCTAGTTCTTTCACACCTTAGATGAACTACACCTTCACGACACAACACCTATTCTCAAGGAGATCTACTCCTTGTTACAACACCATCAAGGATATCACCATCCTTGTAAATAAACAATTACTTATATGTATAACGATGCACCTCATCGATTATACGACCTAAGCATTCTTCCCAAATGCTACTTGATTTGATTCTTTGGCATCCTTCACTAATGCCTTTGACACAACGCTTGGCATCCTTCACTAATGCCTTTAACACAACGCTTGGCATCCTTTACTAATGCCTTCGTCTTGACACCTTTAGCATTCTTCACTAATGCCTTGACACGAATGATGAGCATCTTTCACTAATGCTTGCATCTTTACTTCTTCGGCATTCTTCACTAATGCCTTCAACCCAACGTCTATGGAGAAAGGTAGATCTATCAACAAGAGAACCTTCGTTGTCTTGATGATGACGAAGCATGGCAACTCATGGACTTGAGCTTGCACGTCTTCAAGAAGTGGTGATCTTTCCTTTAAGAGGAACCTAGAAGATCACACAAAAACAAAAGACAAACTACATAGATCACTTAGATCTGAGGTTAGAGGGTTAGAATACTTTGGGGAAGTTTTTATGAAAAGCACACATAGAGAGGAAGAAATGGCTCTCTATTTACCACAAGGGATCCGGCTAGCACAAAGCTAGGGATCCGTGGTCCGCTCCTCTTTGCCCATGGGTATTTTTGGTTAAGGTTCATGGGTCATGGGTTATGGGTTGATCCATGGTTTTCTTTCTAGATACAATGTACTTGGTTAAGTGGTATATATAAAACCATGGGTTATGGGTCAAAAACCATTTGCTAGTATTTACCCTTTTTGTATATACTTGTATTTACCCAATTTAGCATACACTTAGTTTTTACCCATTTTAGTATACTTAGTTTAAGTATATGTTTAACCTAATATGTAAACACTAGTTGTTGTACATATGTATCTAAATCATAAAATCACTTATACTTGTTTTAGTGTTTTATGTGAAAGCGTAAGTGTGTTTAGAAAACTATTAACTCAAACTATTTACGTACTTTATTTGTTTCGTTAAAATGATTTTATATTTGTTATCGACAAAATATTAGAAGATCGTAAAATATAAATAAACGTTTTCACGGCTTATTTGTATTAACAATACTGATGCTCTCTGGAATAATCAAGAAGATTGGGAAATCACAAGCTGGAGATTCTTTGAAGAATCAGGAGTGGATGTATTAGAGTTAGAAGAGGGTACCATGATTCATATGCTAGCAGAAGAAGATATCCTCTTACAAGAGAACTTATGATCAGGATGCTAGATCATGGTATGGAAGTTGAACAGGAGAATGAAACAGCTTTTATGGTCATTGAGTTGTTTATCAAATGAACAACTTTAGCAGATGATGATGCATAAATACTGGTATGGTTTTTTATTATATAAATCTTTTGAAAAGTCAGTATTTTATTCAAAGTACTGCTGAACAAATAGTACTTTATCAAAGTACTGCTTGCAGCACAAAACCAGTAAAATTCTTTTAATATAAAATAAGCAATTTTTGTAAAGTGCAAAATACTTTTTGAAGCACAAGATAACAACAACAAATTGTTTTGAGAGTAACATCTGATGGTAATCAACTCACCATGTTTAATAAACAAGAAAGAGTTTGACTCATCATGAGGGTACGGCTCTGATGTGATTATCAAATCCGTTTTTAGTTGACAATTTACTAAAAATTGTATGGTTTTTAACTCACCATATATGTAATAGTGAAGAGTTGGCTAGCCCACAAGATAAATGGTTTGTGGTAAAGGCTGTGGAAAATTCATTTGTATGGTAATTAGTTCACCATGGTAGTAAGAACTAACTAGTCCAAAAGCAAACGGCTCTTGGTAAAGACTTAACAAATCCGTTGATAGCTGATGATTTGCTAAAAATCATATGGTTATCAATGTACCATGGTTTTACACACCTAAACATTGGCTACTCCAGAGTTAATGGCTTTGGTAAAGAGACATCAAAATCCATTATTTTTCAATGATTCACCTCTCACAGGAGTTTACACACCTGGAAGTAGGGGTGAGCACGGTTCCGGAACCGCACAGAACCGAACCGGAACCGAGAGAACCGAGAACCGAAAAATGAATATTTCAAGAACCGAGAACCGGACCGAAGAGCATGTTTCGGTTCCGGTTCGGTTCTCGGTTCCGGTTCGGGTATCTCGGTTCTACCCGATTAGAACCGAAAATTTCTAAAAAATCTTAAAAATCCATAACTGATTAGTGCATGCATAATGTGTGTAAACTTTCATAACATGTATGACATTAACAAATGGAGTAATAATTATAACGAAATCAATAAAATTAACTGATTTAACTAAATAGATGTTAATGTGCTAGCGAAGAAGATGCACGGAGGAAACTATAAGTGTATAAGGTATCATTTATAACCAACTCATTTCTTATAGTAACATATATAAACACAACGAATCTTGAAAATTTAGTATACAAAAAAAAATCTAACTGATACATATTAAAAATAAAAATAAAACTTGTTTGTAATGAGAAATGGTCCATGTATTGTTCCATAAAAGCTAAAAAAATGATACATGATTACATGTTACATAGAGTTAGGCCGGTTCTTCGGTTCCGGAACCGATACCCGCGGTTTCGGACCGAACCGAACCGAGAACCGAAATTTGTAATATTGAAGAACCGAGAACCGGACCGCGGTTCCAAATTTCGGTTCGGGTTGGGTCGGTTCCGGTTCGGTTCTCGGTTCCGGTTCGGGTCTCGGTCCATTTGCTCAGCCCTACCTGGAAGTGATGAGAATAGTCTGAAACTTTATGATCTGATGTACATTTTGCCATATGTTGCTGAGTAGTTGAAAAGATGAAGGTTACTGATAATGGTTGCTGAAAAGGATTGCTTATAAAGATTACTTTGATGATGACAATACAAACATTGTAAGTACAAGACAAATATGAAGATAAAGACACAATCTTTCCTTGAAAACAAAGATGTTGAAGTTAAAGATACAAAGTAACTTGAAATCAAGCAAGTAGAATTCAAGTTAGAGGAGGATTGTTGGGATATAAAGTCAAAGTGCTGCTGAAAGTCAAAATACTGCTTAAGTCAAAGTACTGCTTAATGAAGAAAGTCAAAGTACTGCCCGTCAAAGTACTGATATGCTAAAGGACTGTTATGCAAATCGTTTAAGGATTATTATGTAATTCTATAATATTCTTATATTAGAATTAGTTTACTTGTCGTACAAGGATTGTAATTGTAAACCGACTAGGGTATTCCTTATTCTTATAAAAGGACCCCTAGATTGGCATTAGATATACGTGACTTAGAACTTACATGCAAGTACGATATTAGAGTTATTTAGCGATTATGTTTGTTAGTGAATCTGTATAATAAGCAGGTTCAAAGTTTGATTTTAATACAATCGTTGAAGTTTAAATTTATTCTTCTTAGTTTTGTTAAAGTAGATTCCGCATACTTAATAGAGTTATATCAGTGTTTCATTGTTAGTAGTTTTGGATTTATCTAAGGTTGCTAAACCCTTACAAGCTACATAGTTAGTTTGGTCAGAGTATATCGATCAAACACTTGTTCTAGTTGCCGGAGGGAAGCCTCACTTAACCCGTTGGGGTGGTTTTGAAGATCCACCTGTGGACTGTTCGCAGGTGGAGTTGGAACAATTGGGAGGTATGTGATATTTTCAAAACCCACCGGGAAGACATTTTCCGGTGGTGTTGAGTAAACTTCAAGTTCGTGGAAAGCTTGTTGGAGGAAATCAGGTGAAGTCGAAAAGCTTGTTTCCAACGACTTTTCAGATTGGGAATTCTTGAGAAAAATATTTGCGAGACATTTTGTGTGTGAGTTGTGTGTGTAACTTGTGACCGGTAGGGTTGTATATATAGGCTCATATAATCCCGCTCAAAACTATACCGTTTGAATTTAAAATTTGAACTTGAATTTTAAAGTACCCCGCTCCTATTTGAATTTGAATTAGCGCGCTCCTATTTGAATTTGAATTACCCCGCTCAAAAGTATACGGTTTTGAATTTGAATTTGAATTTTAAATTTGAATTTGAATTTTGAATATGAATTTTTGAATTTGAATTTGAATTTAAATTTTTGAATTTGAATTTGAAAACCACCCCTATAAATAACAATTTATAACCACCATTTTTTCACATCTACATCAATTCAAAAAAAAAAAAAAAAAAAAAAAAAAGTCTCAAAATCCGAAGTGGAATAAGTCTGAAGAAATGTTGCTTGCGCAAGTTTGGATAGAAATTTCGCAAGTTATGGATATGGAAAATAACCGTTCCGAAAATATTTTTTGGAACGACGTTATGCAGATGTTCAATAATCAGACTACCGATGACCATCGTACAAAAAATTCAATTACGGGTAAATGGACGAGGATTAACGTCTATTGCAAAAAATTCAACGCAATTTACAAACATTTGCAGCGTCGAAGTGGTCAAAATGACCACACTCATCTCGAAAATGCGAAACTAAACTTTCAGCAACAATTTGGTGGAAAGGAGTTCAAGTATCTTCACGTTTGGGAGATTTTGAAAAATTGCCCGAAGTGGGATGTCGAAGATCCGATCCATTAGTATGTGTTGTATTTTTTTTTTACTCGTGGCGTTTTTTTTCTTTCGTATCGTGTTTTTTTTTTATTATTATTGTGTTATGTATTATATTTTTATTTTGAATGAAATGAATTTAGTTTATTTGGAAATGAAATTGAATAAAAAAAATAAATTGGTAGTGGTGGGCGGGTTGAGGTTTGTTATGAGTGAAGGGGGGTTTGTTGTGGTTTGTAGAGAAGTGGGGCTGAAGTATCACTGATGAAGTGATGATGCCTTGTTATGACACCTTCCGCTCTTATGATCTTAAACAACGAGCCTGAGGCATCACGTGACACTGACGATTACGGGGTTCACATGTGGCAGATAAACAATACGATGAACAAAAAACCGGCCGTAATTTTGGTTGGCAGTTACAAGAAAAAGCCAAGTTATATTTCATCGAATAATGTCACGTACGGAACGTTATCTTCTTCATTTACGATTTCAAGGCCAAGTAAATATTAAAAAACTATTTTATCTTTTCATTTTCTAAAATTTAGAAAGATTCTAAAAAAGATTTATAACTTTTCCTGCAAGATGAAATATTCACACATGATATATAAAGAATAAAAATAAAAACATTATCTATATCACAATATATTCGTGAAACTAATAACTTATTGCATAAGTTCCTACTATTTTTAAAATATATATTTCTTCAAATATTGCATGCATGCATTATATTGTTTCTATTTAGTAGAAGAAATTAATTAAGACAAATAACATAACGTTTATAGCAAAGACTATCACTCATTTTTTTTATAAATTTTATGAAAGAGTATTTACTAAGAACTTAACAAAAATAAAAACCGTGTTTTTTCCAAATTTTACGGGCTTATAACTTATCTATTAATCTATCTACAACTTCCACAATATCACAAAACACAATCTCACACACAAAGAAACAGTCAAATGAGGAGGTCTTTTGGTCAGGGATTGGGTGGCAGCGGTGGTGGCGGTCGAGGCGGGGGAGGTGTGATCAGGAATGTTCATAGAGCCGTGAGAACCACGATGGGTGGTGGTTCTCACGGCTCGTCCACAGAACCCCATGCACATGCCACGTCCACTAGAACAACGAGTAATCGTAACCAAACCGTGAATACCACGTTGTCACTATCGTCTTCATCATTACCATGCTCTTATCTAAATAACTCTTACATGGCGTCACCTCCTAATTGTCCTTTTACGATGTCGGGCGAGGATTTTGATTGGGAATATGTTGATGATTGTGAGAGTTTGCATGATGATATTATGTTTGGGAGTGTTCCATCTAATGAAGAAATTAGCCATGCAGTTACTTCTCTGCAAGAGTATGCATTTATAATCTTATTTCGATTTCATAATTTTATTTTTAATGAAGATATATGTTGCTAGGGCTAGTGTTTTGATTGTATTTTGCATTTAAACAGATAGTTTATGCGTTTTGACAAAATTAGTTAGTTAATGTATGAAGTTTCATCTTTGGGTTTACTTAGTTGTTCGAAACACAAACAGGGCTTGTTCATGTGCTAATCGGAGTACGTTATGTCGTCTAGGTGTTGTTATCTTAGCTTAGGGTTTTATTAGTTTTGAAATTGAAGCTGTACGTATATGTTTGTCGATCTATATTTCTAACTGTTTACTATTTGAAAACGAAACAATTACATATTTAGTTTGAAAATGCAGTCCACAACACCCATGATCGTACTAAACACCGGCCTATGGTCGACTATATAGTTTTATGGGTGCTAATTAACATGTAAATTTGTTTTGGATTTGATAATATATACAATATGAAAATCCTCGTGGTTAAGTTGTGCGTGTGAATTAATGATCATATGTGTTTTGTGAACATTAGGGTTCTTGAACCATTGTCGTTTGAACAATTGATCAAGGATCGGGATACAGATGATGGTACTGATGATGATCATGGAGTGGAAAAGGTTTTGAGTCCAACACCTAGTTCTTTTAACATTGGATCCGAGCTGGATTGGATTGAGCCATCGATAAAACTATGTAACTCAACAACTTCATTCCAAGTTTCTAGCTCGGACAAAGTTTATGATGCTTTCCATCTATTGCAAACTGAGCCTTCAGTTCAGGTACGATCATCGGTGTTTAATATAGCATTTATATATATAATATGCGAAGTTATGTTGATTGTATCTTCCATTATGAAAATGCTACCGATCTAAAAAGTAATTATATGTTCATCATATTCTCACGTTTATTGGCTTAGAGACATGTATATATCAAACCATTGACGCAACCTTTGTTATTCATTGAACTATAAAAAAAGTGCAGATCAGATATCAACCAAGACTTTTACTAATTGGGATAGAATGAATGTTAAGATTATTAACTTGCTTTTAATGATCATGGTGTAGAGAATGGTCATTTCCTTGTCATCTGACAAGGCCGTTTGGAATGCTGTTATGAACAATGATGTGGTTCGTGAGATACGAGAGGCAGTCACTGAAGGTTTGTGCGGTCTTGTGTATACAACCTTCATTTCATTCAATCAATTGTTCTTCTGAACACTGATCATTATATACTGTTAAGTTGTTGTATTGTTTTTGGGATTGTCTACGACAGGTAAAAGCATTTCTGAGGGATCAGGGGATAGTGTTAATAACACTAATCCAGTAACACAACTTCTTCGTTGGATGTTTGTCAATACAAAGGATAAAGTGATTGAAGTAGTAGAGAAAATAACAAAGATTGTGAACGAGTTGGTTCAACACATGAACAAGGGGAAGACAGATACCAATGGAGGCGTTGACTCATTTCAAGAGAAGCTTAAAAGCTCTTTCTTTCTTTCCATTATGGTACTCTTGATTGTGGTTGTGAGTCGTTCCCGCAAGTGTTGATCATGACCTCACACGATCTGTGAGCGAAACCCAACATATTATTGATCATGATCTTAGATTTGAGTCAAACATGTAAGCGATGATCAGGTACTATGGTCCTTGATCATAATCATACTTATGAGCTTGATCCACCTTTTTCGATCATGATCCTAGTTAGTGTTGGATTCGGCGCATAGACGTTGATAATCAATTTGCTGACATGACAACAATGACTCTCCTTATGGGCATTTTTGCATAAGGGGTAATTTTGTTTTTTGAAAGATTTGTGTTTTTGCTAGTTTGAAATACGGGAACCAGGATTTTTCTTTTAATGTTATATGATCATGTTGAGTAATTTCGAGGCTAATAATCTTCTGTCAGGGTTTCGAAACAATTTAAGAAGGTGTTTGGTATAGTGCTTTTGTAAGGCGATCATTAGCTTATTGTCTCGTAGGTATCTAAATACTAAAACAATTTGTGCTTAGTTTCTTATTTTGAGCTAGATAAGCACTTTTTGCTTAAGCATCGCACACAGCCTAAAAAACAATTTGTTCTACAACAATAAAACAAAATGCAATGGTTTCTTTGTATCCACATTACACATTTTGTTCCAACCCCTGCCAAAAAAATAAGGTATAACTTTTTTTTGAAAAGGTGAGTGATGCTTTTCAGTTTTACTGACATAATGGGCTTTTCAAACTGCAAGATTAGTTCCAAGCTCCAACCATTCCTTATATATACTCTCTGGAGATGGTTGTAAGTTTGTAACTAATTTCTTCTTTGCCTTACCCTTTCTTCCAAATGTTTTTTTGTTCCGACGGAATCAGTTTTACAATTGTTAATGTTGTCCATCATGATGATGGGTATGTGATTGCGCACTCGATCCATATGAAATCTGTAATTCCTTGTGACGTTCATTTTTTGACAAAACCACGTTTAATGGGGTAAATTTACCATTAACTAGCTTTCCGGTAAAAAAAAAGTTCCCAAGTACAATTGACAAGCAGTGTCAGTAAGATAAGGAATAAGAAAAACAAACACCATTCCATCAACCAACACTATCTTTATTTATAGTACATACAGATAAAAACAAATGAACTCACAGCTCAACACCATCAGGTATCAACACGACAGAGCCAGTGGTCTTTCGGCTTTCCAGGTCCAAATGGGCTTGAGATGCTTGAGACAGAGGGTACTTGTGGTTAACCCGAACACGTAAAACCCCAGTTGCAATGTTGGCAAATACCTCACCAGCAGCTTCAAGTAGCTCGTCTCGTTTGGCTGTGTATTGCATGAGAGAAGGCCTAGTTAAGAAGAGGGATTTTACAGCAAGTGCTGATAAAGGTACCGGGTCTGGTGCACCAGATGACTGCCCAAAACTGACCAGGTGTCCTCGGATCTTTAAGCAGGCTAGTGATCCCTGAAACAATAATGGAAAGTCAGTTCATGCTAATTGCGATCAACAAAATAGAAACCCAATCTTGGTACAGGTCGAGTTGCAGTTTTGACCCATTTACTAATGATGGGTTGATTTGGGTTATGTTTAACGGATCAAAAGGGTAAAATAAAAGAAATAGGTACAACGGAAACACGTCACACGGTCGAAGGTCATTTAGATGTATTTTTATTGCATAAAGTCTCCTACCTTTTAACCGATTAACCAACCCGCTGGTATTTCTATCTCCAGTTCTAAGGGTCTAAATAGTATTTCTATTACATTATACTGACTGATTCTATTTGATATTACTGTATCCTAAATCACCAGAGCACTACACCCCTCAGTTTGATATTAACATCGTTTTTTCATTAGATGATTTTGGACAGGAGGTTTATGCATTAAATATACACTATCCCTATTTCCATCTTTTGCTAGTTACTTTTATTTCACCCGTTTGATCCGTATCAGTACTTGAATAGACCCATCCATAATTTACTGAGTCGAAAATGCCACCTCTTCATGCACCCTTCCAGCTTAAGTAAGGACAGTTAAAGAACCTTTAAATGAGGGCTATCATACTACCATCAAGAATTCTAAAATGCTCAACAGGCAACCCAGAACCCTTAATAGGCTAACAAATTTGTTCCATGTAGCTTAAAGATGGTGTCATATAACATTTTTATTGAGTGGGTCTAATTGACAAATACAGTATGAAATATTATACCAGGTCTTATTTAACTGATGCAATTAGAAATGCCACAAAAAGGGGAAACGATGGAGAAACTGATTACCTCAAAGGTATCTTTCCCGACAGAATCATAGACTACTTCCACCCCTTCACCTGAGGTGATTTCAGTAACGCGTTCAACAAAATTTTCTTCTTTGCTGACGATGACATGGTGGCACCCATCTTCCTTGGCTTGTGCAGCTTTCTCTTTGGTTGAGACAGTTCCAATAACAGTTGCTCCAAGTGCGTTTGCCCATTGACACAATAACGATCCAACACCACCTGCTGCTGCATGCACAAGGATTGTATGTCCGCGTTCCACCTGTTAAAAATAAAGTCTCAACTAATTCAGTGATAGAGGTGGTAAATGGGCAAGTTGGGTGGGATTAATAGTGGTTCTAGACAGGTACATCAGTACATGCAGAAAGCCATAATTGGGTAGCTATAAAACAGATCAGGTCAAGATGTGTGACTTTTGATTAAATATTTCTTTTTTACAATGATAATGTGACTTTTGAAATAAACTGATTTAGAAAGTTTCGCGTTTTGGCTACATTGATGTGGATTACTTTCAGCCAATTTGACCCACTAAAGTTGTTAACCTCTATCCATTTTAGCTAGTTTATTTATTTATTTATATATTTTATTTATCCATTTGGCCCCTTAGAGGCTAAGTTGAACACGAATCAACCTGTTTACCATAAATTGGTAGAATATGTCACCACTGATATAATGATTCAAGTTAACATTGCATTGTGCAAACTATCATCATTACAAATAAGTTAATTCGCACTTATTGCGATTTTGGATCAGCAAGATGCCTCTATCTGAAGGCTATTTTAGACCTCGGCAAACACTTAAAACTTGCTTATTTGTGATAACCTAGTCAAACATTACAAGTTTGGAGACCAAAACCAGAACTTTACTTTTTCATAGGGTAAAAATTTTGTACTAAGAAAATGTATGTATCCCAGTTCCTACTTCATATCAACCATCCTTTTAGTTCTCTATATATATACACACTTACGACGGAAGAATTAAGTTAGAAGTAGATCACTAGAGAACCTATTTTTTGAATTTCTGCAAGTTCTAAGGTCTTATGATTAGCTATGAAATTGACCACGGATCAAATCCCTTTTTTGGGAGCCTCTAGAATACTCTAATAATGAGATTCATGTTACTCCTACCAAGAAACATGCCACGTACAGGTTATCCCGATTGGAATAAATGGAATGACAATTTCTCATTTCAAATCTGTAAATCAGAATTTCGATCAAGCCACACACCGCTAGGTCTTCTAGTTCGTCGAAGGTTTATTTAGATTGTTCACAATATCACTATGAGTCTATGAAGATGTTTCAAATACCACACATGCATTACCAACTTTGCACTAAAAGCATAAATAAACAACTAAAGTGGAGGGTAACACCATATGTGGCCAAATGGGTGGGCTTGGTGAGGGGTCAAAAAGGTTCGGGTCGAAACAAGTCATGTTTTCGTGCAGAATAGTTGACTAACCAGCAAACACTTTTTCTCCATTTTATTAATAACTAACTAATGTGTTAATAATAATGATAACAAAACCAATACAACAATAATCTAAATCTTTGAATAACATGATATAGAAGGTTGAATGCAATAAAAATAGACTTGTGGCGACTTTCAACCTGTTGGACCCGTTACCCTTTTACCAAAAATTTGTTGATGTGATTCGTTTGAGATAAAATAAAATTCAAACCAACTCATTCATAAGCAGAAGGATCAACAATATCCCATCTAGAAAACAAAAACAATTATTACAAGACAAAAATGACTGACTGAAACTTCACCTTAAAGCAACGGCATAGTAGGAACTGAGCAGTCATTCCCTTCAGCATAACAGACGCTGCTACACAGGGGTCAATAGAAGAAGGGACAGGTACCACTTTATCTGCAGGAAGTATCTGCTCTTCAGCATATGCTCCCATTGGAGTCCCAGCATAAGCAACAATATCTCCAACTTGCCTGCCGGTTAGTCCAGGACCAACAGCCGTTACAACTCCCACTGCCTCCATACCTTCACGTAAAAGATATATATACTGAATTATATATAGATTAAAAATAACCTCAGATCGAAAATTCAGCCATTGACAGACTATAACGAGGTCACTGTTTTTCTGCCGCTAACAAACACAAAAAATTCCTTTCTAGGATGTCCCATACTAGTTACGAGGTTACTGTTTGACAAAGATTTGGGCCCAACTAATCTATTCGCTCATTAGTAATCATTCAAAAATATGGATCCATAAGAATAAAGATGTTTTAGTTACACTATCAAGACAGTCACACGGGTTAGAAATCTGGCAAACGGTAAAATACTATTAAGTAACAATGAGATAACATACCTGGTGTGAACGGAATTGCAGCTGCCTTGTAAACACCTTTACGGAAATAAACATCAATAAAATTCACCCCAATGGCCTTGTTCTTCACTCTAATTTCTCCATCTTTTGGGTCTCCTAGTTCAATGTCCTCCCATTTCAGGACCTGTGCATATTTGATTTAACTTCTAATGTAGTCGCTATAAAACAAAAAAAATTCTAACCACCCAATGAAATCTATATCTAGGCTGAACGAACAAAAACTATGCTTTTTCTCTTAAAAAAACATAAACTGCTATATTTTCTCTAGTAGAGAACTTAATGCCGTTTCTTTTCCATAAAAATGATACATACTTATAATTGTGAACATGAAAGTGTTAACATGAATATATTATGTAACAAGTGATCCTAAAACAATTGCAACAATCTCTTTTTGGACATCACAAATTAGTGGCAATGTGTTCACTTTTGCAAACATTTCAAGTTACAAACTTGTAATGTCTTGTTGATCAGAAATCATTACAACATACCGAAAAAACCAAATTAGCTTAACTTAAAGTACAAACACAAGACGGCAAGACCTAAGGCATTGAGTTTTCAAGCTCAAGTGCATGTTTTCAAGTCAGTATTTCGGGTTTCAGTCTAGGTGTTTCAACCTCAATTTTCATGTGTTAGCGGTTTTTGTTTTTGGGCTTTTCTTATTGAAGTTAACTTTGATGGTCAAGTAGTTTCGGTATGCAGCATGACATTATCAAGTGTCGTTTTTGGGATTTTCTTGATCACATTCTCATTATATATACATATACTACCAAAAACAAAAACGAAAACCACTTTCTTAACTAGTTTAAACAAAACCATTTATACTTCTTTTTCGGGGTGTTTCGATTAGCTTATTTTCGGGGTTTATTGGCTTATTTGAAATTGAAAAAGCTCGTAAGCTCACATTTTTCGGATTATTATCTTATCAAGTTGAGCTCATGACTTATTTTAAGTCATAAGCTCAACTTCAGAAACCGGAAAAAGTGGGCTTATGAGCTTTTTCAAAACCAAACAAGCTCACAAGCCCCGAACATAAGCTATTTCAAACACCCCCTAATTCTCATAAAGACTAAAAAAGTTTAGAACAAATTAAGAAATAAAAGTAAGGTTAGACCTCAGGACCACCAAGTTCATGAACTCTAATAGCTTTCACCATACTAGCTAAGGATGTTGATGATGAAATAGCTTTAATTGCTACAAATTTTGGTTTTATGAATTTGGGTTTTATGTAGTGTTGATTAGTGAATTTAGTACTAGTAAGAAAAGGGTTTAACAACTTTGATGATGAAACATGAACATGAACAAATCCCATTTGGTTCCATTATTTTGTTAAGTTGACTTGACTTTTTACCTTAAAGAGTTGCAGTTTGGACCCCCGTTTTATATTCACACTTCATTTTTGACACAAGAAGGTGGCATGTCTAATTACAACAAGAATACTCGATTCCGTCATAGCGAAATATAAAGAGGTAGAATGTAGACATATCATATTTCTACCTCAAAAAGTATTTCTAGTTAGCATGTCTAATTAATATGCTTAAACTATTAAATACGAGTTTAGTGTAGCTTGTTTATAAGTGATGGATTCCAAAATAAGCCTACTCTTTAATAAAATAAGTTGTTATTAATAAGCTATTTAACTATCTACTTTTGCATAAAAAGCACAAGGTATTTAAATAAGCAAGCCTAAATATCAACGAAATAACATGATCTCGAGTAGAATACCAGCCAAGCTTGTGCATTTTCCAAATCTATTTAAAATCACTCTTTCAAACATTACCAATGCTTTATTAATTTAGCAAACAAGAGGATTAAGTAAAATATATAAACACTTCATAATCTTTGTTTTTCAAGACAACTAACAATTTAAATGTTTAAAAATATGTCACACAATGGTATTAGATGGGACCCTAATCACAAGCACTTAATTAAAGGGAACCTTACAAATACCACTAAACTACAAGTCATTTTAGTAACACTTAATAATCTAGATGCACTCATTATAGCTCTCAAACAAGCGTTATTGTTGAAATATGTTATAATCATTGCTTGTGCTTTTTATGTGATTAGCTCTTTCAGGGGTTAGTTTGGAAATACTTGATTCTTGAAGCTGTGTGACTAATGTACGAAGAAAGGAACTTGAAGGGTCGAAGTGCATATCTTTAGCTTATATATTTGACCCTCTCTGTAAGGTTATAATACGAAACACAAATGATACAGACAAACCATCTCTCTCTCTCTCTCTCTCTCTCTCTCTCTCTCTCTCACACACACACATTCCCATCGTGTTCATATTCTTCTTGTTGATATCAACACCCCACATAAACCATCTCTCTCTCTCTCTCTCTCTCTCTCTCTCTCTCTCATTCCCATCGTGTTCATATTCTTCCTGTTGATATCAACACCCCACATAAACCATGTGTAATCTTAACTGTTTGATTATCAATAAAATACCAATCATGCCTCTTGTTTATCATTGTTATTGTGACTACAATTTCATAGTTTTGTTACTAAATCCAACATGGTATCAAGAGCTTAAGGTTTTGATCTGGGTTGTGACAACTTTACCATGTCCGTCTTCACACTCTGACTGGTCACGAAAAATTGCAAAATTTCACTCTCTGGCACTTCTAGTGACGGCGCTAGATATGCCAACCACACTTTGATACTTTTGTCCCTTTCTTCCAATCTTCGTCCAAATGATCTCAACCTTGTATGTTTCTAGAAAATACATAGTCCAAGACCTAAAACCCAAATATGAAGGATTTTAAGCAATAATCAAGGTAAATTGCATGAAATAATGTGGTAAATGACCCCTAAAATCAGTACAATTTTGCAACTCATCAGTCTCCTTCACCCCCCCCCCCCAAAATGCACACACTTGTGTTTACCTCTTTTTTTATTTTTTATTTCCAGTATTAAAAAAAAATAGATGTTGGAGGGTTTTTTTTTTTTTTTTTTTTTTTTTTTTGTTGGTGTAAACTACCAAGCTGGAGCCAAGGTAGAAGTATGTAATGGGGGATTGCGCGTTACGGTGCCACCACCTCTCATAATGCCCGACCTTAGTTATAACAACATGGAACCTCATGTGGGCTTCTGGACTTACGGGTTGTGCTTTTCAATGTCCAGCAAATTATTTGAACTATATCACTGTTTATCAGTTGTGAAAAATGTTTAGTCAACTAAACGTTGAAAATATGATTTTTCCAATTAATAATTTTCAATAAAGAACACAATATTTAGTTGACAACATGGTCGAAATCTACCCATCCAATTATTTGTTGGAAAATTTAGTGCACTTGTGGGATTAGTTCACACCTTGTAATGGGTTAGGAGGTACGGAGTGTACACCCATAAGGTCCCTGAACACCCTGACTCTAATAGTGGTTTGTATTGATAGTGCTCAGTTTCCACTGACAAGCAGTGTTTCCACTGCTAGTGCTATGAAAGTACTGATAAAAGTAGTGCTTGTAACGGGCTTTGACCTATTCAAGTGGCAGTTACAACTGCATAATGACCACGTTTAATTGGTCATGTAACCACTAACGGCTATAATGGGGATAATTATGAGGCGATTAATAGGCCGGTTAATTCTCATAATTCCATTGGACTAGCTCAGAGTAACATCCTATAAATAGGAGATCTGATTATGCATGAAAAAAAAACATAAAACTATTAACACTTATAAGCGCAAGGGTTATTGATTTGTGCCTAATTCAATAACAAACATTTGGTCTTATCTCAAGTATATATTCGTGTAACCCAGACATTAGGGTCGAATAGTTTACTTTGGAAAGTGATCACACGATTCCAAGTGATATCCGGTAAC
The DNA here is from genome assembly GCA_022545495.1 of Chrysanthemum lavandulifolium. Classification (NCBI taxonomy): domain Eukaryota; kingdom Viridiplantae; phylum Streptophyta; class Magnoliopsida; order Asterales; family Asteraceae; genus Chrysanthemum; species Chrysanthemum lavandulifolium. Next base: position 120,087,645 of record CM040239.1, read on the forward strand.
CACCTAGTGGTATTTGTTTCTGCTGACTTGTTATTTGTTTCTGCTGACATTGATTATCTTAACCCTGTTCTGGGAGTTACATAAACTATTTGTGATAATCAATGGTCACACTCGCAATGAAACACATGGCTTCAAACTTTCCAAGCTTGACAAGTTTGAAGGGGTGGAATTTAGGAGGTGGCGAAGAAGATGCACTTCTGTCGTCAAGCATGAGTGTGGTGTATGTGCTAACTACACATATTCACGATGATGGGGATGATGCTACGTGGGCGCGATCGGGATAAGGAGCAAATGGGAGAATGATGACTACATATGCAGGTCTTATCCTCAATGGTATGTCGATTCTCTTTGACATTTATCGAACTTTGAATCTTCCAAAGTACTATGGGATTCCTTGGATGCCAAATATATGGTCGATGATGCATCAAGTAAGAAGTTCCTTGTAAGTAATTTCACAAATTACAAAATGACCGTGACTCAAGACCGGTTATGGAACAATACAATGAACTTCTTGGTATACTGGAAGGTTTACACAACACAATATGCACATGGATGAGGCTATTCAAGTCTCTTGTGTCATTGATAAACTTCCCCTTCTTGGAAAGATTTCAAGCATACCTTGAAACATAAGAAAGAGGAGTTAACTCGGTTGAGTTTGGCGATCATCTGCGCATTGAGGAATCTCTCAAGGTGCGTGATAATGATAAGCCAAAGAGTAGCAATGCTATCGGTGCATCTGTTGTCAATATGGTGGAGCATAACAACTCCACCGGTACAATGACAACAAAGGCAAACGCAAATATCATGACAACATAAGTGGCGATCCTAACAAGAAGGCAACACCTACTTGTTGAAAATGTGGCAAACCGGTCACATTAAAAGGGATTGCAAGGGTGTTAAAGTTGGTGGTAAAGCCAATGGATTAGGCACTAATGGTTCGTGGGTGGTGGTTCAACCAACTCACCGAAAGGTCGAATATGTTTAATAAGTCTTTTCAAATTTATTATGTTACATATGTATCTCGAATCTTATTATGTGCGGGATGATGATGTTGCGTGGTGGGTTGACTCGAGCAACAGTTCATGTGCAAAGATAGAAGTCGGTTCAAGACTTATGAGTCACTAAATGATGGTTCTATTCTTCACATGGAAATGAGTCAACGACCTTGGTGCATGGTCGTGGTTGTGTAGATCTTAATTTTAGTTCGAAATATTGTAACTTTGTTTAATGTTATTCATGTTCACGATATCGGAGGAACTTGGTTTCAAGTAGTATTTTGAATAATCATGGATATAAACAAGTTATCGAGTCGATAAATTTGTTCTTTCTAAGCATGGTGTGTTTATTGGTTTCGGATATTTGTGTAATCAAATGTTCAGCTTAATATTGTCACCGATAGTGTTAATTCACTTTTGTGACCACCACCGACCGACCGACTCTACCTTATGGCATGCAAGACTTGGCCATGTACACTATAAAAGGATGCAAGATATGTCTAGGGATGGTTTAATCCCAGCATTTGACATGGACATTGAAAAGTGTAAAGCTTGCATGTTGACCAAGATAACCAAGAAACCTTTTCAGGGTGTTAGTCGTAAGACTAAGCTCTTGGAGCTAATACACAGTGACCTGTGTGATTTGCATGCCACACCTTCTTTGGGGAATAAGAAGTACTTTGTGACATTTATTGATGATGCTTCTAGATTTTGTTATGTCTATCTGTTACATGCCAAGGATGAAGCATTAGATAAATTCAAAGTGTTTAAAACTAAAGTTGAATTACAACTTGGGTCCCGATCAAAAGATTAAGGATCGATAGGGAGGTGAGTACATGGATACTCTGTATTTTCGATCTGTTGGAATTATCCATGAAATGATCGCCCTTATACTCCTCAAAAAATGGTATTTACGAAAGGAAAAACAGGTCTTGAAGGAGATGGTTAATTCCATGTTGTCCTATTCAGGACTAAGTCAAGGGTTCTGGGGTGAAGCTATGTTAACACTTGCTATTTATTAAATAGGGTTCCCAAGAAAAGGAACAAGGTTACCCCTTATGAACTCGGACTAAAAGGAAACCCAACCCGAACTATCTCGTGGTCCGGGGTTGTAGGGTCATTGTAAGACTCCACGATCCAAAGCTAAAGACTTTGGGTGAAAGAGGCATTGATCGCATCTTTGTTGGATATCTTGAGCATTCCAAGGCTTTTAGGTTCTATGTTATTGAACCTAATGAATATGTTTTAATTAACTCCATTATTGAATCAAGGATGCGAGACTTTGATGAGAATAGATTCTCATCGGTCCCTAGACCAAGTCGAGGATTCCTAATGGAACTCATGACACCGTGTATCGTAGGTCCCGACGATGAACCATCGGTGGTCCTCGATGAGGTTGTGGTACAACAACTCGAACTCGTGCTCGGGAAGAGCAAAAGGGTCGAACTCCAAAGTCATTTGGACACGAGTTTCAACTATACTTAGTTGAAGGAACAAGGATGAGGTCTCGCACCAATACTCCTATTGCTTTATTGTTGAGGATGATCCCAAGACATTTGAAGAAGCAATGAAGTCCCAAGATATTGCTTTACGGAAAGAAGCAATCAATGATGAGATGGATTCCATCATGGGGAACAACACTGGGTGTTGGTGACCTACCACCAGTTGCAAACCTTTGGGTTACAAATGGATTTTCAAAAGGAAAATGAAGGTAGATGGAACTATTGAAAGTTCAAGGCTAGACTAGTCATTCGGGGCTTTAAACAAAAGTCGTGGATAGACTATTTTGATACTTATGCCCCGTGGCTCGTGACGATACCATAAGACTTTTGATTGCTTTGGCATGTATTCACAATCGATTATTCATCGATGGATGTGAAGACGACTTTCTTAAATGGTGAATTGGATGAGGAGGTTTACATGAACCAACCTCGGGGCTTCATCATGCACGGAAATGAAAACAAGGTGTGTAACCGATTAAGTCTCTTTATGGACTAAAACAGCACCTAAGCAATGGCATCAAAATTTGATGAAGTGGTTTTGTCTAGTGGTTATGTTCTTAACCAAGTCGACAAATGTGTATATAGCAAATTTGATGAATCGGTAAAGGAGTCATCATTTGTCTATATGTTGATGACATGTTGATCTTTGGCACCACCAAAATCGAGTTGACGACAAAGGAATTTTGTCATCAAGGTTCTCCATGAAGGACTTGGGGAGGCGATGTTATCCTTGGTATAAGGATTAAACATGAAAGTAAAAGAATTTCTATCTCTCGGTCTCATTATATTGAGAAGGTGTTGAGGAAATTCAATTACTTTGATTGTACTCACGAGTACACCTATGGATACTGTGAGAAGTCGATGCCTAATAATGGCAAGGTTGTATCTCAACTTGAGTATTCTAGGTAATTGGTCGCCGATGTATGCCATGACTTGTACAAGACCCGATATTGGTTTTGCGGTGGGAAAATTGAGCGGTATACTAGTAATCCTAGTGCTCATCACTAGCAAGTCGTTCATGTGGCATCAAGTATTTGAAGAGAACTATGGATTATAGTCTCTCATATCTTGGATATTCTTCGATGTTGGAAGGATACACCGATGCAAGTTGGATCAAGAACATCAAGACAATTCGCTCACCAAGAGCTAGGTATTCCTACTTGGTGGAGGTGCAATTTCTTGGGCATCCAATAAGCAAACTTATATCACCGGTTCAACAATGGAATCAATTTGTGGCTTTAGCATTACTTTGGTAAAGAAGTCGAATGGTTGAAAAACTTGCTTCGAGATTCCATTGTGGCCTAAACCTATAGCACCTATTTCTATCCGGTGTGATAGTGCAGCTACATTGGCTAAGGCTTATAGCCAGATGTACAAGGGTAAGTCTAGACACTTAGGTGTCAGACATAGCATGATATGTGAGCTTATCATGAATGGGGTGGTATCTGTAGAGTTTGTTAGATCTCAACATGTTGGGAATAATCTGTTACCACGGATAGTTGTGGTTTACACTACTTGGATTACACTAGAAGTGGAAACTTATTCCCACTGCCAGTACAATTATTACCACTGCTATTGGATAATTGTTTAGTATTCGTATAATGATAAGTATAGAATAGATTGTGTGTATATTCTATATTGATAGGTTTATTCTTATCTTGTAAAGGACTCCTTGTGCTATAAAAGGAGGTCCTAGGTCATTGTATTATGGACGAAGTTTATAATCTACGTACTTACAGCTTCAAGGTGTAACCCTAGTGATAAGCTAAGATCACTCGTATTATTTATCAATAATATTGGAGCTTAAGTTTTGTGTTTAATCTGTGTTTACTTACAATACATCATACAATCCATCTTTTAAGTACTACTAAGTAAATTCCGCGTGCTTAATAATATTATACAAAATATCATTGACACAAGGTGTGTGTCCAGATCCATCAAGTGGTATCAGAGCGAAGGTTCTGATATTTTGTTTTAGAAGATCCAAGGAATAAGCTTAACCTACTCACTCAATTCAATGGAGATGGAAAACAACCAGTCTAACTCTTCTACACCAAGGCTACCTAAACTCAAACTTAATGAGTTTGAGATGTGGAGGATATTGATTGAGCAATACCTCCTCATTCAGGACTATGCTCTATGGGAGATCATTTAAATTGGTGATTCTTTTAAGCCTGTGACTAGTACTCAGAAAGTTGGTGACACGATGTTTTGAAAGTTTCGTGCTCGAATCTAGTATTGAAAAGCACTAAGAAAGAATGATCTTAAGGCTAGAAGTTTGTTGTCGATGACTCTTCCTAGAGATCGATAATAGCATTTAGCAAGTTCAAGACCGCTAAAGAACTCTTTGAAGAGATTTGCTCGTGTTTGGTGGTAATGATGCTACAAAGAAGACACAAAGACATTGTTGAAGCAAAGTTATGAAAACTTCTCTCGCTTCAAGAAATGACTCACTTGATAGCATCTTCACCAAACTCCGTAAGATTGTTACACAACTAATCGTCTTTGACATTGAGGTAGAAAAGGAAGACCTCAATTTGAAGTTTCTAAGAAGTTTGCCTTGAGTTTCAAACTAATGTTACCGTGCGGGAAAACAAATCGTACATAGAAACAATGAAACTCAATGATCTTTACAACAACTTCAAACTTATTGAGCAAAGGTTGAAGAAGGCTGAAACTCGGTACAAGCTCAAGCGACTTGGCTTTGATGTCAACCTCATTGACAAAGATGATTATGAAGATGACGGTGATGATGATATTGCCACCGCTTTGGTTCTACAGCCCACGGTAATGTTAGTGTTACCACCGCAGTTCAAAGAAGAAGGTTGCTAGTATTGGAGATCCTACCTTTATGCTTTTATCTCCACTCAAGTCAATGGCTCTATTTTAACTCATGAAGACATAGAGCAAATTGATGAAGATGACTTGGAGGAGATGGACATAAAATGGCGATATAGCTCGCTTAGCATGAGAGCTAGGAAATTCTACAAAAGATCGGCAAGCCTATTCACATCAATGGTGGTGAAACTGCAGGGCTTTGATAGGAAGAAAGTGGAGTGTTTTAAGCGCCACAAGTTGGGACACTTTGCTAGAGAATGTAGAAGACCAAAGATCAAGGACACCGGTCTACTTGGTACAAGCAAAAGAAGGAACCAACGTGGAAGAACCAAAGGCAATGTTGGCTATTGATGGTGTGAGCTATGATTGGAGTTTCATGGTCGATGATCAAGAAGAAGAACATTCAGACGCTCTTATTTCTACCGAATTTGCTCTCATGGCTTTCTCGACTCGAGGTACAAAACTTTGAAAGTTGTTCTAAAACATGTAGGGTGCTAGAAGTTGAAAGGCTTAATGATTTATATTCTAATGAAAGACAAGATTTGTATACGCTAATTATATTGTGTCAAATCTTAGGAGAGCTATAGCGAGATTAGAGAAACAAATAGATCACTATAGAGAAAATGAGACAAAATATAATGATGATATGATTCTTCTTAGAAGAGAGGTAGAACATACAACAACCGTGAATGAAGCATACCAAAAGAGCTTGAAAAACTTAAAAGATAAATGAGAATGTCAAATTAATCAGACACTGTTATTATCAGTCTAAGTCAATTGATAAAATCTGGAATGCTCAAATTCATAGTAAAGTTAAGTCTGGTATGGGTTACAATATAGTGCCTCCACCTCTAAGGGGTGTTCATTTACCTCCAGGTATAGATTTAGCTCATACAGGCATAGAAGAGTTTCAGGATCTTGAACGTGAATATGGTCCTTTAAAGGACACTATGGTGAAAGGTGAGGAAGAAGTTAAGCATGATAATGATGTTTTTGAGAGTGCTAGTGACTCATATGTTGTAGATGAGAATGTTAAAAGGAATGTAGAGACTACTATCCCAAAAGTTGTTAATACTGTCACAGAGGAACCTAGGAAACCAGTTAATCAACCTAGACCAACTGTAAGGTATGCTTTGAGATGTATAGGAACAAGCCTACAGCTCCTAGGGGTAACCAGAGGAGTTGGAATCATGTTAAATCTCAACAACTAGGTAGTGACTTTGTGATGTACAATAAGGCATGCTATATCTGTGGTAGTTTTTATCATTTGCATGCTAAATGTGACTATCATTTTGGGAGAAGGGAAGTCCATGGGAATAAAAGGGTGGAGTCTAACAGGTTTCAAAATAATGTGCACCCTAATTCTCATTGCAAAATGGTCCCAAGAGCAGTTCAACTAAGAAGTGGTCTCAAAACTTTTGCCACTGCAAAAACTGTTAACACTGCTCACCCTAAATCACCTGTTAAAAGTGCAAAGTCCAAAACATCTTTTGCAAAATCTGCACAAATAGAGAAAAGAACTTTTCAAAATAATAAAGTTCATTATAACCAACAGTGGGTACCTAAAACCAAACAAGTAGTTTCCACTACTCATTCAAAAGTTACCACTGCAAGGGTTATAAACAAGAAAAGGGGGGACATGGGCAATGTTGTGAAGGCCTCAGCACGTTGGGAATGGAAACCTAAAGGAACTACCTCTACAACCAATCTCAATGGTGTATCAATGACCTTTGATAGATTTAACTATATTGATACACGTGGCAGATCCAAGTCAATCATGGCTTGGGTCCCTAAAAGAAACTAACTCTTTACTTTTATGTGCAGGAACATCCAAGGAAAAAAAGAACATATCAAGGATATACAGATAGTGGGTGTTCAAGGCACATGACTGGCAACAAGTCCTATCTTTCGAAGTTTGAACATTATGATGGACAGTATGTCAGTTTTGGAGGTGGAGTTGATGGAAAGGTTGCTGGTAAAGGTGTAATCAAAACTGGTAACTTGGACTTTGAACCTGTGTATTATGTAAAAGAGCTTAAGTATAATATTTTTAGTGTGTCACAAATGTGTGACAAGAAGAACAATGTTCTTTTTACCAAAGATATGTGCTTTGTTCTCTCTAAGGACTTTTAGATGCCTGATGAAAGTCAGATTCTTCTTAAAATTCTAGAAAAGGCAACCTATATAGCTTTGATATGAACAACATTGTTGCTAAAGATGATTATGCTTGCTTGCTTGCAAAGGCCACAGTGGATGAATCCATGTTATGGCATAGAAGACTTGGTCATGTTAACTTCAAAACCATTAATAAGATTGTCAAAGATGGTTTGGTGAGAGGCTTACCTCGTAAAAGATTTGAAAATGATCAAACCATGTGGCTTGTCTTAAAGGCAAACAACACGAGCTTCTTCAAGTCAAAGTTGGTTAACTCTATTACTCACCCACTTCAAATGTTACATATGGACTTATTTGGTCCTACATCGGTGAGCGACTTGAATCTAAAGAAATATTGTCTTGTGGTGATTGATGATTTTAGCAGTTTACATGGGTTTTCTTTCTTAGAACCAAGGATGAAACAAGCGGCATCCTCAAGATCTTTATCACGAAGTTGAAAACCAATATGATATGAAAGTTAAAATCATTAGGTGTGACAATGGGATGAAATTCAAGAATAGAGTTATGGATGATTTTGCGAGATAAAGGTATTAAAGGGAATTTAGTGTTGCTAGAACTCCTCAACAAAATGGTGTTCTTGAGAGGAGGAACATGACACGATAGAGGTGCTAGAACCATGTTGGCGATTCTAAATTGCCAATCACTTTTTAATGAGCGATTACCACTTGCATGTTATGTGCAAAACAGGGTTTTAGTGGTAAAAACAAATAACAAGACACCTTATAAATTATTTAGGGGTAGACCTCCTATCCTTGACTTCATGAGACCATTTGGATGTCATGTTTTATTCTCAATACCATAGATTATCTGGGCAAGTTTGATGAAAAATCTGATGAAGGGTATTTTGTTGGGTATTCTATGGTCAGCAAAGCTTTTAGAGTATTCAACTTAAGAACCCAAAAGATTGAAGAGAATCGCATGTTGAGTTCCCGAAAACAAAGTGAATGTCAAAGGAACCGGTCCAAAAGGTCGTTTGATCTTGATTCTCTAACCAATACTATGAATTATGTGCCTGTTTCTACAGAACATCTTCTTTAATTTGCGAGTTCGAAAGAGTTTCTTGATGATGATGAACCAAGCAATTAAGGATCATGCGATGATCAAGATGAATTCATCTACCTCTTTGGGACTATGCGAGATAATGATGATATACCAAAAGCGGAGATGCTCACCCTTCTAATGATTTTGGAAAGGAAGGAAGTAGCAACTTGAATGTCGAAAATTACGAAAGCGGTGGAAATTGATTCCATCGCTAGGCGAAAGTTTCCACCGCAACACCGGATGTGGAAAATACAAATCCGATTCTGAGGAAGCTCAAGCCAATGATGTTGAAATTTCAAATATGCCAAGTGAGATTGCGGTTCCTCGGACTCCCACACTTATTCATAAATCACATCCTCTTGAAAATGTGATTGGGGATGTCTATTCACCTATGAAGACTAGAAGACAAACAAAGCTGCCTGATGTCCATGGATTCATTAGTAAACTATATGAATCTAAGACTCATGAAGGCAAGAATGAATGTCTCTTTATGTGTTTTCTGTCACAAATGGAGCCAAAGAATGTTTACAAGGCACTTGAAGATGAAAGTTGGGTGGAAGCAATGCAAGAAGATTTGCTCCAATTTAAGCTTCAAAAAGTTTGGGTGCTTTGTGATTTGCCTTCTGGCAAGAAGGTAATAGGTACTAAATGGGTGTTCAGAAACAAGAAAGATGAAACAAGAACTGTTATCAGAAACAAAGCTAGGCTTGTGGCTCAAGGATACACTCAAGAGGAGGGTATTGACTATGAAGAATTGTTTGCCCCAGTTGCACGAATTGAAGCAATCAGGCTGTTTTTAGCCTATGCATCCTTTATGGGCTTTAAAGTCTATCAAATGGATGTAAAGAGTGCTTTTCTATATGGGCAAATTGATGAGGAGGTTTATGTCTCACAACCTCCAGGCTTTGAAGACCCTGAATATCCTAACAAAGTATACAGGGTAGTTAAAGCTTTGTATGGCTTGCAACAGGCACCAAGGAAATTGTATGAAACCTTAACTACTTATCTTCTTGCTAATGGGTTTCATAGAGGCAGAGTGGATCAAACTTTGTTCATCAAGAAAGACAAGAATGATATCTTGCTAGTTCAAGTGTATGTTGATGATATCAATTTTGGATCTACAAAGACAGAGATGTGCAAAGAATTTGAGAAACTGATGAAAGAAGAATTCCAGATGAGTTCTATGAGTGAACTCACATTCTTTTTGGGACTTCAAGTACTACAAAGGCCAGATGGTATTTTCATCAATCAAGATAAATATGTGGCTGAGATACTAAGGAAGTTCAAGTTCATCGATGCAAAGTCATCCAAACCCTGCAGACAAGACTACACACCTACTCTCGAAGGAAAATAGTGGTGAAGCGGTTGATGTGCACATGTACGTGTCTATGATTGGTTCTTTGATTTATCTTACATCATCTAGACCGGACATCATGTTTGCTGTGTGCTGTGCAAGGTTTCGAGTTACTCCCAAGTTCTCTCACTTGACTGCTGTGAAGAAGATTTTCAGATATCTTAAAGCATTTCCCACTCTGGGATTATGGTACCCTAGAGAATCTGCTCTAGATTTGGTTACTTTCTCAGATAGTGACTATGCTGGAGCTAGTTTGGACAGAAAATATACAACAGGTGGATGCCAATTTCTTGGCAACAGATTAGTGTCATGGCAGTGTAAGAAACAAACTATGGTGGCAAATTCATCAACTGAGGCAGAGTATGTGGTTGCTGCAAGTTGTTGTGCTCAAGTTCTATGGCTTCAGAATCAACTTTTGGACTATGGGTACAATTTCATGAATACCATCATTCATATTGACAATAGCAGTACCATTTGCATCATTAAGAATCCAGTTCAACACACAAAGACTAAACATATTGAAATTAGACACCATTTCATAAAAGACTGTTATGAAAAAGGACTAATTCAAATTGTCAAAATTCATACTGATGACAACTATGCTGATTTATTAACAAAAGGACTTGATGTGGGCAGATTTTAGTACTTGGTAACAAGTATTGGAATGCTCAATCCATAAACTTTTTGTGTCAAATTGTCTTTGGTGTTGAGTGGAAGTTTTTGGGTACTGATATTGTTGTATAAGTTTGTATATATATTTTGTGCTTGTGTTTTTGCTTGTTCAATAACTTTTATGAAGCATAGCTGGGAGTTGATCTTAAAAGGTGTATAACTGAGATACACAACTGATAAGGTTTTAAAAGGTACCATTTTGAGGGGTCGTTTAAGTCCTTATTTGATCACTTTTGTATCCGTTATTGCTTAATATCGTTCCTTTTCACTTTTTAGGTCTCGTGAAGGCAAAATGCTGGAATGGCACTTATTTGGACGAAAAGGCGCGAATATATGAAGAAAATGGCCAAAGTAGAAATCGAGACACTCACGCTTTGAAAGTAGAAGGCGACGGCGTCGGTGCTATTGGCGGCGCCGTCCCAAAATTATTGTGACGGGCGTAACCCAAAACTCGTATTTTCAAGAGACGGCGTCTAGTGGTGAAAGATTAGGCCGTCGCTACTCGGGCGGCCTAGATGCAATCAAGGCGACGTCGAAGTCGAAGAGGACGGCGTCACGGACATAAGGTGGCCGCCACAAGGTTAACGTGGCCAAGACGAAACCCTAATGGCGGCGACACGGCGGCGTCACTAAACATAAGGTGGCGCCGTCGCAATTGTAATCTTATATATAGAATCCGAATTTTTCGGTCTTTGTGTGGAGAGTCTTTGGAGTAAAACCTAAAACCAAACCTAAGGTGTCTTGTACAGATTTTAGGGTTTTAAACCTATCTTACACCAAGATAAGTCTTTACTTCATTAATTCAATTATGTCTTTGATTATTTGTGTGTATGCTTGCATGTTCTCCATGTCCCGCTAATTTATTTGTGTGTTTGCTTAGGAAGTATGAAACTTAATTATTGAATATTGATTGGTTGTTTCTTATCTTAGTTGATTAATGATCTAGTAATGCGATAGGTCATTCGTTGTGTACTTAATGCTTGATTCATCTTTGTGAACCTTAGAGTATAATTACAGAGTAATTGTAGGCTAAACCATCCAAAGAGCGCCTTAGAGTAGGAGTCTATAATCTCTAGTGGGTTTGTAGACAAGACCCTTTGGTAAGTTCGAAGAGTTAGGGAGAAACGATACCCTACAACTTTAGACACACAACGCAACTAGGAATAAGACGTGACACTCAACCATCAATAGGAGATAATTAAGGAGTAATACAAACTAAGTAAACACATCTTTAAACTATCATACGAGCACACATTAATTAGACATAGACTCCCACAACCTTAGTTTAGATAATTAGATAATAGTAGAGTAATCGGTAGAAATACCAACCCCCAAATCCAATACCCGAGATTCGTACCTTTCCATTTTCATAAAATATAAAAGATAAAAATAATCTTCCTCAACCTTAACCTTAGCGTAGTAACTCCCTACTAGCATTTCTATTCCCTAGAGAGCGATATCAATACCCGTGGCTTACCCTAATTACTACACTACAACGATTAGGTTCATTGCCTGGGGTGTTATAAAACTTGCTCAAGAAAAGGAAGTTCCTTTGACCCCGAACGACGCGTGTAGCGTTATCAAGTTTTTGGCGCCGCTGCCGGGGAATAGAATAGCTAGTTAGTAGTCCACCTCGTTTAGGTTTCTTTGCTTGATTCCTATCAAGTAAACTTTTTTTTTTCTCATTTATTAGCTTCCTCGTAGTCTATCCCCCTTCTTCGTGACCTTTGTTCGTAACCATTTTCATTGACTATTCCGTTAGCCGTTATGGAGAACGCGAATCTGCCAAAACTTTCACCCAATCAACGAAATCTACTACATAATTTATCCCTTCCACTCCAAAATGAGATCTTGAGGTTCCAGTAACATCATGATGAATCCTTTCTGAGGCGTGGACTCAAATTAAATATTTATTACAAAAGTCCTTTATCATGGTATTGATTCTTGTTTCCACTACAATTCTTTTACACTCGTATCGCCCGAAACCCAAAGGAGACTTGACTATGTAGCGGATGGGGATATTTGGGGACGTGGTGTTCGAATTGCATGGGAAACCTTTGAGATGCACGCCCAATTTAGAAGTGGAACATGGGACCCAAAAACGAATCTTTAGACCTATTTTCAATTTGGAAACTTGATCCGGAAAGGTTGTTTAGGAAGGAGATGATTAGAGTTGAGGTACCAAGGTGCATGTCATGGTTAGGCGCTACCACGGTACAAAATGAATACATAGGTGATCTTGATAAGATGGAGGATAGAGTAGAAAATCCAATCCCATTGGATAACCCACAAGTCCTACCATCACTTGAGAAACACACACCGCCTATGACTTACAGGAGTAGTAGAAGAAACTATAGGAACCCCAATAAAGGTAGAACCTTTGGACCGACCACAAGTAGTGGATGTGGGTTTGAGCGCTTGTAGTGATGACCTTTCTCTTAGACCTAAAGAAGTTCCTAGTTTTGATGAACCGAGCCTCAACCGAAACCCTTACCCAATTTTCCGTCTTTAGATGTGAATCTTGGAATTGAATTAGGCTCCAATCCACCCATCAAAATAGATAGTCCGGGTAGTTGCTTGATAAAAGTGGTAGACTCTAGGCCATGTAGAGTGGAAGCTAATATAGTAATAACCCATGACCTTACACACTTATATCACCCATTCGTGGTTGATAACAAGAAACATTATGGGTTTAAACCGGGTTTATTAGGTCAAGATGGATCCTTAACTAAGAATCTTTTGAAGTTGATAGAATATGATCCATTTTTAGGAGGGAGATTTGATTCACCCGCTACACCAATAGACTTAGGTAAAGTTATAATGAATGGAGCACACTCTTTTGAGCATATAAATCACCCATCACCCTCTCCTCACGTAGCAAATTTCCACCCTAAGGGTGTGTATTGCTACTATCACCCGCACTTAAACTTAAGTGTAGGAAAACTTCCCTTTATCTCGTTAAATAAGGGTAGAGTCGGGGCTCGTGACTCAAGAAAAACAAGCGCTTCTTGGGAGGCAACCCATGTGTATTTGTTTTCATTTTCATTTGTGTGTCGATATCTTTTATTAATTGTTTATTCTCATGTTTGAATTTGTAAAAATGCTTTATTTTGTCTTTAACCTCGTCTTAATTGCATATAAAGGTATTTTACATAAGGGATAAGTGTAGGGAGGATTACACACGTTTTCAAAAGAAACGTAAACATGAGAATAACAATTAACTAAAAGATATTTATGTTTGTTTGTTCGAGTCAAATGCTTGTATCGAGTCATAATGGATGTTTTGCGAAATTTTCCGATTCTAAAGATGTAAATTTTCCGATTTTTTCCGTAAAATCGCAGACCGCTTTTGTCGGGATAACTGACGGCGGGATTGCAACTGGCGTCGGGAAGAGTAAAACATCGATTACTTTTTCTCGTTTCGAGCTACTTATAAATTTTTGGAATTTTCGGTCTTAATTTTCTTAGAAATTCAGAAACATCCATTCCACAAGCATTATATCCTAGTTTAAATCGAGTCTTATATATATTATTACCACCGATTTTACGCCAAGGTTTCGTTTGTTTTCTTCAAGTGTGCGTTTAGTTTGTCAAGAAGAAGTTACATAAGATTGGAAGGAGCTTTTCACGCAATAATTCTTCTTGGAAAAGAGTTTAACCACCACTTTACACGGATCCTACCGAGCTAATCGGGGAGTACTAGTTTCTTTCGTTTTAATTACCTTCTTTTATCATAACTTTGATACTTTCGGGAACATGGGGACAATGTTCGGTTTAAGTGTAGGAGGGAAAATAAAGCGGAACTTTGAAACTATGCTTATCCTTGATTATTTGCTTTGTCCAATTGTTATTATGTAATAAACCATGAGAAAATGTTGGTTAGGGTAATTTTGGCACCAAATTTAAAATTTTCATGACATATAGGAGTGGGCCATTAGTCTTAACAAAAGCGTCTCACGGATAGGAAGTTGCATGACTAGCACAAAACCCTTACCACCCAAATTCCACCCAAAATGTGAGGATCGCCTTAGATTAGTAGGAATTAAAAGCATTCATCTTTAATGCTTAGAGTGTGAACCGGTAGTATAATAGATTCTAGAACTTGTTTTGTGATGCATTCCGAGATCGCAAGTGAGGCTACACTTGTGTAGTTAGGAATAACTAAATGATAAGAGGCATTAGGATAACCCTTGTTTGATACCGTAATATAATTACTTCTTCCACTTCGGTTGAGTAATTCCCCACACCCTTGCGTTGTACTCATCTTTAGTACACGATACCCCTAGTTAACCCCTCGAGCCTATCCTTTTCGCGGTTCTCGTGATGTTTCGTTTTTCCGAATATCAATGAAGAGCATTGTTTACACCCCACCCCAAATATACACCCAAATCGCCTTAGCCTACCCCTTATGCACTCACTTTTAGTGCAAATGTTTGTTATCACCCCAAACCCTTAGTTCAATTATCTAGTTGCTTGCATAAGTTGCTAAGTCGAGTCATATCCTTTGTATACAGCTTTTGGGATGATTGGGATTCATGGGAAAAGTTAAAGTTTATGAAATGACGGAAGGAACGTTAAATTCAAATTCCCTTTGTTTGCGTAATAATGTACCCCAAGTGTTTTGATCTTTTCAATTGGGTCAAATTAGTGTTAGAGTAATAAAAACTCAAGTGTAGGATATGCTTATAAATCGCTAGTATTTTTATGTTATCTTAGAGGATGGTAGAGTAAAAGTGTATGATTAAAAAAAAAAAAAAAAAAAAAAATCAAAAAAAATAGAAAAGAGAAAAAAAAAAAATAGAGTAAAAAAAAAAAAAAAAAAAAAAAAAAACGGGCTACCATCCTACATCTATCCTTTAAATTTATATTTGTTTATTTCAGTTATCTAGAGTTTAGAAGTGTCGAGTCTTGGCTTAGCAACGCCATTCTTCATATACCTTTAACATAGAGATTTTTGACTTACCACCACTAAATAACCTATCCCACCAAACCCTTATTTCCCTACCGTAAGCCTAACGTTACAACCCTTTAAAGACCTCTTTGATAGTCTTTCCTAGGTGCTTACGCCAAAGCGATGGAGGTTTGATCTATTCTCAAGCCTATGGTAATCTATGTACTAGGACCGGTTAATGAGTGTTTATCTTCCATTTCCTATATTGTTATATTTCATTTATACACCGAGAGATGTGAGTATCCAAACACCCCATGTGAGGTGCTAGTATGTAATTTCCGTGCTTGTTATGACTTTTATGGGCTTATATGTGTTGTGGACCGCTTTGAATTAATGCTTCATGACCCCAACTTATAAATTAATTGGCTAAAAGCACATTTGCTTGAGGACAAGCAAATAACAAGTGTAGGGATATTTGATAAGGTTTTAAAAGGTACCATTTGAGGGTCGTTTAAGTCCTTATTTGATCACTTTGTATCCGTTATTGCTTAATATCGTTCCTTTTCACTTTTTAGGTCTCGTGAAGGCAAAATGTTGGAATGGCACTTATTTGGACGAAAAGGCGAATATATGAAGAAAATGGCCAAAGTCAAAATCGAGACACTCACATTCTTTGAAAGTAGAAGGCGACAAGATCAAAAGACATTGGCGACGCCGTCCCAAAATTATTGTGACGGGCCGAACCCAAAACTCAGATTTTCAAGAGACGGCGTCTAGTGGTGAAAGAGTAGGCCGTCGCTACTCGGGCACGCCCAGATGCAATCAAGAAGACGCCGAAGTCAAGAGGACGGCGTCACGGACATAAGGTGACGCCGTCGCTAGGTTAACGTGGCCAAGACGAAACCCTAATGGCGGCGACACGGCGGCGTCACTAAACATAAGGTGGCGCCGTCGCAATTGTAATCTTATATATAGAATCCGAATTTTTCGGTCTTTGTGTGGAGAGTCTTTGGGTAAAACCTAAACCGAACCTAAGGTGTCTTGTACAAGATTTTAGGGTTTTAAACCCTATCTTACACCAAGATAAGTCTTTACTTCATTAATTCAATTATGTCTTTGATTATTTGTGTGTATGCTTGCATGTTCTCCATGTCCGCTAATTTATTTGTGTGTTTGCTTAGGAAGTATGAAACTTAATTATTGAATGTTGATTGGTTGTTTCTTATCTTAGTTGATTAATGATCTAGTAATGCGATAGGTCATTCGTTGTGTACTTAATGCTTGATTCATCTTTGTGAACCTTAGAGTATAATTACCGAGTAATTGTAGGCTAAACCATCCGAAGAGCGCCTTAGAGTAGGAGTCTATAATCTCTAGTGGGTTTGTAGACAAGACCTTTGGTAAGTTCAAGAGTTAGGGAGAAACGATACCCTACAACTTTAGACACACAACGCAACTAGAATAAGACGTGACACTCAACCATCAATAGGAGATAATTAAGGAGTAATACAAACTAAGTAAACACATCTTTAAACTATCATACGAGCACACATTAATTAGACATAGACTCCCACAACCTTAGTTTAGATAATTAGATAATAGTAGAGTAATCGGTAGAAATACCAACCCCCAAATCCAATACCCGAGATTCGTACCTTTCCATTTTCATAAAATATAAAAGATAAAAAATAATCTTCCTCAACCTTAACCTTAGCGTAGTAACTCCCTACTAGCATTCCTATTCCCCTAGAGAACGATATCAATACCCGTGGCTTACCCTAATTACTACACTACAACGATTAGGTTCACTGCCTAGGGTGTTATAAAACTTGCTCGAAGAAAAGGAAGTTCCTTTGACCCCGAACGACGCGTGTAGCGTTATCAACAACAAATGATTATTGATTCACCATGTCTAATCCACATAAGAATCAACTAGTCCAGAGCAAACGACTACTGGTAAAGACCTGACAAATCCGTTTATGGTTGATAGTTTACCAAAAACTATATGGTTATCAACTCACCATATTCTTTATGATAAAGAGTTGGCTAGTCCATAGCAAAAGGCTCATGGTAAAGATATATCAAATCCGTTGATAGCTGGTAGTTTGCTAAAAACTATGATAAGAGCAGTCTAGTTTTCATATATTTTCTTTACCACTGCTCTTTGAAATTTTTGTGAAAAATTACCACTACTAGTTCACAGCTTCCATTGATGTGTTATTTTACCATCGTTGTTCTAGCCGTTACTGGCCGATTATGTCAAGAACTTATTTTACTAGCCGTTGAAAGTAACCATGATTTCCATATATATATATATATATATATATATATATATATATATATATAGGGTTAAAATTTTAAGGAAAATATCTACTTTCCATATTGTTATTTATCCGCTTAAGATAAATACTTTCTAAAGATAGTTTTTCTTGCGCAATAATCTTAAATCCTAACCCTATATATCTTTCTCTCTCAATTGGCTAGTTATTCCTTCAATTATTACTGACATAATATTGTTTTTCATCAAAAGTTTCTATGGCACCATTAAAATTTGCAGATGAGCACAACCAAGTGGCCTACCTACAAAAGTCAAACGAGAAGAGTGGCCATGTTTTTCATCAGATTGTGGACTTTCTCAATACTACTCATATAAGGTATGCTTTGCTTTTAAAACCCACAATCTATATCTCTCAAATCAAACAGTTTTGGACTTCGCTAAGTCCATAACACTGAGAATGGAGATACACATGAAGCGATGGATGCTCTAAGAGCCACCGTGGATGAGGTAACTATTGATGTTATTGAGGCATCCTTGAGGAGAGTTCTCCAATTGGGTGATCTCAATGGTATCATCACATTACCTATGCCGTAAATACATGATACTTTATCATCCATGGGTATGATACCACCGATAAAAGGCTACTTTCAAAAGAGTGGTTTTGTCCCAATGGAGATTTTTGATACATACTCTTTACATTGTCTCACCAAAGAAAACATCTTATAAGCAATTTAGTTCAACCATGGCTTATCCTTTGGTTTGTCTAGCCACCGATAAGATTTTAACCGGTCAAACTATATTTTTAAAAGTATGACTGGCAATGTAAAGAGTTCAACAAAATTTTTAATGTATCCAAGGTTTGTGCAAGCAGTGCTAAATGAGTTTCAACTGCAACCTCATACTAATGTTTATAAAATCAGTTGCCTTAAGCCTAAAGTTTTTCAAAACATGAACAAAGATGGCAACATGATTTTTACACATCTCCTTCCTCAAATGCTTGCAAAGATTACAACTGAACAAAACACACCCATAATCTTTATTCCAAACATTGATTATACTCCACCTGTTTCTCACACCTATGAGAAGAGGAGCAAACAGCCACCTTCTTTCATGACAACACAACATGTTTCTGAACCTTTTTGTCTAGGAACAAGCAGTGGTGGTTCTAGACTTCAACCTAGTCCAACTAGGGAGGACTCTGAGCCTTTGCCCCATGATTCACCTCTCCCAACAGGTCACACAGTTGGAAGTGATGAGGGCAGTGGGCAACAATTGGAATTGATGGTTTTGTGTACAAAGTTAGCCAAGCAGGTTGAATCTCTACAGAAGGACCTGACACATGTCAAGAAGCGGCATGCCAAGGATATTAACCATTTAAAACAGGAGATTCAAACCTTGAAGGAAGAGTTGCAGGGATTGAAAAAGCAAAGGAAAACTGCAAAGTTGGTGATTTTATCTTCATCCTCACCTACAGATGGTGATTCAGCTGGTTTTGATCATGATTTGGGAAATTCTCCCAAACAGGGAGGAAAACAGTCTTGAAACTCGGGGAGGAAAATTGATTTTGAAGATGAAGGTGTTACTAGTAAAGGTGCAAAGGAAGCTGATACTCAAGAAGAGCAACTAGAGCAAGATATTTTCAGTACTGCAACTGATTTTACCACTGATTCCATTTCCACTGCAGAGCCAAATATTTCCACTGATGAACATAATGTTGCCACTGCAAGTGAAGAAATTGATAAACAGAAGAAAGACAAAGGTAAAGCAGTTATGGAAAGACAAGAGCAACCTGGAAGAAAGATTTCAATGAAAGAACAAGTTCAGATTGCTCATGATAAAGAAGTTGCTGAAAAGATATATGAAGATGAAGTTGCTGAAAAGAAAAAGCTTGAAGAAATGGAAGTTGTAAGCCTTTTGGAGGCTAAAAGGCTGGATAGAATGGAATATCCTATAGAAGATCTACTTACCACTGTTCAACCTACAAGACTTAGAGAAAAGACTCCAGAGTTCAGCTATGTACCTACTGAAGATGAAATTGAGTTCTTGATTACAAATGATCCAGTGATCAAGAAAAAGGCAATTGAACTTGTAGCTGATGCATCTTTAACTGAAGACAAAGAACTGCACAGTTAAAAGATTTATACAGATGAAGAATAATCAAGCACTTCAAGAGGCTATTGTTTCAGTCAAGAAATGCCAAAAGAAACTAAGACAACCAACTAAGGCACAAGTTATTGCATATATGAAGACTTACTGTTGCAATGTTGGTGGTTGGAAGAGGCATCAACTCAAAGGAATGTCTGATGATAAAGTTGAAAGTATCTACTACAGAGTTCTTAGATTTGATAAAGATTTTATTCCAATGGACTCTGAAGAAGAAGCAAGAAGGTATCCTAGTTTGAAAACAAAGGCAAAAGATAGTGAATCTCAGAATGGTAAGAAGGCCAAGTTTGCTGAAGAACAAAAAGTTCCAACTGAGAAGTTCACTGAAGAACAGATGACTGAAATGATTGTGATAGAAGAAGAAGATTTTTATCCAGAACCGCTGCAAGTTAGACATCCTATCATTGATTGGGAAGTTTATACTGCTAGCAATTTTGCTCCAACATGGAAGATCACAAGACTAGGTGGTGAAACTTCATCATTTATTCAATTTGAAGATCTTATCAAAGCTTTTGACAGAAATGATCTTGACAAATTATGGAAGTTAGTTCAAGAAAAGTTTGATGCTCAAGATCTCAAAGATATGAAGGAGATGCAGTTACGGATTAATCTTAGAAGGCTCTATGAACCAGATGTTAATGATGATTTCTGGAAATTCTCATGTACATGTCCTGGTACTAAATAGTTTTACTATGATTCATGTGAAGTTCATCTTGTTTCTACAAAGAAATGGAGCGGATGTATTCATGCTTGCGAGAAAGAATATCCACTCAGAAATGGAACTCTCACGGTGATGTTATGTACAACAATAAGAGTTCATGAAGACAGTGAGAAGGTCAAAGCATTGTTACATAGGCTTCAAGATCAATGTTCCAGAGCTATTCAGAAGTTAAGGAAGAAGTAAAGTGTTTGGTTGAATTCCCCAAATCCTTGAAGATGATGCAGATTGAAGAAACTTATTGATTTGCAGAGAAATCATAAGTTTAGGGGAGAATTTTTGGGAATAATTTGTTACCACATATAGTTGTGGTTTACACTGCTTGGATTACACTAGCAGTGGAAACTTATTCCCACTGCCAGTACAATTATTACCACTGCTATTGGATAATTGTTTAGTATTCGTATAATGATAAGTATAGAATAGATTGTGTGTATATTTTATATTGATAGGTTTATTCTTATCTTGTAAAGGACTCCTTGTGCTATAAAAGGAGGTCCTAGGTCATTGTCTTATGGACGAAGTTTATAATCTACGTACTCACAGCTTCAAGGTGTAACCCTAGTGATAAGCTAAGATCACTCGTATTATTTATCAATAATATTGGAGCTTAAGTTTTGTGTTTAATCTGTGTTTACTTACAATACATCATACAATCCATCTTCTAAGTATTACTAAGTAAATTCCACGTGCTTAATAATATTATACAAAATATCATTGACACAAGGTGTGTGTCCAGATCCATCACAACAGAACTTAGTTGATCACTTGACGAAGGGTCTGGCTAGAGACTTGGTTTTAAAGTCTGCTAAAGGGATGGGTTTAAGTCCAACTTAGTCACTGAATGCTAGGACACCCAACTCCCTCCTAAGGAAACTTGGGAGCTGAGTTCAATGTGGAAAGTTGAACATTCAATGGACCGGAGCACATGTTTTATTTACATCCCAAGGTTGTGCTCGTAACTCTTGAAAGGAGGATGAAGTCTTTACTTCTTAATGGTTAATTTTCTTTGAAAAAGTGCTTGGCGGGGAGCATGAATAAAGAGGAACCACCTATGTAAATGTTGAAGTTTTGCCGCTTGTGGAGCTTTTGGACTTTAGCTTTTACAACATTTATGAATTTGGATATGGACACATGGCTTGTATAGTGTCGGGAGTCGATAAGTGTTTGAAAACTTGTGTGTATTTTATCTTCGTGTATTCAAATGGGTTGAAGGATTCAATTCTTAGAACACCACGATTCTCGAATATTTGAACGTGTAATTTACTAAGATGGAAATTCAACCTCGTGACATTTTCGCTTATGCACATGTTTTGTTTAATGGTTGTTTTCATGCAAGGGAAGTGAACTAAATTTGGGGAGGATTGTTGGAAAATTTAGTGCACTTGTGGGATTAGTTCACACCTTGTAATGGGTTAGGAGGTACGGAGTGTACACCCATAAGGTCCCTGAACACCCTGACTCTAATAGTGGTTTGTATTGATAGTGCTCAGTTTCCACTTACAAGCAGTGTTTCCATTGAAGCAGTGTTTCCACTGCTAGTGCTATGAAAGTACTGATGAAAGTAGTGCTTGTAACGGGCTTTGACCTATTCAAGTGGCAATTACAAATGCATAATGACCACGTTTAATTGGTCATGTAACCACTAACGGCTATAATGGGGATAATTATGAGGCGATTAATAGGCCGATTAATTCTCATAATTCCATTGGACTAGCTCAGAGTAACATCCTATAAATAGGAGATCTGATTATGCATGAAAAAAAAAAAAAAAAAAAACAGAAAACTATTAACACTTATAAGCGCAAGGGTTATTGATTTGTGCCTAATTTAATAACAAACATTTGGTCTTATCCCAAGTAGATATTCGTGTAACCCAGGCATTAGGGTCGAATAGTTTACTTTGAAAAGTGATCACATGATTCCAAGTGATATCCGGTAACCACCTAGTGGTATTTGTTTCTGCTGACTTGTTATTTGTTTCTGCTGACATTGATTATCTTAACCATGTTCTGGGAGTTACACACCTAACAATATTTTGTAATACTTGATTCACTTTTGGTGTCACACCCTACTTTTCGAGTGTGACTAAACCATAATATCATACATAGTAGTCTGGAACATATGATATTTGTCTTACATTACAACGGAAGTCTTAAAAATTGATTTAGATTATCTAATTACATTCTTAATTTATCATACATAAGGTAATCAGAAATACTATCTCCAAAAAAACCGTCTATTCGTTTTCCTTTCCCTTGGAAGTACTTGCATGGTTTAGTCTTGAGATATATGTTTACATATACATACTAATCAGCCAAAGGCTTAGTGAGTTCATGAGTTTGAGAGTGCATTTGAAAACATAAAAAAACTGTATCATAAAATGCATACTCGCTTTAAAACATTTCATAGCATAAAATCGTTACGTAAAAACATAATCATATGAAGTAGATCGAGATCTCGTACTTATGTTGAATGCATCTTCGTGGAACATAACTTATACATATAACTTGTGCCATGTAATTAGTATCCAGCCACAATAACCGGCAAATGCATGACTGATCGGTGCCCCGACATATCCACAAATGTATCAACAAAACATTTTCATATATCCAAATCCATGCATAATATAACTTGTAAACACAACATAAAATATTAGCACGGAAAGGAATCATAACGTATAACATGTATCTCAGTTTTCGTAAATATTATGAAAACTCAACTTAGATCCAAGTCTTGATAAAATTAATATATAATCTTGGTGGAACTAACCTATAGATTAGTGATTTCCAATAATAAGTAAATCTCGACATAATATACTTGTACTACTAACATGTATTTTATTTCACATGGTCCTTCTTTCGTCAATAGTTCAATATTTGTCCAAATAATTTTTATAAAATTTATGTCTTCAACTCTATACTAAAAATCTTAAAAATGCATCTCAAGCGATAGTGATATATATTGAGACTTTATATACATTTCGGTTAAAAGTCATTTATACAAATGACCGGAATATGACACTTTATAGAAGTCATGATACAAATTATATATCTCATGACTTTGGTAACTTACGGTATAACTTTTATTGTTAGTATTCTTATTTAAAATAGCCAAACAAGTTTTAAAATACTTTGCAGCTAAACACTACTTTAATATAGCATCATATATAATAACATGTTTCAAAATAACATTTTTATGTACGATCAATATTTAACAGAAGCAAATAATAAGCTTCACAGGAAATACAATCCAATTTTTGCAAGAGTTTTAAAAAAATGTTCAGGATATTCCATAATATACAAATAATAGCCAAGACTACTTAAAACTCATAAGACATACATTGGCCGATAAACAATTCCAAAACCTCAGGCTAAAGCTTATTTATTACTGTATTAGGGCGCGCTAATGGTACCGTAATGTATCATATTTGTCACTCGCACATTCTACATGTATCGAACAATTTTTTTACTATTCTATGTACTAAACTTGAATTTATTGTATTTTTTATGTAATTTGCCCTCATTTTTTTGCTACTATATGTACCATAGTTATCATAAAGTACACAAAAAATACAATAAAATCAATTTTAGTACATAAAATACCAGAAATAAATAAAATAAAATAAAATAAAATCATACATATAAAAGATGCAAGTGACAATTATGATACACTATGATGCCTTTAGATCTTATTATTAACATGAAATCGAGCCAAACTCCTTCCCATATTATAATATATACTAATAGCCAAAAAATATAACGGGGTCAACAGTGAAATATTACGGAGCCCATTATGCATTAATAAGGCTTCTTATTGCTCCATTTTTAATGAGTTGCGAGTTACAAAGCCCAACAGTTAAACGGGTTATGTGTTGGTGATTCGTATAATATAGCAGTTTTAATATTTTAAGTTTTCTCGTTAGGTTTAACAATCACTTGAGGACAAATGATAACTAATCTTCCGGAGTCGTATTCCACGACGAGATATGAATTAAAATTTACGTTTATGTCTTTTTTTTATGCTTAATTATCGAATATTTTTGGTTTGGTTTTATAAAAGATTTTTTAAAAACTATTTTAACTAATTAAAAGGAACTATTAAACTAAATAAAAGTAGACTACATCTAATGACGATAAAACAAGCTAAAAATATGATAATAAAATATATGTTTGTCAAGTGAGGTGAAAAGATCATTAAGCGTGAATAATCGTTTAAGCCCGTTGAATTAATACCCGTTTTATTAATACCCGTCAAAATAAAATTATTTTCTCACAACGTTGGTTTATTTTGAAAGAAATTTTTTTTCTTCTTGGTAGTAATCACTAGATCTAAATAATTAATTATCCAAACAACTTTTGCCCATCAAAACAATCAATAAGTAGATCTAAAAAATAATCTGAAAATTATTAATCAATAATCTTTGATACCCGTCTAAAAAACTATTTTCTCACAACGTGGGTTTATTTTGAAAAAAAAAATTATCTTGGTAAAAATTACTTGATTTAGATGATTAAATTTTCCAACGACTTTTGCTCGATTAAAATAACCAAAAATCAACCCAAGTAACCGAAGATTCAATCAACAATTTCTAAGTTTTTCACACTCAGATATTGATTGTACAAAAAGATGCACATACCAGGCCGTCAATGGTGATTGACGGAGTTAGGGGTGATGGTGGTAATGCCGAGTGCAAGATAACCTGAAAATAAGAAATAGAAGACACTACGTTAAGTGATTGCGCAGGGGTAGGACCCTGCGAACCACCTCCGGCGTGAGAGTAAGTATGAGTTACGGTTGTATAAGTGTGTGTAAGTCAAGAGATGAGTGTTGAATCAACTTACCATAATTCTCTGCCTGGCCCAACCTATTTATAGTGGAAGAAATAGGGTTAGGGGCACCTCTACGCAAATGTAGGAGAACATGGGGCGTCCCATGTTTGTGGGTAACCGCTAGGCTTAGTGACCCACGCCCCCTAACTTGTCGGGAAGCCGGAAAGAGAGGAGATCGTGGGTTTGACCAAGTCAAGACACATCTCGAAGGGGGTTCCATCGAGCTGTACGGAGGGGGCTCTGAACAGTGACGGAGGCCTTGACAGAGGGGGCTCCGTACAGTGACGGAGGTCTTGATGAAGGGGGCTCTGAACCGTGACGGAGGCCTTGACAGAGGGGGCTCCGTACAGTGACGGAGGCCTTGACAGAGGGGGCTCCATACAGTGACGGAGGTCTTGATGGAGGCCAGGCTCCGAACCTCGACAAAGGTTAGACACTATGAGTGCTTTGGGTGCAGGTCGAAGGCATAGGCTTCTTCCTTTAAGAGGGTACATCATACCTTATGTACAAATGGTAAGCTAAGTACCAGAGTGACGGTAACGCTCGTTAGCAGAGCGGAGGGTACGTCATCAAGCCCCCCAGTCTAATGTTATGCATGCGAAGAGTGCATGGTTTTAGACTTATCATTGCTTTGTTAAAAAGACTTGGTAATAATTTCTACTAATTTTTTTTAATAGTCCACATTTGACTCTATCATGGTGGATACCTCATTAAGCCCCCCAGTCTAATGTTATGACTTCGTAGGAGGCATGAGATTAGACTTAAGTAGTTCAGAAACCCTTTGTTATACAAGGAGCGTGTGTATTAGGTTTTTCCATATAACTTTCGCTTTTAGTTATAAGCGAGTTTTATCGGAACCGATTTGTACATACGCTGCGTTGTCGAAAGGTACCAATGTTTGCGTACAAACTTGGCTTTGTTTGGTAATGCATGGCACAATGGCATATTGTTGCACCTGTTAGGCTTTAGCAGGCTCCTGCACCTGATGCGAGGATGATGGGGGTGTCCCATGATTTTAGGTAACCGCTTGGTTAGTGTCCTACGATCCCTATCTTGCTGGGAAAGCCTTGATAGGGTTGTGAACGTGGGTTTGACTTGGTCTTATGAAACCTTTGCATTAATATCTTCGAAGAGCATACCCCGAAGGGATTAGGCCTTCGATTGGCGGATTCCCAACTGGTAACCATATCATAGATGAATGGTTTTATGCCAAAGAAGATTTTTGGAGGTTTGCCAAGTATTTCGGAATGTAGCTCCGAAGTGAGTATGAAAGGGAGACCTTCAAACTGAACGGAGGGTATATAAACCTTGAAGGTCATATATTTTGTATGTGTATGAGGCTTATGGACTTCATTTAAGCAAAGTAGTAGTCCTTAGACAATTTACTTACTTTCTTTTGCAAGGCTATGGCCTTATGCTAGGTGTGATAGCATATTTTTAATATCTACAGTTAGAGACTACGTCTCAATTATGATTTGATGTTTCTTCTTCTTATACATTACATATGCACGATATTATTTTACAACCTAAGGCGTATGGTAGATACATAGCCTCATTGTGTGTAATTTTTCACCAAGAATATAGCAATCGTATAATTTAATTGTCGACAGAGGGTCGCGACCCACTCGCCTTAATCCTTTGGGTAGCGAAAGGCTTGGAATACCTTAAGACCACGTAGGAAAGTTAATGTGAAGTTGAGATGGATGTTAAGCATATGAGCAAGACTTATTGTTAGTCTTTTACATCCCTTCGACATTGAAACTTATAAAACGACTTGGTGGACAAATTTTTGTTGTATTGAACGAAACAAGAGATTTGAGGGAAATGTGTTATATCATTAAGTGGGTAGGGAGGATTACATCATTTTAAGAAATGAATACTAGACGCCTACCATTAATGCTTATTTCCCCGAGTGAGAAGAATGCAAATACATTGATCGAAAGCAAAATAAGATAAGTTTTACATCTATGAGGTTATGTAATTTTATTGGCAGAGTCGAGGCTCTGTAATTGTGTCTACATAGACATACATAAATCATGTGAACAGAGGCAATGCTCTGTAATCGTCTCGATAGAGACCTATGTATTATGTGAACAGAGTCGAAAATCCGTAATCGTGTCGAAAGAGACACCTATGAATCGGAGGCTATGCTCTGTAGTTGTGTTGACAGAGGCTTATGTCAGCATATGTGATTCTCCATAGTCATATCGACAGAGGCTTATGTCAGCATATGTGATGCTCTAATAGAGGTTCTAGGAACGTAGGGTATCCTCTGTCAATGTTGTAGGATCTCTAATGATCATTGTGTCATAACCAAAGGCTCAATAAAAGATGGTTTATAGTGCTCTTAATAAACATCAAAAGTTTCATATGTAGATAATATGATATGTAGTGAAACAAAGGCAATATAGCGATTAGTTTCAGAGAAAACATACCAGATTGACAAAGTGTATCCTCCGTCATTAGTGTACGGTCTCTGTTCACCTTGTGGTAAACATTTTGCAAAGGAAGGTTCTGGCCCTTCTTCTTAGGAAACCCCATGACGAAGACTGCAACAGAGACTTCTTCTCAAAATGAACCTGAACAGAGGCTCCTACGAAGGTTATTGAACCTTCTTCATAAAACGAACCCAAACAGAGGCTGCTACGGAGTCTTCAATGAAGGCTCCTACGAAGGTTGTTGAGTTTGAACCCTCTGTCCCATGATTTTAGGTAACCGCTTGGTTAGTGTCCTACGATCCCTATCTTGCTGGGAAAGCCTTGATAGGGTTGTGAACGTGGGTTTGACTTGGTCTTATGAAACCTTTGCATTAATATCTTCGAAGAGCATACCCCGAAGGGATTAGGCCTTCGATTGGAGGATTCCCAACTGGTAACCATATCATAGATGAATGGTTTTATGCCAAAGAAGATTTTTGGAGGTTTGCCAAGTATTTCGGAATGTAGTCTGGCGAGTATGAAAGGAGACCTTCAAACTGAATCTGAGGGTATATAAACCTTGAAGGTCATATATTTTGTATGTGTATGAGGCTTATGGACTTCATTTAAGCAAAGTAGTAGTCCTTAGACAATTTACTTACTTTCTTTTGCAAGGCTATGGCCTTATGCTAGGTGTGATAGCATATTTTAATATCTACGCTAGAGACTACGCCTCAATTATGATTTGATGTTTCTTCTTCTTATACATTACATATGCACGATATTATTTTACAACCTAAGGCGTATGGTAGATACATAGCCTCATTGTGTGTAATTTTTTCACCAAGAATATAGCAATCGTATAATTTAATTGCTGACAGAGGGTCGCGACCCACTCCGTCTTAATCCTTTGGGTAGCGAAAGGCTTGGAATACCTTAAGACCACGTAGGAAAGTTAATGTGAAGTTGAGATGGATGTTAAGCATATGAGCAAGACTTATTGTTAGTCTTTTACATCCCTTCGACATTGAAACTTATAAAACGACTTGGTGGACAAATTTTTGTTGTATTGAACGAAACAAGAGATTTGAGGGAAATGTGTTATATCATTAAGTGGGTAGGGAGGATTACATCATTTTAAGAAATGAATACTAGACGCCTACCATTAATGCTTATTTCCCCGAGTGAGAAGAATGCAAATACATTGATCGAAAGCAAAATAAGATAAGTTTTACATCTATGAGGTTATGTAATTTTATTGGCGGTCGAGGCTCGTAATTGTGTCTACATAGACATACATAAATCATGTGAACAGAGGCAATGCTCTGTAATCGTCTCGATAGAGACCTATGTATTATGTGAACAGAGTCGAAAATCCGTAATCGTGTCGAAAGAGACACCTATGAATCGGAGGCTATGCTCTGTAGTTGTGTTGACAGAGGCTTATGTCAGCATATGTGATTCTCCATAGTCATATCGACAGAGGCTTATGTCAGCATATGTGATGCTCTAATAGAGGTTCTAGGAACGTAGGGTATCCTCTGTCAATGTTGTAGGATCTCTAATGATCATTGTGTCATAACCAAAGGCTCAATAAAAGATGGTTTATAGTGCTCTTAATAAACATCAAAAGTTTCATATGTAGATAATATGATATGTAGTGAAACAAAGGCAATATAGCGTATTAGTTTCGTAGAAAACATACCAGATTGACAAAGTGTATCCTCCGTCATTAGTGTACGGTCTCTGTTCACCTTGTGGTAAACATTTTGCAAAGGAAGGTTCTGGCCCTTCTTCTTAGGAAACCCCATGACGAAGACTGCAACAGAGACTTCTTCTCAAAATGAACCTGAACAGAGGCTCCTACGAAGGTTATTGAACCTTCTTCATAAAACGAACCCAAACAGAGGCTGCTACGGAGTCTTCAATGAAGGCTCCTACGAAGGTTGTTGAGTTTGAACCCTCTGTCCCATGATTTTAGGTAACCGCTTGGTTAGTGTCCTACGATCCCTATCTTGCTGGGAAAGCCTTGATAGGGTTGTGAACGTGGGTTTGACTTGGTCTTATGAAACCTTTGCATTAATATCTTCGAAGAGCATACCCCGAAGGGATTAGGCCTTCGATTGGCGGATTCCCAACTGGTAACCGTATCATAGATGAATGGTTTTATGCCAAAGAAGATTTTTGGAGGTTTGCCAAGTATTTCGAATGTAGTCTCGCTTGAGTATGAAAGGAGACCTTCAAACCGAACGGAGGGTATATAAACCTTGAAGGTCATATATTTTGTATGTGTATGAGGCTTATGGACTTCATTTAAGCAAAGTAGTAGTCCTTAGACAATTTACTTACTTTCTTTTGCAAGGCTATGGCCTTATGCTAGGTGTGATAGCATATTTTAATATCTCTGCTAGAGACTACGTCTCAATTATGATTTGATGTTTCTTCTTCTTATACATTACATATGCACGATATTATTTTACAACCTAAGGCGTATGGTAGATACATAGCCTCATTGTGTGTAATTTTTCACCAAGAATATAGCAATCGATAATTTAATTGTCGACAGAGGGTCGCGACCCACTCCGCCTTAATCCTTTGGGTAGCGAAGGCTTGGAATACCTTAAGACCACGTGGGAAAGTTAATGTGAAGTTGAGATGGATGTTAAGCATATGAGCAAGACTTATTGTTAGTCTTTACATCCCTTCGACATTGAAACTTATAAAACGACTTGGTGGACAAATTTTTGTTGTATTGAACGAAACAAGAGATTTGAGGAAATGTGTTATATCATTAAGTGGGTAGGAGGATTACATCATTTTAAGAAATGAATACTAGACGCCTACCATTAATGCTTATTTCCCAGTGAGAAGAATGCAAATACATTGATCGAAAGCAAAATAAGATAAGTTTTACATCTATGAGGTTATGTAATTATATTGGCAGAGTCGAGGCTCTGTAATTATGTCTACATAGACATACATAAATCATGTGAACAGAGGCAATGCTCTGTAATCGTCTCGATAGAGACCTATGTATTATGTGAACAGAGTCGAAAATCCGTAATCGTGTCGAAAGAGACACCTATGAATCGGAGGCTATGCTCTGTAGTTGTGTTGACAGAGGCTTATGTCAGCATATGTGATGCTCCATAGTCATATCGACAGAGGCTTATGTCAGCATATTTGATGCTCTAACAGAGGTTCTAGGAACGTAGGGTATCCTCTGTCAATGTTGTAGGATCTCTAATGATCATTGTGTCATAACCAAAGGCTCAATAAAAGATGGTTTATAGTGCTCTTAATAAACATCAAAAGTTTCATATATAGATAATATGATATGTAGTGAAACAAAGGCAATATAGCGTATTAGTTTCGTAGAAAACATACCGATTGACAAAGTGTATCCTCCGTCATTAGTGTACGGTCTCTGCTCACCTTGTGGTAAACATTTTGCAAAGGAAGGTTCTCGCCCTTCTTCTTAGGAAACCCCATGACGAAGACTGCAACAGAGACTTCTTCTCAAAATGAACCTGAACAGAGGCTCCTACGAAGGTTATTGAACCTTCTTCATAAAACGAACCCAAACAGAGGCTGCTACGGAGTCTTCAATGAAGGCTCCTAAGAAGGTTGTTGAGTTTGAACCCTCTGTCCCATGATTTTAGGTAACCGCTTGGTTAGTGTCCTACGATCCCTATCTTGCTGGGAAAGCCTTGATAGGGTTGTAAACGTGGGTTTGACTTGGTCTTATGAAACCTTTGCATTAATATCTTCGAAGAGCATACCCGAAGGATTAGGCCTTCGATTGGCGGATTCAAACCGTAACCATATCATAGATGAATGGTTTTATGCCAAAGAAGATTTTTGAGGTTTGCCAAGTATTTGAATGTAGTCTCAAGTGAGTATGAAAGGGAGACCTTCAAACTGAACGGAGGGTATATAAACCTTGAAGGTCATATATTTTGTATGTGTATGAGGCTTATGGACTTCATTTAAGCAAAGTAGTAGTCCTTAGACAATTTACTTACTTTCTTTTGCAAGGCTATGGCCTTATGCTAGGTGTGATAGCATATTTTTAATATCTACAGTTAGAGACTACGTCTCAATTATGATTTGATGTTTCTTCTTCTTATACATTACATATGCACGATATTATTTTACAACCTAAGGCGATGGTAGATACATAGCCTCATTGTGTGTAATTTTTCACCAAGAATATAGCAATCGTATAATTTAATTGTCGACAGAGGGCGCGACCCAATTCGCCTTAATCCTTTGGGTAGCGAAGGCTTGGAATACCTTAAGACCACGTAGGAAAGTTAATGTGAAGTTGAGATGGATGTTAAGCATATGAGCAAGACTTATTGTTAGTCTTTACATCCCTTCGACATTGAAACTTATAAACGACTTGGTGGACAAATTTTGTTGTATTGAACGAAACAAGAGATTTGAGGAAATGTGTTATATCATTAAGTGGGTAGGAGGATTACATCATTTTAAGAAATGAATACTAGACGCCTACCATTAATGCTTATTTCCCCGAGTGAGAAGAATGCAAATACATTGATCGAAAGCAAAATAAGATAAGTTTTACATCTATGAGGTTATGTAATTATATTGGCAGAGTCGAGGCTCTGTAATTATGTCTACATAGACATACATAAATCATGTGAACAGAGGCAATGCTCTGTAATCGTCTCGATAGAGACCTATGTATTATGTGAACAGAGTCGAAAATCCGTAATCGTGTCGAAAGAGACACCTATGAATCGGAGGCTATGCTCTGTAGTTGTGTTGACAGAGGCTTATGTCAGCATATGTGATGCTCCATAGTCATATCGACAGAGGCTTATGTCAGCATATGTGATGCTCTAACAGAGGTTCTAGGAACGTAGGGTATCCTCTGTCAATGTTGTAGGATCTCTAATGATCATTGTGTCATAACCAAAGGCTCAATAAAAGATGGTTTATAGTGCTCTTAATAAACATCAAAAGTTTCATATGTAGATAATATGATATGTAGTGAAACAAAGGCAATATAGCGTATTAGTTTCGTAGAAAACATACCAGATTGACAAAGTGTATCCTCCGTCATTAGTGTACGGTCTCTGTTCACCTTGTGGTAAACATTTTGCAAAGGAAGGTTCTGGCCCTTCTTCTTAGGAAACCCCATGACGAAGACTGCAACAGAGACTTCTTCTCAAAATGAACCCGATGAAGGCTCCTACGAAGGTTGTTGAGTTTGAACCTTCTTCATAAAACGAACCCAAACAGAGGGTGCTACAGAGTCTGCAATGGAGGCTCCTACGAAGGTTGTTGAGTTTGAACCTTCTTCATAAAACGAACCCAAACAGAGGCTGCTACGGAGTCTGCAATGGAGGCTCCTACGAAGGTTGTTGAGTTTGAACCTTCTTCATAAAAAGAACCCAAACAGAGGCTGCTATGGAGTCTGAAATGGAGGGCCCTACGAAGGTTGTTGAGTTTGAACCTTCTTCATAAAACGAAACCAAACAGAGTCTGCAATGGAGGGCCCTTATGAACCCGAACAGAGGCTGCTACGGAGTCTTCAATGGAGGCTCCTGCAAAAACGAACCCAAACAGAGGCTGCTACGGAGTCTTCAACGGAGGGCCCTTATGAAGGCTCCTACGAAGGTTATTGAGTTTGAACCTTCTTCATAAAACGAACCCAAACAGATGCTGCTACGGAGTCTTCAACGGAGGGCCCTTATGAAGGCTCCTACGAAGGTTATTGAACCTTCTCTCCAAAATAGACCATAACAGAAGGGGCTCCGTTTAAACCCGACAGAGGCTGTTGAAATGGTAAACGTAAAGTTTGTGGTTGGTGGAAAATCTCGTGATTAGAGATAAAAGTGGAGATTTTAGTGGTGCTACCATGTGGTAACAAGGATGTAGGGAATTATGGATGAATTCGACCGTTATTTATGGAAAATGGTTATTTGACTCGGAAAACAGGACTTATTGTTGCGGGTCCCACGGATGGCGCCACTGATTGTACAAAAAGATGCACATACCAGGCCGTCAATGGTGATTGACGGAGTTAGGGGTGATGGTGGTAATGCTGAGTGCAAGATAACCTGAAAATAAGAAATAGAAGACACCTGCGTTAAGTGATCGCGCAGGGTAGACTCGCGAACCACCTCCCATGAGAGTAAGTATGAGTTACGGTTGTATAAGTGTGTGTAAGTCAAGAGATGAGTGTTGAATCAACTTACCATAATTCTCGCCTGTCCAACCTATTTATAGTGGAAGAAATAGGGTTAGGGGCACCTCTACGCAAATGTAGGAGAACATGGGGGCGTCCCATGTTTGTGGGTAACCGCTAGGGCTTAGTGACCCACGTTACCTAACTTGTCGGGGAAGCCAGGAAAGAGAGGGAGATCGTGGGTTTTACCAAGTCAAGACACATCTCGAAGGGGGTTC
The DNA here is from genome assembly GCA_022545495.1 of Chrysanthemum lavandulifolium. Taxonomy (NCBI): domain Eukaryota; kingdom Viridiplantae; phylum Streptophyta; class Magnoliopsida; order Asterales; family Asteraceae; genus Chrysanthemum; species Chrysanthemum lavandulifolium. Next base: position 120,121,959 of record CM040239.1, read on the forward strand.
CATCGAGTTGTACGGAGGGGGCTCCGAACAGTGACAGAGGCCTTGACAGAGGGGGCTCCGTACAGTGACGGAGGTCTTGATGAAGGGGGCTTCGAACGGTGATGGAGGCCTTGACAGAGGGGGCTCCGTACAGTGACGGAGGCCTTGACAGAGGGGGCTCCGTACAGTGACGGAGGTCTTGATGGAGGCCAGGCTCCGAACCTCGACAGAGGTTAGACACTATGAGTGCTTTGGGTGCAGGTCGAAGGCATAGGCTTCTTCCTTTAGGAGGGTACATCATACCTTATGTACAGACGGTAAGCTAAGTACCAGAGTGACGGTAACGCTCGTTAGCAGAGCGGAGGGTACGTCATCAGATATCAAATCACTACTCACTTAATAAGCATATAAAAATTTACTCATTACTCGTAACTACTAAGCTCACAATAATAATATCAACAATAATAAGCATATTACTAAACTAAATATTTAAGCTAAATGAGAAAGGAAAAATATTAGAACCCGATCCGACGAAACGAGACTAATTATCACACAATCTCATAAGCTAAGACAAAACTCTAAAGATTATTTCTTTAGTAGCTTTTATTTTACCAAATAGTTAATAAAGTTGTGAACTTTATTTACTAATTAGCTTAATAAAAACTATTAAAACTATAACTTTTAAGAAAATAAACTAGCTTATGAGACCCTTAAGCTCCTCACCTTGGAATGATGGAATGGATCAAGAAAAATCAAAATTTTAGCAAGGTTAGTACAAATAAGCTAGTGAATAAGCTATAAGCTAATAGCTTAAATCCAAAATATTAAGTATTTTAGAAAGAAAAAACTAAAAGCTATAAGATTTAAAGCTAAAATAAAGAGTAACTAATGCTAAATTGAAAATAAGCCAAATAAGCTAAAGATTAAAGCTTTTTAAACCAAACTATTAGATCTAAATCCACCCAAAACTAAGTTGATTACTCCGAAGAATAGGCGCGAATTGGGTATATTTAAGGATTAGATCTAGAGAAATAAGCTAGTGAATAGCTTATTATTGAAGAAAAACGAATAAAGTAAAAAGCTTTTTGATTTTTTTTATGTAATAAGCTGTAAAAATAAGTAGATATAAGTAAATAAAAGGATATGAGAGAAAAGAAATAAGTAAAGTGCTTATTTGAATAAGCTATGAGAAAGCTTATTCAAAATAAGCTAGATCTAAATAAGCTATAAGGTTAGGCTTATTTGGGTTATTAGAATAAGAAAAGAAAATAGAGGCTTAGAAGAAGAAATAAGAAATAAGCTTATGTAGGAAACCAAATCTTCAATAAGCATAAAAATCTTGATTACAATAAGTTTTCAATAAGCTACAAAACAAGCACTCTCAATAAGCTAAAAAAACTAAACTAATCTATTACTACTACTATGTGTTTTTGTGGTGTGTGGAGTCTGGTGAAATCAGCTCCAACTGGCCAAATTTATAGCCAAAGTGAACATAGGGGCATTTTAGTTATTTTACGCTTGACCGCTGCAACCATCACAAACACGTGGACACGTGTCACCCCTTGATTGGCTAGCCGCCTTTCCAGAAACCTCGTACCAATCATCATCCGTCCTTCAAGAAACCCCGTACCAATCATTCTCTGCCACCTCGTACTGCAACGTCACAGTGCCACGTGTCGCCTCCTTGTTGGTCAGCCGCCACTGCAACTCTGAACCTAGTACTAACACATGTCAGTCTGACATGGTGGCGCCGTCATCATACATGCAACAATACTTGTGACAATCCGAGATTTCCAGATATTCATTTTTCGAGAAATTATGTTCGTTTTTCATTTACGAACGTTCCTGAGCTCATTTGACGTGAAAAAGAGTAAGTTATCTCGCGAAACGTGAAAATTAGACACAACGCGTACTGGCACAACCGTAAGCCTGTTAATCAATTTGATGGTTCGTTACTTTAATTTCGAGAAATTAATCATGTAAATACCCGTTTTGATTGGAAAAATCATTTTGAACGCAATGGCGCAAATTTCATAATTTTTATCACTCGTTTGATATTCCAAACATGTCCCGAACCTTATATCTATAAAAAATTGCTGAAAATGTCACGTTTAGTCCCTGAGGGGACATGAGGCTTTACAAAATTCGTCCTTATGATAATATAAAAGAGTTAAAAACTCTCATTTAGGTGAGAGCACTTTTGGATGCAAACCCTAGTCGCTCCTCCCATTTCTCACCGCCACCTCCTTCCACTTCCGACATCACCACCGCCACCGCCACCCGGCCGCTTCATCGCCATCACCACACCACTCGACCACCATCACCAACGTGAAGTCAAAGGGATCGTGTGTTTTGGGTTTAGGTGGGATGGGTCGTGTTTGGGGATTGTTGTGGTGTCTTGCTTGTGATTTTGGGATCGATGGTTGGAGGTCACGACCTTGGTTGTTTTGGGTTTGCGGTGGCCCGTAGCCACCACCACCACCGCCGTCTCCACAGCCATCACCTCGTCAGCTTGCAGCCTCTCCTTCTATCTCTTTTATTTTATTTTCGTCATGTGGTAAGTCGACTCACAAATTTGTTGAGTATTAATATTTTCAACTTTATAACAGATTATATATTCGTGTTGTTGTTTTCGTGGGTAAAGAAAATGGAATAAAAACGTGATCTGAAATAGGTTTTTGTGGATTAAGATGGTTTAAAAATGAGTTTTAATTTATTTCGTGTGGTGTTAAATCGTAAGAGGGTGTTGTTTTTTATTCACTTATGTTTTCAGGTCTGGTTTGGACCTTGTACGGGTCGGGTCAGACCCTCGTGAGTCAGAATTGTCTTGGGTAACGGGTTGCTTGGTTTACATGTAATCGTTTGGTACTCTTCATTACGTATGTGTCTTTGAGTGTCAAGATATAGATTTATTAGGATATTAACATATAAGATTTATGAATATATTGGTCATTTCATTTTGGATTGTGTCTAAATTTAAGGTGAACCCTTATGTGTGTTGGAAATGCGATTCGTGTGTTATCGCTATGATTCGTGTAAATGCGATTCCTATGGTGACGACCTTGTTCTAGATTTGGTTACTTAAGTGACTTATGATTTTGCGTTTGTGTGATAAAAGTCATCTAAAAGCGGTGTCCGGTCAGATTTGGGTTTGTTAGTGAGTTGGTGTTTGGGTTGTGTCACGAGAGTGTGTGTTGTTGTGGTTTAGTCACGAGTCTAGGATCGGTTTGTCGAATGTAAAAAGTATAGATGCCTTTTTCATGAGTTTTTCTCTTGGTTCGTTGATGACACCACAAGGGTGTTAGTTCGTTTGGTTAAAATAAATTTAGGAGTGAGTTAAAGCTTTAATTAATATAAAATATATTGTCAAAATAAAATTTACTCGTGTAAATATTGGAACATGTGATTAAATATTCGTTACTTGGAACTTTGGTAAGTTTTGAAGTTACTTGGGATTGTGATTTGGAAATTTGATACGGATTATGATGTGACTTGGTATTGGACATATGCGGAATTAATATTTTTGGATAAAAATTATTGGATCGATAACTATTGGACATTGGATATTTATTGAACCTTAGACAAATTGGACTTATTGGACTCGAAACGAATACAATACATTAGACTCTTTATGAATTTAATATATTTGATTCGCAACGAAAACAATAAAGAAAAATTGTCTAATAACCAATGAATACTCGTTATTGTTTTTATATTAAATTGTAGGGAAGTATTACTTTAAGAAATTTATTTTTAAGTCACGAAGACTTGGGGAATGTTGTACGAATGGACACATTATGCCGAAATTCATTTACTCAACGTAAGTGGAAAACTATTCCTCATAATATATTGGGATATATATTATGGGGGGAAAACTAGAAGTGAATAGTTTTGCCAATTAAAACTTCCTTTAATCTATTTAGATCGACTTATGTCAATCTATTTGGATGTGTGTGTTGGATGTTGATAAACAAGCATATAAAGGTAAGTAATGAAAAGATAAGAGTAAGAAGCACAAAACCACAACGCGAGTATTTATAGTGGTTCACCACAAGGACACCTTCCTTGCCCTACTCCACCCCCGAGTCACCTACTCGAGAGTTTGTAAACACTACACCAATCTCCTTATGGCGGAGAAGCCTTCACAACGTCGCCACCCTTTTTCCGGTGCTAGGCTAACCACCGGGTTCTTTCACCCAAGGTGAACCACACCTACACAACGTCGCCTACCCTTTATAAGGTACTAGGCTAAGTACCTAGTTCTTTCACCCAAGGTGAACTACACCTTCACAACGCCGCCACCCTTTATTAGGTACTAGGCTAAGCACCTAGTTCCATTGCAATGGAGGAACTACTACCACACTACACCAACGACTAATCCCAAAGGAGATCTACCTTTACAACATCATCAAGGATATCAATATCCTTGGATCTAATACTAGTCTATCTTGTACATCGAAACACACCATATCGAATGTACATCTAAGGCACCTTTCACTAATGCCTTTGACTAGATCTACAAGACACCTTTCACTAATGTCTTGTGTCTTCACTTCTAAGCACCTTTCACTAATGCTTCTAGTCTTGACTTCTAAGCACATTTCACTAATGCTTCTTTTCTTGACTTCTAAGCACCTACCACAAGTGCTTATGCTATAGACGATAGATACCCTTCACTAATATCTTCGTCTTGACACTTGAGACATCTTTCACTAATGTCTTTAACACTACACTTCTTTGAAGAAAGAAAGGAATCATCAACAAGAAGACTTCAATAGCCTTGATGATGAGGAAGCATGGCAACTCATGGACTTGAGCTTGCTTGACTTCAAAGGTGGTGATCTTGCCTTTAGGAGGAACCTAAAAGATCACACAAAACAAAACTACAAACATAGATCTCTTGGATATGAGGTTAGTGAGTTTTCAACTCGTGGAGAAAGTGTGTTAGAAAGGGTGAGAAACAATGAAGAAATGGCTCACTATTTATAGAAGAAAAACTCTCATCGCTCCCGGATCCCACGGATCCTTCCACAAGGGATCCGTCTAGCGTTAAGCTAGGGATCCGTGGACGCTACCTTTACCCATGGGTATTTTGGTTATGGGTCATGGGTCATGGGTTGAACCATGGATCTTTAGCTAGATACAATGTATCTTTGAGTGCAATGCACTTGGTCACTTGGGTATGGGTTGATCCATGGGTTATAGATATTATCCATGTATGATATAAGCATGATGTCATTCAATGGGTTATGGGTCAAGCTCCATGGGTTATGGGCTTTGGGTTGTACCCAACTACATTCAATGTATTTGCTCAATGGGTTGTGATACTTAAGTTTTTACCTATTTATATTACCCAATATACTACATACTAGTTATGTGTATATTATACCCAAATATGTAAACACTAGTTGTTGTAGATATATATTACTAAGTCATAAAATCACTTATACTTGTTTTAGTGTTTTATGTGAAAATGTGAATATGTTAGAAACTATTAGTTCAAACCATTTACGTATTTTATTTGTTTCGTTAAAATGATTTTACGTTTGTTATCGACAAACTATTAGAAGATCGTAAAATATAAATAAACGCTTTTACGGCTTATTTGTATTAACAATCTCCCTTTTGTTGATGACAAAACATAAAATTATTTTAAGGAAAAGCTAAAATTGTAAAAGTTTGAATTTGTAGTTTTTACTTTCTTCTCCCTTTTGTCGAAACAAAAGTGTTTGAAGGAAAGCAACACATCGCTTTTAAGAAAAACATGTGAAAGAAATAAAATAAAAAGAAATAGAGAGCAAGTAACGGAAAGGATCTCATCTTTACTCCCTTGACGAGTCCATCCCTATGTGTGGCGCCAAGAAAGTGATACTAATCTAGTTTGTTTGCAAGTAAGTTTGCAAAATATTTCGCCTAAGTGACATAATGTGCTCCCCTTGATGATTGCAATTTTGCAAGGGATGACACGAATGTAAACCTAATATTGCAAGTAATTTGTAATGTATTGCTTTGACATAAAGCTCCCCTAGCTTTAGGATGTCAAAGTCTTCATGTGTAAATTGAATAACTACAAAACAAAGGTTAGAAAGCAAGTATAATTCACAATTTCCGCAAATGTGGTCCAAGTTAGTAGAAAATAGCTTTCGTCTCACGGATCCCACGGTTCCCTCCTAGTAGGGATCCGCTCTAAGCAATTCGAGGATCCGTATTAGTGATTAATTTCAAAGAAAGGTGATATAACAAGTAATGTTATCACAAAATGAGATATGAATACAAAGTAATCATATGCTCGTAAAAATAACAAGTAGCATGTAATTCCATTTAATAAAACTAGAGTTATGATATGCATGACTCTAAAAACTAAGAAAATAAGAAAATACATGACTAGGAATTTCTAAACCAACTATCGCTGATGCTAGGACACCACTAAAATCTTCTAGCTCAAGTTTTGTTTAGGTTTAATCTCTTCGAACGCTCGAGGAGATGATAGAACATGAAACGTTGGTCTTCTCATACTTCATGTATCAAACTTTCAACATGTTGACAATGATAGCAATCTTTGTCATGGCTAGGTAGTGGTGGTGGAAGAAATGAAATGGCTTGATGCGAGGGATCAAGTGAAGCGGCTTGTGGAGCTTCAAACGATGGAGGATTGGTGGAGGCGATTTGAGAATGGCTCACCAAGAATGATGGTGGTGGTAGAGAAGTGTCAACTTCCATATGGTCGGGTGGTTGACTTTGATGATTTCTCATAATCCAAATGGGATTATATGATGGAAACGCGAAAAGGAAGCCGAGAGCAAGTGTTGACTCAACACCTTGATTTTGTACCATTATTCCTCCTAATGAGGAAAATGTTGTCGGCGAAGCGGATGAGACGGCCTAGAGGCAAGTCCTCTAAATTGTAGAGGTGTGGTGATGATAGTGGGGATGTAAAGAGATAGCTCTAGGAACCAATGGTGATGGTTTAGTGGAGATGATATTGTTTGGCCTAGGAGGTATGGTGGTGTTTGGCATAGGTAGTTTTGTGGGTACTATCCTTTTAGGAATTGGTTTGATTGGTTGAGTAAAGATCCTATCATTTGTTGGCTTGACCGAGATGATTCGTTGAAGAGATTTCGTATAACACGAGCCTTTTCATGGGTGGTTCTTTGGTGGATAAGTTACTACTGGGGTTTTCCTCATGATGAGATGATTTCAAGAGGTTTGTAAGGGTTTCTAAAGTGCTGAAAGTTAGGATGAGAGTGATGACTATGGAGGTCCTAACAAAGTGGTTTATAAACCAAGAGATTTGGAAAGTGCATTCAAGCCTTAAGCCACTAGGATTCATTGGAATGTGATGATTAACATGCACAAGAGTCAACTTCAGAGTTTGCATTGATCTAGGAACTCATTTAAGATGAGATGGAGTGTTTGAGTTAGGAAGATGAGTTGAAATAATTGTTTTAGCAAGATTTGACATATACTGTCATCCGGATCCCACGGTTCCCTCCTCAGAGGGATCCGCCTAGGCTAATCCTAGGGATCCGCTCTCAAGAATATGAAAGAGTGGAAATGATGTTTCTAAGATCTAAGATCTATATCATCTTGAGTGTTTCACCTCCTAAGTGTCTTAAATGAAGGGTGCTTAAGTACTTGAAGGTAATGAGTGATGTAGCTAATGATTGTCTTTATGGAAGGATTTGGAACTTTCAAGAGTACCAATGGATGAGCAAGGATGACACTAAAGATGAGAGTGTCAATTGAAGCTAAATGATCCTAGAGATCAGGTTGTGACTTAGGATAGTGTTTTGGAAAATATCCTAGAAGCTTAGAGATGGGAAAAACTAGAGTTTGATCAACTTTGATCAATTTTGAGGTAAGGATGATTTATGATCAATTTTGCCATAATCAAAAGATTTCTAAGGCTAGATGTGAGGGATCAAGTGAAAAATGAAGTGAGAGTTTGAGAGCGGAAGAGTAATGGATTAAAAATGAAACGATAGATCTACAAGCGTCTTTAGAGTGTGATCTAGGTGAGTTATGTATGAGTAGGAAAGATCAACCTATCTTGACAAGGACTTAATTTGCCTTAAGACACTATGTTTAGCTTAGTATGAGGTGTTCTAAGGATATGTTTGAAATATAATGCTTGCAATTGCATTTTCTGTTTGCCGGATCCCACGGTTCCCTAAGTGTAGGGATCCGTCTAGTACAAACTTTGGGATCCGTCCATCTGCTCAGGAGAACCTTTACTAAAGGTATGCAATGATCTTGACAATGCATTATATTCCAAGGTTAGTTTAAAGGGTTCTAACACTAAGATATCAAATGTAAGATGTTTTATTTCATGAGAGAAATAGGATTACATTGATAAAGCACGAGTACAAGAGAATTGATCCTATTTTGAAATACTACTAGGTTTCTTGAGTGTTTTCGCTAGAGGATCATTACGTGATTGATGAGTGTTGGTGGAATCAAGAATGAAGAAAGTCTTCATGAGAGATATGTTTAGCGGTTCCATCATCTTATTCACAAGTACGTAAACGGACTTTGAAATTGAGGATGGAAGTGCATAACATTATGATAGAGGCATGTCAAGAATATTCCATAAGGGATTAGTTTATTCTTGGAGCCTTGAAGATTTACAATTCGCCTTGTGAAGAAGTAGGCGAGATTGTATGGTTGTTGTGTTAGCAAACAGTACAACATGTGAGCACAACAAGCGGGAAGGATTTCTCGACTTCCGCTAAGACTCTAAACATTTTCACGTAGGATGAGTGCAAGAGGCTTGTACTCTTCTCGGATGTCCCATGTGAAGATAGTGTTTGGATCGGAGTAATATGGTCGAGGTTTGCATATTATGCGATTTAAATCTTCCGGGGAGGGTATGTGTGAACAATATGGACTATTTTCTTCACGAAAGTTGAAGAGAGAATCAAGAGACCAATCTTCGGTGAAGGCACATTGTCCATGATTTGGAATCCGGAGGATGTGAGCAAAATGCCCAAGGGTTAAAGTAAACTTTGGTTTTGATATAAAACCAAAGAGATAGAGAGCGATCCTCGTTACGAACGAGTTCGACTTGACGGAAGAATTCCATTATGAACCTTGGACATATCTTCTCGTTGATTTCAAGAAGACATTCTAGTCCTATGGCTCGGAAGGAGGTATTGATACCTTCTTCGAATTGTGAGAGGTGTCTACAATACGTCCTTCGTGGAAGTGACGGTTTTCGAGATTATTGAACCCACGGACATGATTGCCAGGTGTGTTGGGTTCAAGGGATATGTTTGGAGTGTAGACGCTAGTGAGTGAAAAATCAAACTCGTATTCATGCATCATAGTTGCACCTATAAAAATGACGAGTTAACAAAAAGTGATGTTTGTGGTCAACCTATGATTATCTAACGTTTTTATTAGATTTTTATTAACAATGGTTTTTTAACAAGAAAGACACTTAACTCACTTATGGTTTTGACATTCTAGTGGAGTATTACTTTTAGAAGAAAAGTGGTTTTTAATTTGCATGAAAAACTGTTCTCCAGTAGGACGGATCCTACTGTTCCTTTACAAAAGGGATCCGGCTAGTATATCATCCGGGATCCGTGGATCTGTAGTAACATAAACAAATTTGATAAAAACATAGGTTTTACATTTTTATACCACGAAATATGTTTTATCCTACATTTTCTTTTAGCATGCATACATGACTTCTAATGTATCATGAAAGAATATGAAACAAATAAATCAAAAGAAATGACAAACATATTATGATAATAATAACCTAGATAACTAGATTATTAGTAATATTGCATTTCAATACTAAGGATGATACAAAGGATTGGGTATATGATCCCAATGTAGATTAACAACACAAAGTAAATGTCTCCATATGTGAACTTCATCATAGGGAACACAAGTGCGATGAGTGTTAAGGCGATGAGCACGAGCGATGTAAACCATGTTGATGACGAATCTTCTTGGTTTTGGTTGAGATGGAATGAGGAGGAAGATGAAGTTTTGAATGAGAGAAATTTTTGAAATTGGAAGATTTGAAAAGTGAGGGTTTGATAGAGTGGTCGACGGGGGAGTATTTATGGGAAGGAGGAATTTTGAGATTTGTGTTTTGTTTTATTATTAGAAGATATGATTTTGGATTAAGTGAGACAAAACACAAGTTTTATAAACCATGATTTTTAGACGGAGGAGTGACGCAGATGTGAGAAAAAGCTTCCTAATGAAGCTACATGTAAAACATGTAAACACGAAATCTACTCAAATAAATGCCTAACAAATAACACTTATTTATTAAACTAATATCATTTAGATATAAGTGGAAAGTCATACCTCGAATGCACTTAGGAATGTCTTTACAAATGACACAACAAATGTCACTTAGACGATTCCCGCTCCTTTGCTTAAGATACCTTCTTAAGGAAGGTATTCTTGTTACCAAGCGATTCCTACAACTTGGTTGGTATGAGCTTTGACTAATCAACATGACAAAGAAGATTAGTGCAATTAAATGAAAAATAAATAAGAAAATGTTGTTATCAAATCAACATCCAAACATATAGTTTTAAAAGACATGGTGTTTGTTTTATGAAAACCTTCTTTGTAGTTTTCAATTAACCATGGATCGTATCAAGTTTTTAAAGTACAATATACTTCAAGAAACTTGGTAACTAAGCTCGATGCCAATTGTGGAAAACTAGAAGGGGGTTGAATAGTTTTGCCAATTAAAACTTCCTTTTAATCTATTTAGATCGACTTATGTCAATCTATTTGGATGTGTGTGTTGGATGTTGATAAACAAGCATATAAAGGCAAGTAATGAAAAGGTAAGAGTAAGAAGCACAAAACCACAACGCGAGTATTTATAGTGGTTCGCCACAAGGACACCTTCCTTGCCCTACTCCACTCCCCGAGTCACCTACTCGAGAGTTCGTAAACACTACACCAATCTCCTTATGGCGGAGAAGCCTTCACAACGTCGCCTACCCTTTTTCCGTGCTAGGCTAACCACCGGTTCTTTCACCCAAGGTGAACCACACCTACACAACGTCGCCTACCCTTTATAAGGTACTAGGCTAAGTACCTAGTTCTTTCACCCAAGGTGAACTACACCTTCACAACGCCGCCTACCCTTTATTAGGTACTAGGCTAAGCACCTAGTTCCATTGCAATGGAGGAACTACTACCACACTACACCAACGACTAATCCCAAAGGAGATCTACTCCTTTACAACATCATCAAGGATATCAATATCCTTGGATCTAATACTAGTCTATATTGTACATCGAAACACACCATATCGAATGTACATCTAATGCACCTTTCACTAATGCCTTTGACTAGATCTACAAGACACCTTTCACTAATGTCTTGTGTCTTTACTTTTTAAGCACCTTTCACTAATGCTTCTAGTCTTGACTTCTAAGCACCTTTCACTAATGCTTCTTTTCTTGACTTCTAAGCACCTACCACAAGTGCTTATGCTATAGACGATAGATACCCTTCACTAATATCTTCGTCTTGACACTTGAGACATCTTTCACTAATGTCTTCAACACTACACTTCTTTGAAGAAAGAAAGGAATCATCAACAAGAAGACTTCAGTAGCCTTGATGATGAGGAAGCATGGCAACTCATGGACTTGAGCTTGCTCGACTTCAAAGGTGGTGATCTTGCCTTTAAGAGGAACCTAAAAGATCACACAAAACAAAACTACAAACATAGATCTCTTGGATCCGAGGTTAGTGAGTTTTCAACTCGTGGAGAAAGTGTGTTAGAAAGGGTGAGAAACAATGAAGAAATGGCTCACTATTTATAGAAGAAAACTCTATCGTTCCTCGGCCCCCACGGATCCCTTCCACAAGGGATCCGTCTAGCGTTAAGCTAGGGATCCGTGGACGCCCCTTTACCCATGGGTATTTTGGTTATGGGTCATGGGTCATGGGTTGAACCATGGATCTTTAGCTAGATACAATGTATCTTTGAGTGCAATGCACTTGGTCACTGGGTATGGGTTGATCCATGGGTTATGGATATTATCCATGTATGATATAAGCATGATGTCATGCAATGGGTTATGGGTCAAGCTCCATGGGTTATGGGCTTTGGGTTGTACCCAACTACATTTAATGTATTTGCCCAATGGGTTGTGATACTTAAGTTTCTACCCATTTATATTACCCAATATACTACATACTAGTTATGTGTATATTATACCCAAATATGTAAACACTAGTTGTTGTACATATATATTACTAAGTCATAAAATCACTTATACTTGTTTTAGTGTTTTATGAAAATGTGAAATGTTAGAAACTGTGAATATGTTAGAAACTATTAGTTCAAACCATTTACGAGTCTTGATTTTATTTGTTTGATAATGGATTAAACATGATTTTACGCTTTGTTATCGACAAAACATTATTAGAAGATCGTAAAATATAAATAAACGCCCTTTTACGTTTTGGGGAAAATACTTATTTGTATTAACAAGTGGATTTCACCCGGTTGTGGATGCACCAACTTGCCATGACGTATGACATGTCGGTTTATAAATGTGATTAGGGCGTGATGGTTGCTTAAATGTTTATAGCTTAGCATGCGTAATAGTTATTTTGATATGATGATGTGATTTAGGCAATATGAGCCTATGGTAAATTTTGAATTATTTGTGAACGATTATTTTACGCTCGAAAACCTTGTGGTCCACATCACTGTTTTACAAAAGGTGAACTCTGTTTTTGCGACACTGTGGATGACACTTTGGTCGAAAAGCTCTTTTAGAACTCGATGTATTTTACTTAAACCTATGAACTCACCAACCTCTTGTTGACACTTTTAGTGTGTATTCTCAGGTATTGAGGCGATAGTTTACTTTTGGAGGCACTTGGGCAATGACATGGCATGGTCATAGACGACTCTGATATTTGTATTTGAGGACCGCTTATTTATTATGGGCCTTTTTTCGTATTAAATTTTATTGTAAACATTGATTTTATTAAATAAATGAGTTTTCTTAAGAAAAACCTTTTACTCTATGCTTGTGTTGTGATACCAATTAGTAGCACCCATGACACATATGCTTCCGCTAAAACCTGATTTTTGGGAGTGTCACAGATTGGTATCAGAGCCTAGGTTATAGAGAACTGGGTAAATTTTCAAAACCTAGACTATAACCATTTTATGAAAATTTAACCCTATGACCGACACGTGCTTGCCTGCCAAGATGATGCCTCACTTGTGACTTTGATTGCTAATATATTTAATGAGATGTGTGCCTTACTATTGGATGAGTATATCCATTTATCTTTCACTATCTGTTATAAGTATCTTTGACATACTTATGTTTACGCATCGTATCTGTTGTAGCGTTGCGTCTCTTTCCCTGAATAATCTCATCACTCATCCTCGCGTGTGGACACTGGTTTTAATCTTTTGAAAATGGATTTTTTTGAAAGTGAAAGACATGAGGCTAGAGTAACTAAGTCAAGGATATCAAAATTCATTGAACCTCGGGTGAATATAGACTGATCACCTATATTCAACCAGGGACAGTGGGACATAGCCTGATCACCTATGTCTGACTCAGAGGTGAATTTTGCGATACTTGGAGTAGTTATAATAGAATTATGTCTGGTTGGTTTTTGGTTTGATTTCGGGAAATGGAAAAGTTTTGGTGTGTGTATACGAGCATGAAATTTTATAAAAGCTTCCCTTCACACACAACACAATGGCATCACAAATTCTTGTTTATCGCGATATCCTTCCTTTGTTATGAATCTCTATTCGTCGCCGTCTAATCATTATTTGACTTCGGATTATTTTTGGGATCGTTGGAACTGTAAGACCTTGTTTTGCATCGGGTCAGGTTAGACCCGATTGGTCACAAGTTTGTAATTGGGTTGCGTGAAGTTGTAATAAGCTCATCGGGCTTCTTGGAATATTGGAATTGATCTTGGCTACGTTGAATTTGGATTGTTAGATTCTGCGATTTTGGTTCCTATGGTGAAATTGGATTCGCTTATTCTCGTGGTTTTTTTTGGTCCTGTTGTGGACGCCTTTACTCCAAGCCTTATCTTTGACCGATGATTATTCTATTGATTTCATTCTTTTGATGTTGCACCTTGCGTTCTATCGATGCGTATGCTTTTAGCATAACTTTTTGGAACCATCGTCGTTCAATTGTATTTAGAATTTGATTTGATATCGATTGGTAGTCGAATTTCTTTTGAAAATTTTGACGTTGGATTTGAATGCTGTATCTTTCTGCGTTAAGTATTAAGTGCACTAAGGAATCAATCTATTGATTGCTAGTTGTAATTAATTCTCTCCTTCAGAGTCGTACTCTGAATCTGCTTAACTCTCTTTTCGACGATGATTCTGTTGGCCCAGCAGAAACCTTAAGACTTTAAGGAGTAACTTGAACCGCGATCCTTGGAGCTGACGTCTAAACCTTCGCTCGCCCTTTTGGGAATATATGTGATCCTTACTACCTCCTTATGATATATTGGGCCCTGCTGCCATTGTGATAACGCTACACGTGTCGTTCGGGGTCAAAGGAACTTCCATTTCTTCGAGCAAGTTTTATAACACCCTAGGCAGTGAACCTAATCGTTGTAGTGTAGTATTAGGGTAAGCCACGGGTATTGATATCGTTCTCTAGGGGAATAGGAATGCTAGTGAGAAGTTACTACGCTAAGGTTGGGGTTGAGGAAGATTATTTTTATCTTTTATATTTTTAGGAAATGGAAAGGTACGAATCTCGGGGTTTGGATTTGAGGGTTGGTATTTCACCGATTACTCTACTTATCTAATTATCTAATCTAAGGTGTATGTAGTCTATGTCTAATTATTGTGTGCTCGTATGATAGTTTAAAGATGTGTTCACTTAGGTTTTATTACTCCTTAATTATCTCCTATTGATGGTTGAATTGTCACGTCCTTATTCTTAATCGCGTTGTGTGTCTAAAGTCGTAGGGTATGCGTTTATCCCTAACTCTTTGAACTTACCAAAGGGTCTCGCCTAAAAACCCTCTAGGATTATAAACTCTAACTCTAAGGCACTATTTGGATGATTTAGCCTACAACCGCTCTAAGTGCTACTGTTCAAGGTTCACAAAGATTAATCAAGCATTAATTACACAACGAATGACCTATCGCATTACTAGATCATTAATCAATTAAGATAAGAGACAACCAATCAATATTTAATAATTAAGTTTCATATTCCCTAGCAAACACACAAGTAAATTAGCTTGACATGGAGAACATGCAAGCATACACACAAATAATTGAAGACATAATTGAATTAATGAAGTAAAACACTTATCTTGATGTAAGATATGGTTTGAACCCTAAAATCTTGTACAAGACAGCCTTGGTTGGTTTAGGTTTTACTCCAAAAGACTACACACTAAACCGAAAAATTCGGATTCTATATATAATATTACAATCGCGACGGCCACCTTATGATTTGTGGCGCCGTCGGGTCGCCATCATTAGGGTTTCTTCTTGGCCACGTCGGTCTTGCGACGACGCCACCTTGTGCTTGTGACGCCGTTCTTTCACCTTCCGGCGCCGTCTCGATCAAATCTAGGCCGTCCGAGTCATGACCTACTCTTTTAAAGCCCGACACCGCCACTTGAAAATAAGAAATTTGGCTTCGTGTCGTCACAAAATGCTCCGACGGCGTCGCAGATTAAGCGATGACGCCGCCACCTTGTATTTCAAAGACTTGAGTGTCTCGATTCTTGACTTTGGCCATTTTATTCAGATATCCGCGCTTTTCGTCCAAATAATTGCCATTACAGCAATTTGCCTTCAAGAGACCTAAAAAGTGAAAAGGAACAATATTAAGTAATAATGGATACAAAAGTGATCAAATAAGGGCTTAAACGACCCCTCAAAAATGTACATTTTAAAACCTTATCAAATATCCCTACACATGGTATTTGCTTGTCCTCAAGCAAATGTGCTTTTAGCCAATTAATTTATAAGTTAGGGGTCATGAAGCATTGGTTTAAAACAGTCCACAACACATATAAGCCCAGCAAAAGTCATAACAAGCATGGAAATTACATACTAGCACCTCACATGGGGTGTTTGGATACTCACATCTCTCTCGGGTGTATATGAAATATAACAAGTTGGAAATGGAAGATAAACACTCATTAACCGGTCCTAGTACATAGATTACCATAGTCTTGAGAATAGATCAAACATCCATCGCTTTGGCGTAAGCACCTAGGAAAGACTATCAAAGAGGTCTTTAAAGGGTTGTAATGTTAGGCTTACGGTAGGAAAACAAAGGGTTTGGTGGGATAGGCTATTTAGTGGTGGCAAGTCAAAAATCTCTATGTTACAAGCATACGAAGAATGGCGTTGCTAAGTCAAGACTCGACACTCTAAACTCTAGATAACAGAAACAAACAAACATAAATTTAAAGAATAGATGTAGGATGGTAGCCCCCCTTTTTTTTTTTTTTTTTTTTGAACACTCTATTTTTTTTTCTTTCTTTTTCTCTTTTTTTTTCGATTTTTTTTCCATACACTTTTACTCTACCATCCTCTACGGTAACATTAAAATGATAGGGATTTATAGGTACATCCCTACACTTGAGTTTTTATTACTCTAACACTAATTTGACCCAAATTGAAAAGATCAAAACACTTGGGGTACGTTATTACGTAAATAAGGGAATTTAACGTTCCCTTCCAGTCATTTCATAAACTTTAACTTTTTCCCATGAGTCCCAATCGTCCCAAAACTGTGTACAAAAGATATGACTCGACTTAGCAACTCATGCAAGCAACTAGATAATTGAACTAAGGGTTTAGGGTGATAACAATAATGCACTAAAAGTGAGTGCATACAAGGTAGGCTAAGGCGATTTGGGTGTATATTTGGGGGTGGGGTATAAACAATGCTCTTCATTGATATTCCGGAAAAACCGAAACATCACGAGAACCGCGAAAAGGATAGGCTCTGGGGGTTAACTAGGGGTATCGTGTACTAAAGATGAGTACAACGCAAAGGTGTGGTGGAATTACTCAACCGATGTGGAAGAAGTAATTATATTACGGGTATCAAACAAGGGTTATCCTAATGCCTCTTATCATTTAGTTATTCCTAACTACACAAGTGTAGTCTTACTAGCGATCTCGGAATGCATCACAAAACAAGTTCTAGAATCTATTATACTACCGTTTCACACTCTACGCATTAAAGATGAATGCTTTAAATCCTACTAATCTAAGGGCGATCCTCACATTTTGGGTGGAATTTGGGTGGTAAAGGGTTTTTGTGCTAGTCATGCAACTTCCTATCCTTGAGACGCTTTTGTTAAGACTAATGGCCCACTCCTATATGTCATGAAAATTTTAAATTTGGTGCCAAAATTACCCTAACCGACATTTTCTCATGGTTTATTACACAAATACAATTGACAAAGCAAATAATCAAGGATAAGCATAGTTTCTAAGTTCCGCTTTATTTTCCTCCCTACACTTAAACCGAACATTGTCCCCAATGTTCCCGAAAATATCAAAGTTATGATAATGGAAGGTAATTAAAAGCGAAGAAACTAATACTCCCGATCATTTCGGTAGGATCCGTGTGTGAAGTAGTGGTTAAATCCTTTCCAAGAAAAATATATGCGTGAAAAGCTCATTCCAATCTTTTGTTTCTTCTTCTTGATAAATAAAACCCGCACATTCAAGAAAACAAACGAAACCTTCGCGTAAAATCGGTGGTAATAATATATATAAGACTCTACTAAACTAGGATATAATGCTTGTGGAATGGATGTTTACAATTTCGGAAAATTAAGACACGAAAATTCCAAAATTTTATAGTTAGCTCGAAAAACGAGAAAAAGTAATCATTGCTTTTACTCCTTCCCGACGCCATCGAGTTGCGATCTGACGCCGTCAGTTATCCCGACAAAAAGCGGTCTCATGATTTTCGGAAAAATTCGGAAAATTTACATCTTTAGAATCTGGAAAAATTTCTGCAAAACATCCATTATGACTCGATACAAGCATTTGACTCAAACAAACACACACATATATCTTTTAATTAATTGCTATTCTCATGTTTACTTTCTTTTGAAAACGTGTGTAATCCTCCCTACACTTATCCTTTATGTAAAATACCTTTATATGCAATTAAGACGAGGTTAAAAACAAAATGAAGCATTTTTACAAATTTAAACATGAGAATAAGTAATCAATAAAAGATATATGACACTAACAAGCAAACAATTAAGCATGGGTTGCCTCCCACGAAGCGCTTTTCTTTATTTAAGAGGCTTGTAGCTAGACTCGTAGTCGTGCCCTTACGTTTTCTCGTTTTGCATTCTTAATGAGAATTCTATCATATTGACAAAATTTTCATCGACTCTATATCTAGGCCCGAGGGTCAAGCAATCCTTATAATAAAGCCTCCTTCTTTCCCACATAAATTTATAACCTTTTTCAACATCGTCCTTGCTTTTGTCCTCAAAAGCTTTGATGTTGTCTCGTTAAAAAAATGGGTAGATGGCCATATTCATTTTTTTCCAAGACATCCTATAAGTGATCTCATCGGTTCCTTCCTTAAACCTAACCGTTCCATCATACTTGTTATGGCTCATTTTAGATGTTTCAACAAACGGTTTTCCTAGCACTACTTGGGATAAGCTATAGTCAATGACGCATCCTACATCTTCTAGGACCACAAAATCAACTAGGTAGGTGAAATTTCCTATAAAGATATTTACATCTTTGAATCTTCCCACAAAGTTGCAAACTCCACCTGGATACTTAGGGTCTCTCCTAATATTAAGCCGCTTATTCATAATGTCATTGTAAACAGCAGATGACATCACATTAATGGGAGATTCCATATCTATGTAAGCATGGTCGACACTCCTATATCCGATCATACAAGG
This sequence comes from Chrysanthemum lavandulifolium, assembly GCA_022545495.1. NCBI lineage: Eukaryota > Viridiplantae > Streptophyta > Magnoliopsida > Asterales > Asteraceae > Chrysanthemum > Chrysanthemum lavandulifolium. Next base: position 120,140,866 of record CM040239.1, read on the forward strand.
GATTTTTAGGTTCCAAGGATTTCCTCTCCTAATCTTCGGGCATATCCTAATGATAGGTGATCGGAGATTATCGATTATGTATCGATGGTAGGCAACCTCTTCCTTAGTGGGGTAAAGATTGAAATAAGCACTATCCTCCTCGTTCACGTTAATCTTATTCAGCTTCCTAAGTTCTCCAATACGAGCTCGAAGTTGGTTGGCCAAGGCTGGGTCAAATAGTGGGTATTTGTTTGGTAGTAAAGTGTTGTTTGGTGGTTTATCACCTTCCATAATGAAAAGTGATGGGGTTACAAACAAAGGTCACGAAGAAGGGGGATAGATTACGAGAAAGCTAAAAATTGAGAAAAATTTACTTGATAGGAATCAAGCAAAGAAACCTAAACGAGGTGGACTACTAACTAGCTATTCTATTCCCGACAAGTGGCGCCAAAACTTGATAACGCTTCACGCGTCATTCGGGGTCAAAGGAACTTCCTTTTCTTCGAGCAAGTTTTATAACACCCAGCAAGAACCTAATCGTTGTAGTGTAGTATTAGGGTGTTTCCACGTATTGATATCGTTATCTGGGGAATAGGAATGCTAGTGAGAAGTTACTACGCTAAGGTTGGGGTTGAGGAAGATTATTTTTATCTTTTATGTTTTTAGAAAAGGAAAATCTGAATCTCGGGGTTTGGATTTGGGGGGTTGGTATTTCTACCGATTACTCTACTTATCTAATTATCTAATCTAAGGTGTATGTAGTCTATGTCTAATTATTGTGTGCTCGTATGATAGTTTAAAGATGTGTTCACTTAGGTTTTATTACTCCTTAATTATCTCCTATTGATGGTTGAATTGTCACGTCCTTATTCTTAATCGCGTTGTGTGTCTAAAGTCGTAGGGTATTGATTCGCTCCAAACCGTCAAGTTTAATCACTCAAGCCGGCCACTTGTGAATGGCCGACCGTAACAAACTTAAAACAGCTCAGAAGCAAATGCAATAAAGTCCAGGAGAGTATAGTGTTTCCCCAGGTCGTTAAGTCCCAACGAGCCGTGCGAGAATAGTCAAACGTGTAGTGATCGAGAGATTTGAACGGAAAAGAGATTGTGAATGATTATAACTACAGAAAAAGTACATAAACTACAAGGGCTTAAATGAAAATTAAAAAGATAAAAAATATTAAATAAACGCTATCACTATTTGCAAAATGATGTTTTTGATTTTTCTGTTTTTAAAACTTAAATTAAAAACTACGCGACGTACAAAATAAAATGTGAAACTGAAGCAATATTAATCCTAAAAATATGAAAATGATATTTTTACAATCCTAATGATAAAAGAAAATTTTAAGAAAAAGAAAATTATTTTTATAACTATTTATCTAATTATTATTAATTAAAAACTATTTTTAACTATTAAATAAAAACCTAAAATACAAGAAAATATGAAAGAAAGCTAGAAAAATAAAATTTTGACTTGGAAAATCTAAAATAACAAAGAGAATTTTCAAAACTATTTTTGTATTTTTCGATTATTTTGTATTTTCTATGAATTAAAAACTATTTAAAACTACTTAAAAATACAAATTTAACTAAGAAAAATCTGGAAAAATAATTTTTTTACTTTTTATATTTATCTAAACCTAAGAAAAATGAAAAATTATTTTTTTGAACTTTTTCTGATTTAATTGCAATAAAAGCTAATTAAAATGACTAAAAAACTGTTTTTTATTAAGAAAAATAGCAAACTGACCTAGAAAAATATGAAAAGTTCAGGAAAACTCTAAAATAATGTTATGAATCTAAGAAAAATAGAAAAACATGTGCTTGTTTGGTGGAAATTGAAACTGCAGTTATAAGTCCTTATTAATAAGCACTTTGAATAAGCACAAGTTACAAACTGAGAACCAAACTTTCACATAAGCTATATTATGCTAAAAGGAGTCTAAAACAACTTATTACAACAAGCTTTGACCTCTGAATTGCAAACTACAAAGATTTGAGTGTTTTAAGCTTAATGTGCTAAAACAGTTTGAGGTTGCTACTTTGAGCTTAAGCACAAGCCAACCAATAAGCTGGAAATCAAAACCAGTTATTGGAACCTAAACTAGACCTGGCTAAGAACCTTTAAACCAAAAACTAGACTTGGACAAGCTCTATTGAGCTTGGGACATACCCTGCAATAAGCTGAGAAAACTCAGCTTTGACTGAGTTTTGTGAACAGGGCATATAAGCCTGTTTGATGAGCTTATTTGAAGCTTTTACAAAATTACTAAAATTATGCAAAAATGACAATAAGAAAATAGACCTGATGAAGTTTTTTAAAACCAAAGTTTGACTTGATTTGGCCCAGAGATGAATCAAGGAAAAATCATCTTAGTTTGGTGAAAACTGAGATCTTCAACCTTTTTGACTTTTGAGCAGAAATGAAATGTTGACTTTTTTGAGATTTAATCTTGATTTAATGACTGAATATGATGTATTATGTTAAACTAAGATTACATAAGGCTACTCCATTGATTTCTAAGCACAAATCATACTTCTGGTTTTACAAAGCCCTAACAGATATGGACTTAAGACAGGTTAAACATGATTTTGACTTTAGAGCTATGTAAATGCAATATTATGACTGCAATGAGTTCAAATGAGATAAACAAGCATAAACCAACAAATCCTAACTACTGAATAACCTTCTAATACAGTTTCACCTACTGATCCAAACACACCTTTTTATAACTGTTTTGTAAATTTTAACTAGACTAACCACTGATTTAACTCTTTCAATCACTTAAACTAACTCTAATATCCTAATTACTACTAATTAAGCATATTTAATGACCAAAGATTCAAATATAAGCACAATATTAAAACTGCATTAAAATTGAAAATGAGAGAAAAGGCTCACAAGTGTCCAAGCTTATATTGCAGCTTAAACCAAACCCATTACAACTATTCTAATCCATTTCCAATCCAAATCCATCTCTGAAACTCCCCATATCCATTTTCAACCCTGTTTGAACCAAATGTCTTCACAGTTGACTTTTGTTGACTTTGTGACAAATTTGCTTGAAACTGAATTTCAAGTTTACAAAAAGCTATTTGAAGCTTAAATAAACTTGTTTGGACTTAGAATTAAGCTATTGGAAGCTTGAACTCAAGAGATTGAAACTAAAATTTTTAACAGTGAAACTGAAAACATGAAACTTGAATGAACTTTGAATTAAAACTTGAGAATGAGTTATAATGACTAAATAGTTTAGTCTTAGTACAATAAAGCTTGAGATTACAGATTTATAAACTAATTAAAACATTTAAAGAAAAAATGACATTACATAAATTTAAAAACTAAGTACTACCCTTCTCTCTTGCTTCTCTTCCCTTTTTATACATCAAAATCCTTTCTCTCTCTCCTCTGATTGATTCCCAGCTATAATTGGAGCCATTGGATGACTGAAAATGATATTGGCCATTGGATTGGTTTTGGCGGGAAATGGCTATTTGGCCTGTGGCTCTGTGTTTTAGCAACTAGGGGGGGTGGCATTTATTGTGGTGGGAAAGGTGGGTGAGTATGATGATGAGGGGGAGGGATAAGGTTTGAGGTGACTGGAGAGGGGTGAGAGTTGCAGGGCAACTTGGTGAAGAAAGGGGATAAGGTGGGCGGGTAAAGCTGCTTTTGACTTTGTTTGACCAGGGGTTCAAAATAGGAAGGGGTCACAGGATGGGCAGGGGTCAAATGGCAAATGTCAGGGTCAAAATGCTTAGTTAAGTATTACAAGGACTTGTTTTGCACTTTTCTGAAAGATGAGGGACCAAACTTGCCATTTTCTCAAAATTCACACAAGGGTCACTTTTGACAAGTTCCAATAGTACAAGGACTATTTTTGACATTTTCAAATTTTCAAAGGACCATTTGTGACAATTTCAAAACTTGAGGGACTAAATTTGTAATTTTGCAATTTTTTTATCTCAAGGACCAATTTTGAAAACTTAAGAATATTTCAGGGACCTTGAATAACATTTTTCTTTATTTTGTTTTACCAGGGACTGTTTTTGACAACTTTTGAAACTTGGGGGACTAAAACTGCCAATTATGCAAACTTGATACGTTTTCACCGTTTTGATATTTTGCATTTAAAACACATAAAACACTTATTTGTGATATTTTTATCATTTTGATGCATTTCTGAGTGTTTTCAGATGTTTTTGCAGTCTAATTTGTACAAAAATGATGAGTATTTAGACACTCATCAGGTATGCGTTTATCCCTAACTCTTTGAACTTACTAAAGGGTCTCGTCTACAAAACCCTCTAGGGATTATAAAATCTAACTCTAAGGCACTCTTTGGATGATTTAGCCTACAACCGCTCTAAGTGCTATAGCCCAAGCTTCACAAAGATTAATCAAGCATGAATTACACAACGAACGACCTATCGCATTACTAGATCATTAATCAATTAAGATAAGAGACAACCAATCAATATTTAATAATTAAGTTTCATATTCCCTAAGCAAACACACAAGTAAATTAGCCGGACATGGAGAACATGCAAGCATACACACAAATAATTGAAGACATAATTGAATTAATGAAGTAAAACACTTATCTTGATGTAAGATAGGGTTTGGAACCCTAAAATCTTGTACAAGACAGCCTTGGTTCGGTTTAGGTTTTTACTCCAAAAGACTACACACTAAAACCGAAAAATTCGGATTCTATATATAATATTACAATCGCGACGGCGCCACCTTATGATTTGTGGCCGCCGGGTCGCCGCCGTTAGGGTTTCGTCTTGCCACGTTAGTCTTGCGACGGCGTCACCTTGTGCTTGTGGCGCCGTCCTCTTGACCGACGCCGTCTCGATCAAATCTAGGCCGTGCGAGTTGCGACGACCTACTCTTTTAAAGCGACACCGTCACTTGAAAATAAGAAATTTGGCTTCGTGTCGTCACAAAATGCTCCGACGTCGCGATTAAGCGATGACGCCGCCACCTTGTATTTCAAAGAACTGAGTGTCTCGATTCTTGACTTTGGCCATTTTCTTCAGATATCCGCGCCTTTTCGTCCAAATAATTGCCATTACAGCAATTTGCCTTCAAGAGACCTAAAAAGTGAAAAGGAACAATATTAAGTAATAACGGATACAAAAATGATCAAATAAGGGCTTAAACGACCCCTCAAAAAGGTACATTTTAAAACCTTATCACATTGTCTTTCAAACTGCTTTCAACTTTCTGACAAATCATTATGTGGTCACCCTACAAAATTTTTTGGCTGCTGTATTACGAACTGAAACCTGGAAGTGAATTCCGCGCCTCCATCTGAGTAATTGTTGGTCGTGTCACCAAACCTACTCAGTTCCTACTAATCAAAGTAACGGACACTATGGACAACTTTGCTCACTCACACATGAAGGAGACTGGTGTACATTATGGGGTGCCGATTTCTCTCATCTCTAATCATGATATTCATTTCGCATCAAATTTCCGGTCATCACTCTAAGAGCCATGGGGACAAGTCGTGGTATGAGTACTGGGTATCAGCCACAGACTGTTGGCTGGAGTGAAAGGACCATCCAAATGTTAGAGGACCTATTGCGAGTATGTGTGATCGCTTTCGACAATGGTTGGCATAGACCCCTCCCATTGGCCGAATTCTCTTATAACCATAGCCACTTTGTACGAGGCACCTTATGGTTGAAAATTCCACTCAACAATTTGTCGGATTGAAGTGGGGAATACCCAAATTGCTATCCTGAATTTGTTCATGAAACTGCCAAAAGATTGTTCAGATCAAAAGCAGAATGCAAACTGCACACGATCATCAGAAGAGCTACGATGGATGAATGACATGAATCTTTGAAACCCCATGATTAGAGGCGAAGCTATGCTTAAAATCTCACCATGGATTGTGTGATACGTTTAGTAAACGTGGAAAGCCAAATCTTTGTTGTGCAAATCCTTTTAAGACTCTTGCTAGATCTGGACTGGTAGCTTAGAGCCTTGAGCTACCGTCGGAGCTTAGTTATTCATGACGCTTTCATGTGCGTTATCAGAGGTAATGCCTCACTGTTGAAAACGATTATTGTCTTTGCTGGGAGATACCCATATTAACGAACACCTAAGCTGTATTGAGGAACCTATCGAAATTCTGAATCAGTAAGTCAAATGACTTGAGCGAAGTTGTTTTCTTATTTTTACTTATCAGTGGAGAATTTAAGAAATATCTCGAGTTCACATGAGGACGTGAAAATGGAATCTTGTGAAAGTATCTTTATCTCCTTTCAAATCTAACGTATAACTTGAATTGAATCGCGAGGACGCGATTCCATTAAAGAGGGAAATCTGTGACAATCCGAGATTTCCAGATATTCATTTTTCGAGAAATTATGTTTGTTTTTCATTTACGAACGTTCCTGAGCTCATTTGACGTGAAAACGAGTAAGTTATCTCGCGAAACGTGAAAATTAGACGCAACGCGTACTGGCACAACCGTAAGCCTGTTAATCAATTTGATGGTTCGTTACTTTAATTTCGAGAAATTAATCATGTAAATACCCGTTTTGATTGGAAAAATCATTTTGAACGCGATGGCGCAAATTTCATAACTTTTATCACTCGTTTGATAGTCCAAACATGTCCCGAACCTTTAAAATATTGCTGAAAATGTCACGTTTAGTCCCTGAGGGGACATGGGGCTTTACAAAATTCGTCCTTATGATAATATAAAAGAGTTAAAAACTCTCATTTAGGTGAGAGCACTTTTGGATGCAAACCCTAGCCGCTCCTCCCCATTTCTCAACCTCCACCTCCTTCCACTTCCCATCACCACCGCGGCCGCCACTCCGCGCCGCTCTCGCCATCACCACACCACTCGACCACCATCACCAACGTGAAGTCAAAAGGGATCGTGTGTTTTGGGTTTAGGGTGGTATGGGTCGTGTTTTGGGGATTGTTGTGGGTGTCTTTCTTGTGATTTTGGGATCGATTTAAGTTGGAGGTCACGACCTTGGTTAGTTTTAGGTTTGCAGTGGCCCGTAGCCACCACCGCTACCGTCGTCTCCACAGCCATCACCTCGTCAGCTTGCAGCCTCTCCTTCTATCTCTTTTATTTTTATTTTCGTCATGTGGTAAGTCGACTCACAAATTTGTAGAGTATTAATATTTTCAACTTTATAACAGATTATATATTCGTGGGTAAAGAAAATGGAATAAAAACGTGATCTGAAATAGGTTTTTGTGGATTAAGATGGTTTAAAAACGAGTTTTAATTTATTTCGTGTGGTGTTAAATCGTAAGAGGGTGTTGTTTTTGATTCACTTACGTTTTCAGGTCTGGTTTGGACCTTGTACGGGTCGGGTCAGACCCTCGTGAGTCAGAATTGTCTTGGGTCACGGGTTGCTTGGTTTACATGTAATCGTTTGGTACTCTTCATTACGTATGTGTCTTTGAGTGTCAAGATATAGATTTATTAGGATATTAACATATAAGATTTATGAATATATTGGTCATTTCATTTTGGATTGTGTCTAAATTTAAGGTGAACCCTTATGTGTGTTGGAAATGCGATTCGTGTGGTTATCAATTATGATTTGTGTCAGAAATACGATTCCTATGGTGTCGACCTTGTTCTAGATTTGGTTACTTAAGTGACTTATGATTTTGCGTTTGTGTGATAAAAGTCATCTAAAAGCGGTGTCCGGTCAGATTTGGGTTTGTTAGTGAGTTGGTGTTTGGGTTGTGTCACGAGAGTGTGCGTTGTTGTGGTTTAGTCACGAGTCTAGGATTGGTTTGTCGAATGTAAAAAGGATAGATGCCTTTTTCATGAGTTTTTCTCTTGGTTCGTTGATGACACCACAAGGGTGTTAGTTCGTTTGGTTAAAATAAATTTAGGAGTGAGTTAAAGCTTTAATTAATATAAAATGTATTGTCAAAATAAAATTTACTCGTATAAATATTTGAACATGTGATTAACTATTCGTTACTTGGAACTTTGGTAAGTTTCAAAGTTACTTGGGATTGTGATTTGGAAATTTGATACGGATTATGATGTGACTTGGTATTGGACATATGCGGAATTAATATTTTTGGATAAAAATTATTGGATCGATAACTATTGGACATTGGATATTTATTGCACGTTAGACAAATTGGACTTATTGGACTCGAAACGAATACAATACATTAGACTCTTTATGAATTTAATATATTTGATTCGCGACGAAAAGAATAAAGAAAAATTGTCTAATAACCAATGAATACTCGTTATTGTTTTTATATTAAATTGTCGGGAAGTATTACTTTAAGAAATTTATTTTTAAGTCACGAAGACTTGGGGAATGTTGTACGAATGGACGCGTCATGCCGAAATTCATCCAACATACTAAACTTAAACTTTATTTTAAAATCTCATTTAGTTATAAAATCCGACAAGGAACGAAAAGTAGAGTTTTACTAAATCGCAAAATCCTTTATTAATTCAAATATTAACGTGTGTTCTTATAAACTCAAACGAGCTTTTCAAATCATTTGGGATTATTGGGTAAATACCGAAACTACCAATGGACTTACTATTTGACATGTTTCGTTATCATTGTCGTCTCGACTTTCTCCTTGTCGTTATTTACTCAACGTAAGTCTTGGTCAATACTCCTTGACTATTCCTCATAATATATTGGGATATATATTATGCTTTGGTGTGAGTTACTTTTGGCGTGTGATTCGCTCCGAACGGTCTATCTTTTATTAGTCAACCACTTGTGAATGGTCAACCATAAAAGTCAAACAGCTCAGAACAGAATGCAATTAAGTCCAGAGGAGTTTAGTGTTTTCCCGGGTCGTTAAGTCCCAACGAGGTGTGTAAACTGTAATACAACGAATCTGTGATCGGGTGATATTGAACAGGAAAGGGGTTATGATTGATTACACTAAGAAAATTAAATCTAATAAAAACTTTGAAGTTATTTTAATTCTATTCTTAAAAACGATTAACGTTTAAAACCTAAAACGTTCGTTTAAATAAAATTACGTGAACGTACGAAATAAAACGTGAAAATTAAAAAGTAAAATACCTACGGATAAGGAAAATACATTTTTACAATCCTAATGATGCAAGAAAATTATTGGAAAAAGAAAATTACTTTTATGACTATTTATTTAATTATTATTAATTAAAAACTATTTTTAACTATTTAATAATACCCTAAAATATAAGAAAATATGAAATAAAGCTAGAAAAGTAAAATTATGACTTATAAAAATCTAAAGTATTATAAAACTTATTTTAAAACTGAAAATATATTTATTACACTTTTTATCTATTTATTATTAATTTGATACTATTTAGAACTAATTAAAATGCTAGAAAATACTATTTAAGCTAAGAAAATTCTGGAAAAATACTTTTTATGACTTTTGAATATTCTAAAACTAATAAAATTGAAATTGCATTTTTCCAACATTTTACGAATTATTTAAATAAAAAGCTAATTAAAATGCTAAAAGCTGAATTAAATGCAGAAAAATAGCAAATGAGCGGAGAAAAATATGAAAAGTTCTAGATAAGTCTAAAATAATACTGAGAATCAAGGAAAATGACAGAAACTACTTTGGAGATCAGGAACTATGATTTGGGCGCACAACTAATGAAAGAAGCTAAGTGAAATAAGCTATAAGCTATCCAAAAGCTACCTTAAGCTACCCTAGCCTTAATCTAACCTGAATTATGCTAATGCAACTGAATGGGACCCTAAAAGCACAGGCTAGAAACATTTAGGCTACAAATTCAATTTCTAGTCTATTATGCCAAACGACCCTTAATCACCTACTTTAGGCCCCTATTAAGCTAGCTTAGAAAATTCATAAAAATAAACTAAAAATACCTAGCAGTAGATCACCAACCAGAGACCTAATGTCCAAAATTTCAGCTAATTTGAACCGTAAATGAACATGTGAAAAATCTAGAAAGTTTTGCAAAAATCAATTTTTCACTTCTTTTTTTCTTGTTGACAGAAGCAGGGCAAAACTGCCCTTTTTGCAAGGGTATTTTGGGGATAAAAAAAAATATTAAAAATAAACCAAAAATACTAGCTTGTAGATGAGCTGGGTGAGTTTATAGGTGCAAAAGGACAGCTTATGAGGGCTTATGATGTGCTAATTAAAAATCACCAAAGATCTTCAAAACCTTAAAAGCGAAGATGCGATCTGGCGATGGTCATTTTGAGTCTGTGTGTGTGCAAAGCTAAACAAGACCAAACCAACTCTTGGGAATACACTATATGGACTCCAAGGAACTTAGAAAAGCCAAGGCTGATGGCTAAATAAGCTCAGGGCTTATTCTAGCTTGTAAGAGCTTTTTGAAGACTGAAAATTGCACAAATGACTTAAAACAGTGTTTTCTATCTAAATGACAAAAGAGATCTTGAAAACAGCTTATTATGGCTAAATTAAGCTGGTACAAAGTTGGGATATTGGTAAATGTACACTAAACGCTGGTTTAACCCATTTTAACCCAATATGTCAAACACCCCTTTATGGACTGAAAATGCAGTATAGGGCTGTTCTGGCTAATTTAAACCACTAACCTTATTTCCTACTTATTAATTAAATTATATTGCCACTAAATAAGCATTTTCTAAAACAAAATAAGCACTAAATGAGCTAAACTGATTTATGGCTATTTTTATGGTTTTTTATAAGTTTTTCAAGAAAATAAAGCAAAGGCTATATAAAACTGATGAAACTGATCTAATACAATTATAAACTAACAATAAGCATAAAATTACTAAAATAAGCTAAAATAAGCTATGCTACAGTGGTATGGAAATTTATGCAAAAAATGAAAACTGCTTACACTAATAAAACTTACGAGCGTGCACCAAGGGCTCGAGAACAATTCCTAGCTTGTCAAAAACAAGCTAGAACCCAAATTAAGCTATCCACAACAGCTTATGCTCCAAAACAGCTTATCAGCACTGTTCAGGTTGACTTCTATTGACCTAATTGAAATTCTTGCATTAAGGACAGAAAACTCTTCTAAAACACTTGCAATAGCTTTAATGAGTAAAAAGGAGCTTATTAGAACGATTTTAATAGCTTATAACATGAAAAAGGATCAAGAACAGTTTTGGCGGGAAAGTAAATGGAAGTTGTAAACTTGGAATTGATTAATGAAAACACTTCAATTATAACTAAATTCACTTGTACAATACAGAAATTACAAAACCCAACAAACTTTTACATGAAACTTGAAAAACGATTTTAAAATTACTCTAAGAAATGGTCTAAAACTGGGACACCTTTTCTTCTGTCTTCAATCCCTTTTAATAGTTATCAAAAAGCTTTTCTCTTTACTCCTAGCCCTTGGATTGGTTGAATTAATCCAAACCGTTGATTCTGCAAATTGGCGCCAAAATATCTCATGCCAGGTGTAGGTTGAGTGTTGAGGATAAGAAGCAATAAATGCTTCTTGGTTTGTTGTGTTGGTGGAGGGGATGAGCTGGTGAGGATGAGCTGGAGGTAAGGTGATGGTGAGTGTTGCAGGAAAAGGTGATGGAGAAGGGTGGTATGAAGGAAAACAGGGCGTGTTTTGTTTTGGTCAAACCCATTGACTGGGAATTATTAATAAAACGGGGTTCAAGGGTAAGGGTGCAAGGTTCAAGAGCTCAAGGCTCAAGGTCAAAGGGTAGTGGGCTTGGGCTGGTGTTGTTTTGTGTGGGCTTTGGGTTTAGTTTTAGGTCCGGTTGGTTTGTAGAAGGTTTTAACCAAGGACCATTTGAGTAACTTTTGGATTTTTAGGGGGCTAAAGTGATAATTTTCCAAAGTTTATCACAAGGACCACTCATGCCAAGTTTCAATAGTACAAGGACCATAAAAGATAATTTTCCATTTTTGAAAACCGGGGGACTTGTTTTGCCATTTTTGAAACTTGAGGGACCAAAACTGCCAATTATGCAAACTTTATTCGTTTTTCAACTTTTTCAATCATTTTGCACATGAAACAGATAAAAACATAATCCACGGATATTTTCTGTATTTTGAAGCATTTCTGAGTGTTTTTAAATGTTTTTGCAGTTTAAATGGGAATAAAATGATGAGTATTTAGACACTCATCAGCGTGAGTTGTATGTCGAGTCTTGATTTCTCACCACCACACGAAACGTTAAAACTAAAATTTTGAGATATTGATAATGGATTTTTGGAAACATTTGATACGAGTATTCCACAAAAACTAAGACACGTTGTCTTTCGGATATTATATTATTTTACTTTTCGAGGAGTATTTTGAGATAATACGTATACTATTAGGTCGTGATGATATAGTACCTTTTTACTTGTACTCTTTGGATATTGTTGTGCTTTTCTTGTGAGACTGTTGTGCTTTGCTCACTGATGCCAGTTGTGATTCTTGCGTTACTTTGTATCGAGGTGAGTTCATGGCTCCTACTTTTACTTACTTTTAAACTGTTTTGGGGGAGAATACATGCTCGTTTTTAGCAAATGAATTGTTTGATTGATTTGAATAAACGATTGTTACTTGGCTTGATGAAATATGATATCTGGTTTGAATATGTTTTTATGTGGACACAAGTGCTTGAACTATTTTGGTTTGGACCTGAAAATGTTTTTGTAAGGCTATTACATTTAGGCTAAGCTTAGAAACCCAAACGCGTTTATGTATTGTTGGTTCCTGGCTCAGGATTAGTGCGAATGTTATGGATAGATCTATCGTGGTTGACCACCCCTTCTGGACTTTGGTTGCCCAACTTGCCAGGGATTTCACCCGGATTTGCGGATGCACCAACTTGCCATGACGTATAACATGTCGGTTTATAAATGTGATTAGGGCGTGATGGTTGCTTAAATGTTTATAGCTTAGCCTGCGTAATAGTTATTTTGATATGATGCTGTGATTTAGGCAATATGAGCCTATGGTAAATTTTGAATTATTTGTGAACGATTATTTTACGCTCGAAAACCTTGTGGTCCACATCACTGTTTTACGAAAGGTGAACTCTGTTTTTGCGACACTGTGGATGACACTTTGGTCGAAAAGCTCTTTTAGAACTCGATGTATTTTACTTAAACCTATGAACTCACCAACCTCGTGT